>VCAZ01000187.1:317500-628907 GCA_005784505.1 Bagarius yarrelli
AACCAGTATAATCCTGCTATGTCTTTATTATCTTTCCTCCCATTGGTTTCCCAATAAACGCACTTGTCTGGGTTAAACTTATCTATGTCTCCGGTCTGGTATTCTGTTACACTTACCAGAATAGAAGACATTTAAGACAAAGACCATAAAGTTTGTTTGCTTTGCTATCGTTGCTTTCGAATTCAAAAGCTTTGCTCTCATCCTGATTATCGTTATTAAGCTGTGTCTCAATTCTAAACACAGACAACACTTACATTCTAGAAAAGTCCAGAAAAAGTGTTTTCACAAAATCTAGTCTATGTGCAAGATTTGTACAATTAAAGCCAAAGCCTGACAGGAACAAACACAGCTGTGTTTACGCTTCATAACAGAATAACGGCCACAAAAAATGTACAGCCTCCGTCCTGTGTACGTCAATATAACCAGTTAGCCTCTGACATCACACCTACAAACAGTTGACAAAAGATCTGATGCAAATGAGTCGACAAACAGTTAAAACGCTTTAGAGGTTTATATAACTTTCTGTGTTTAGTTTGATTACATAATATTTCTTGGAAACGTGTGTTTTTTGCCAACAACCACATCAAATGAGTCTTGTTAAAAAAAAACATAATTAATGTTTGCTGTTTATTTAATTATTTAAAATCATCGGAACAAAGTAGTTAATATATTTTCTACTTTTTGTGTGTTTTACAAGCAGGTCATATTAAAGACCAGTGTCCTATTAGACAGGAAATTTGTTCAACTTCCTTAAATGAACCATCTGTGGTTGCATGACAACCTGTTTTTATAGGAATATTGACTGATAAGCATAACACGGAACAATAGCAACTGTGATTGGTTGCCTTACCCGTCAATCAGCCACAATCTTTGACAAACACTGTAAGGAAGTCCAAATCTTCTGCTGACAGTTTAATTTAAATATTCACACTAAAATATCTCCAAATATAAAGTTAGAATCTTTATGTTTACCCATTTACTAAACCTTGTCTGACTTTGATTAGTCGGATGGTCTTTTATATTAAATTAATTAAGTAAATTTAACTTTTTAAGACTTTTAAATTGATTTTTAATTGATTTGGCTGCTAAGATAAACTCACAAATCTAGAAACTTACAATTTAGGCATGTATCTCACTCTTTCTCTCTCTCTCTTTTTCTCCGTGTGCCTTTATTTTTATGTCTCACACTCTTTCCCTTTGTCTCTCTCACGCTCTTTTTGTGAGTGTGTGTGTGTGTGTGTGTGTGTAAGAGAGACAGAGATAAAACCAGCCGACAGGCTGTTAGAGATCAGGGGGGGTCCCAAGAGTGCAATGTGAGAGAAAAGTGGTCATGTTATGATAGTCTCTGCTTATCCCAATTGAAAGACTGCTACGGATCACACACACTGACACACACACACATTTAGTGTTCATTGTGTCTGTAATGGTAATAAAATATAAACCAGCAGATATTTCACATTTAATGAGTGGCTCGTTAATTATGCTGTATTAAACGCAAGCTCATTATGACTTACAACTGTCTCTCACTCTTTCCTTTTCTCACTCTCACACACACACACACACACACACACACACACACACACACACACATTCTCACACACTTCCACACGACTCATCCTCTGGCCTGTCCTCGCTTCTTTTGTCCTTGGATCAATATTAATAATAAGCAGATAGGACGAAGGGTTAATCATAATCGATAAGCACTGCATGAGGCTCAAAACAGATGATCACGAGGACAAATCATCAGTCCCAACAGCTGGCCTGAGTTTCACCCTGATCTTAAACCATTTAACACCTTAAATCCTGCAGTAACTAATTTAACCCTTTAATACAAAAAATATTTTTTATAATATACTAAAACAATAAACAACAATAAAAATAGGTATATTAAACATTTGATAGTTTCTTATTAATGCTTTTATTTAATTAAAAGTAAATGATTCCGTCTCTGTGCCCTGTGTCTGGTAATGTATGGTCTCCCCATACTCTCCCCATACTTTCTCTAGGTACTCCAGTTTTCTTCCCAGTTCGCAGACATCTCTGGGTAGAGTGTGTGTATGACAAAGACACCTTGTCTCTGGTGTCTCCCACCTTGTCCTCTGGGATAGACTTTAAGATTCCTGTAACCCGTTTGTGATGGGTCTTGCTTTGGCCTACCAACAAAACTGGTGTCACCTGTTTCTTCCTCTATAAAGCCTTGTGATTGTGTTGGGTTTTGCTTTAATTGTTGTTGTTCTATGGGTTGTTGTTTATTTTATTTGCTTTTTTTGTGTTTTTTGGAGGAAATTACATATTTTTTGGTTTTGGTGTTTGTTTTTTTGAAAATGTAAATTAATAAATATTAAAATGAGGTTGATCATTTTCACTTTTTCATGCTTAGCTATGAGCAAGGTTGTGACATCATCTAATCAATTTCTAAAATATTAATAAAAAATCTCTGCTTTCTTCCTTTTCTGTAAAATATGACATCCTTGTGCGCTGTTTTAAATTCATCAACCCTTCATGCAGTCATTGACTCAGTCCTTAAAACTATTCTTAGAACTATTCTTAAACTAATTTTCTGCCTATCCAGGTAACAGCTATAAAAAAATTTTCCCAAAGAACCTGAAACCAGAACTTGTTTTGAGTTTTAATTGGCAACTTGTTTCTTTTCTTATAAGATATTAACCTGTGGAGTACCTCAGGGATCTATGATGGGACAGATTTTCTTGTATACATGCTTAGGTTCAAGTCCAATGAGTTCAAAGGTAGCTTTTACCTATAAGCACTACTAAGGTGAAAAGCAAGACTGTTTATGTAACGTGTAACTTACAACCAGAAAGAAAGAGACTCTGTAATTCTAATCTAATGAAGAATCTCACATCGTCACATACTGCACAACATTAAAATAGTGTGGATTAGCATATAAGAATTTGTTCTATTTTAGTGTCCATTTCATTCATTTAACCTATTTAATGCAAATGCGTCAAAACTTCTAAGTTATTTAAAAGTAATGCAGTAGTTACTTTCTGTGGTAATTGGTTACTCTTATAATAATGTAACACAGTTAATAATTCATTTGTGAGAAGTAACTACTAACTATAACTAATTACTTTTTTCAAGTAACACCTCTAATACTGATTGCCAGTAGACCATAAGTTCAAATCTGATGTTACATTCTTGTTTGGCTAGAAGATTAGCTTGATAATCTCTTGAATGTCAACCAGAGTGACACTAAGCAATTGTATACCTCTGTGAACCCTCTGTAATAAGAATAGTGCTTTCTATTAAAAAACATTTTTTGTAAAAACATTTAAAAAGACTTAAGAAATATGCATTAAGCCTCACCATCTATAGGTGGCAGCTTATCATAGTTAATGAGATAAGGAAAATGGGGTAAAATAACCAGTATTTGGTAGCCACCACAAAGCTCTATCCTGAGATGAGGTTAACATGTGGACTGTTTGTTCTATGTGTGTGAATGCATGTTTGTCTGTCTATTGTCTGCTTTACACACAGGAAGTACATGTTCTGGAACTACTTGTGAACCGACCAGGATAAAGCTCTTCCCACAAAATAAATAAGTTATTAAATTGTCTTTTTATTGTCTCCTGAATGTTAAATGTTGAGCTCTACATAGGTCCATGTAATAAACCAGACTATCTTGCAGGGTTAAACGTTTTATTAGCGTTTGCACACAGGCAAAATAAAACCAGAATCGTAGTCGCTAAAACAGGTGTAAGTCGGTACACGGTAACACAAAACACGGACACACATGAACCAAATCGCAAAGACTTGAATCGTAATACATAAACAGGCAGAAATCAGAAGTATTGTTAGTGCTAGCTCATATAGCCGACTTCCGGTGGTGAAACCAGTAGTAAACTCAATATTCGGGTGAGGGCACCCTCTGGCGCTCTCCAGATGGTGGCGTTACAGTCCCCCACCCAACCTAATGTAACAACAAGCTATAATATTTTGCATTGTTATTAACTTGCCATTAAACATTGTTATTCCCACCTATCTATCTCAGGTGGCTCCTGACAGAAGGCACACAGTACCGAAACTCATCACATATTACAAACCATTTAGAGACAACAATCAGGCTACAAAGAAGGTCTTTGGTTTGGGGGAGGAAGCCCTGGCAAAAACCAGTGTCATGGGCAGAGTTGGGAAACCCAACTCCAATCCCAAGTTCAAAGAAACACACTAAGCCACTGCAACTCAAATCAAAGGAAAATATAGTATAATTCTAATGTTCTTCCATTTTCATTGGAACAATTGCAATAACCATGAAACACAGATAATCATCTCATTTTGTTTTACTCCTTTTAACCCACAAACATGCGAAACCTTTCAGGAATTTATGGACTTTACCAGAGACCTGAGTTACCTAGTCTCACAGAACCTAGTTTCATGTAGGTAGATCACCAGAAGGTCTAGGAATCTTGGCTGCTTTATATGGCGAAGGTCCGGCCAAGAGGACATATGACTGTCAGGAAAAGCAACCAATAATGTCTCGTTTTGTGCCGTGCCATGGAAATGTCCGGTATGTAGCCACTAATTCATTCATTCCCAAACCTATCCAAAGTGTACATAATCAATCACTACACTACGGCACCAGCGCATTGTGCCGCATTATTAATAGTACACTTACAAAGTGACCTATAAGACAATAAAACACAGGTCTTCCTATATTAATGCATTTTATTTACTCACCTTCTACTTTAATCTCTATTCCAGTGTCCCTGAATCCCAGTGTATTAACATGTGTTAGCACAATTTTTACATGCATCATCACTTGTACACTTCGACATTACAGGGATTCGGTGACAGCAGACAGACAGCTCTCATTGAATCGAATAACGACTTTAGCTTAATTACTTCCTTGTTAGTTAATTTACTTTCCGAGAGCTTCGTCTATATCTGACACCATGGCGTATACATGTACACCATGTCTGTACACACATCATTATTGTCACACTTCCTGTCATGTTTGTTTGTTTGTTGGACCAGGGTCATTGATGTTAATTGTCTTGGTGTTGATGCGGGTTGCAGGAAGGAAGTGCAAACACACACATGCACACACACACACACACACACACACACACACACACACACAAAAGCCTGCCGGTCGAATTCCACTCAAATGCTGCGTTGGTATTACAAGCTGAGCTACTGCCAAACCAATAATGAGAACTGTCAGAGCCATACAATTGAACAGGTGACAGAGGGAGACGCTGATATGAACGATAGAACCCGAATACAGCACACACACACACACACACACACACACACAAATTCACCAAAGCTCAATTCATACAGTAGGACATAAATGCAACCATACACACTTTAATATACATACACCTACAACAGTATAAGTGGTTTTACTCTCTCTTTCACTTACTCTCTCTCTTTCACACACACACACACACACACACTCACATAAATGCACAAATATTTGTTCAAAATTCATATATACACATTCAAGGTCATTTTTAAAATAAAAAAAACTTTTGAGCTGCATTCATGTTTACATGCAATACACACACACACACACACAATCACTAAAGCTCACATGCACATACAAATATACAGATTGCTATTCACACATGTATACACATCCACGTACAGCTATACATGCAGTTTCATTCTTACACACACATTTACATAAATGCACACATACACTTGTACAAAACACACACACACACACACACACACACACACCCGATTAAGGATTACTATAAATACAGGCACTCTTAATTTAAAAAAACAAGTGCTACAATGAACATAGATATACAAAATACAGAAACACACACACACATGCAAGATAATTTTTCGATCACACACCCTGGCTGGGAAAATGACAGCGACAGATGTGTCCACAGAATGGTAACATATGGCTGGCAGACGACTGCAGGCATAAACACACAGACACAGCAAAATTTTGCTTTCTCTGTCTGTCCCCTCAAAATGCACCCCGATGATCGACACACTCCTGGAACCTTGTGCTAATTACAGCCAAACACACAAACACAATCACACGCATACACACACACACACACACACACACATTTATTCCATCCTCAAGTGATCAGCTTAGGTGGCATTGTTTTGATTGTACAGTTTTCCCCTTACATGTTTTACCAGCGAGTGTGGAAATGAAAGGGGACGTGTCACTCGTTTTCCTCCAGCGAACCAGCGAGGCATGACGAGCCTGAATTCACTGCTGTCACTCAGGACTTTCTGGAGTCCAATCATTTCTCCAGGAAACATACAACAGCTCCGGATCCACCTTTAGACCTCGAGACATTTACAATCAGGATCCAACTCCAAGGTCATGTTCACACTCTTGGCTGCAGTTAAGTGTTTAAATAACATTAGCTTTTTTACATTACCTGCCTGAAATACTAAGACTAAACTACTGACATGTGTTGGTCGAATCTGTTGCTAAGTCGGTTATATTTCAGTGTCATAAACCCATGTGAAAAAATACTGTAGTATTGTAGTTTACCTTTACTATAGAACATTCTATAGTAGAACAGTGTTAAAATGCTCTATAGTAAAGTTACTATACAATACTATAGTATTTTATTCTAATACTATAGTATTGTAGAGTAATGTTAGTATAGAACGTGTAGTAAATTTCCTGTGGTAAATACTGTAGTGTTTTCATTGAATCTTATTATACCACAACAAATTTTCACAACATTACACTTTACTGTAGTATATTTACTATAGTTAGGTTTAAAAACACTACATTATTTACCACAGGAATATTTTAGTACATTATCTTTATTACCGTTACTCTACAGTACTATAGTAATTTGTTATATTATAATAAATTACTATAGTATTGTTGAGTAACTTTATTATATTATATTTTTTTGTGGTAAATGCTGTAGTGTTTCTGAGCCTAACTATAGTAAATATACTAGAGTAAATTACAATTATGTGGAAATTTGTGGTATAGTAAGATTAAAAACAGTACAGTATTTACCATACAAAATTATTATCTATAGTAATGTTACTTAATGTTATGTTACTACTTTGTTTGGAGGGGAAATAAATACTAACATACTGACATATAAAAAAACGTATACATCATACTCATCATTCTTCCATCAAACCATCATTGTTTATCAATATGGTTTGGATCATTTATATCCAGAAAGAAATATCTGTGTTTAATTTCTCATGTGTTTTTTTAGGCTCGCACATTCATTTTTTTAAGCCTGCTCATAAGTAAGTACAGTGGTTAGATATCTGCTCAGAAGTCATTAAGTTTTATAGCAATTATGTTAGCAATTTCTTCGTTAAAGAACAAATCTTTAGGAAAAAGAAAAGAAGTAACCCCTAGAAAGCAAACACAACCTTCAGTGAAGTGTGTGATATTTTTGATGTTTCACAATACAAAGTTAAATAGATATATCACTAAATGTATTTATATGTATTTACATATATTGTGGAAGGCGTAGGTCAGAGAAATGTTTGTCCAAAGTGTTTAGTCCAAATATAATGATAAGCTTTTCATCCTGCCTGTCATACTTCTTTGTACCCAGGAAACGTCTTCAATGTGTTTATGTTCTGTAGAATAAAAGTCTGGATCAAAATAGAGCTAAAACCCAAGTAAATGTCGGTTACTAGCTGTACTACAAAGTTTTCTCACTGGTGAATAAAACATGATGTATTGTAGTAATGTTGTCTTTGTGTGTGTAAATTTTATTAATGTAAAATCACTTTTTGCTCTAATTTGTGCTGTTTAGAACTTCACACATACAGTATAACATAGTTGTAGAAAAGTTACTATAGTAGTTATTCGGTTATTTTACTATAGTAGAGTTACTATAACAAGTTTGGTAGTATTAACACAACAAATGACTACATCACTGTACAATTTGACAATTTACCACAGGAAAAGGTACTAAATGTTCTACAGTACAAGACTGATAATTAGCCGGTGTGTTGTAAGCCATTAAATTGCAAATAACTCTAGTAACTAGGGTTTAGAACCTGTGATTCATTCATTTTCTATACCCACTTATTCCCTAATTCGGGGTCACGAGGATCTGCTGGAGCCTATCCCAGCTGCCTCTGCAAGAGCGAAGGGCAGGAGGGGTACACCCTGGACAGGTTGCCAGTCCATCGCAGGGCCACACATACACACGCTCACTCACTCCTATGGGCAATTTAGAATCACGAATCAACCTAACATGTTTTTGAACTGTGGAAGGAAACCGGAGTAGCCGGAGTAAACCTACGCAAGCACAAGGAGAACATGCAAACTCCACACAGAAAGACCCCCTGGCTGGGAATCGAACCCGGGCCTCCTTGCTGTGAGGCAACAGTGCTAACCACAAGCCACCGTAAATTTAAATATTGTGCATTTTCAGCAACTTTAGCATTGTAATAATTTCAGAACATGCTAAATGTACTGAGAATGCTTAAGATGATTTTAATTTATTAAGATCATTTTATAAGAATCCAATGCAGATCTTGTTCATGATACATTATCAACTAATACCATCTTGTTTTTACCTTGAGTCTGATATTGCCTGTAAATACTAATGTATTTTGTTGCCAGGTTTACATGTTTTCTTAGTTAGAAGACTTTTACAGAAAGTTTCCCCTTATACTTTTAATAGGATTATTAAATACTCCTGTCTGTACTTGTTATTGACACAGTAATAACATGCCCCTCCAAAAAATCAATTTTTTTGCTTGTACTGTCAACCAAACCACAATCAAGACATTTTATAGCAAATGAAACAAATCTATATTAATGTGTTTTTTCTGAAAACGAAAAACACAAAAATCCTCAAGAGAGGTATAGGAAGAAAAAAAAGTATACAAAAATTATAACAATAGCTTGTGCAAAAATATGGGTTTTTTTGAAGAAGTTCTTAATGTTAAAGAAAGCGAGTTCCAGAGCCTTAGCGTTACAACATAAAAAGCACTAAGTTAAAAGTTCTAAGCTAGTGGATCTCAAATCCTGAATATAAGCATTCTAAAACCAATAAGAAGCCAGTGAGGGGCATTGAGCACGGCAGTAATGTGGGACCTCCTACATTACTGCCATATAATCGTAGAAAAGGTAAAGGCATAAACAAGCATTGCCATCTCTTTTTCTGTAACCTGATCAATGTTTAAAAAAAGATTTGAAAAAAAAACATAAACAAACTACAGACTTTACATGACTATTAACTGCTTAGTATGCAGGAAGGCTAGCAATACTTCACAAAATATTGTTTGGTTGGTTATAATGCTAACACCTGGTTACACCCGATAAAACTAAAATCAGAGCGAAGATTCTCTCTTGCGGTCAGACTGTAGTGGAGATTGTTCTAAAAAATATATTAAGGTAAAACTGAAACACAAACATGAGCAAAGACAATTTGCCGCCAGCAGTAATGTTAACACTCGGCAACCGACCCTTCAGCAATCCCTTGCAAGAAAATCGTAAGAAATAACCTGAGAGCCGTACAAATAATCCCACATGCTAAAAATGAAGAGTTATCAGTATCCGTAAAGGCAAGTACCAAGAAAAAAAATATCTGTACACATACTCAGTCTTTAAAAAATAGTATTTGTGCATCCCTCATTAAAACATAAGGTCTGTCCAAAATTTGGGCAATAATCTTTTTATCAGTGTTAAGTTGCAAAAAAAAAAAATCGAGAATAAACTTTTTTTTGGAGAAGTATTAGTTTGTCTAGTCTATCAGGACTATAAGAAAAATACACTTAGATATCATTGGCATAACACTGATAAGATATTATCTTAAGACTACTATTTTTTTGCCAGGAGAAAGAGTATATGGACTAAACAGGAGAGGGCCGAGCACAGAACCTTTTAACACACCACAGAACAAAGGAGTCTGATAGACACAAAAAAACTTCTGATAGGAAAGGAACCAATCCAAGGCTGTTTCAGAAATGCCTTCTAAAGAATATAGTCAAATAATCAAAGTGTGGTAATCAACAAGCAAGTAATCAAACGCTGCAGTGAAATCTAGCAAGACCAGCACTAAACGTTTATTAGAATCAGCAGCCATTAAACATCATTTGATACATTAAGATGTGCAGTTTCAGTTAAATGGTTTTTTTTAAACCAGACTGAAGTTTATTAAATATGTTATGAGCCTACAAAACAGTATTTAACTGTATTGCCACAACCTTTTCTAAGAGTTTAGTAATGAAAGGCAGATTTAAAATGGGACTATAGCTAAATGATGCTACATCAAGATTCATTTTTAAGAGAGGCTGAACAACAACACCTAGGGGCCTGTCCCCGCCCAAGAGATGAAGTTATAATTGAGAACAAAAACACGGGCCAATAGATGTAATAGATTTCATAAACAGAGGTATGGACAAAAAAATCCACAAGGCTTTGGGAAGGTTTCATCATACCCACTAATTTAATTATGTCATAGAATCCAAAATTAAAAGTTTTGGTTGGGTAACTATAAGGAGTTTGCTGATGGTGCAATGCTTGCTCTAACCACTATAAGCTCTAGATAAAAAACCATTACATTCATCATGAGTAACAAACAATAGGACAAGAAAGTTTCAAGTTCATAAGGCATATATGTGCTATTTATTAGCCTATATAATACTGTCATAATGCAATAATTGATTTATAAGCATAAGAGTAAAGGTCAAAGAGCACACACTTAAAGTACTGGACTACAAGGTGCCAGAAATGTAAATATAAATGTATATACACTATATTGAGGTGGTTAAAGTGTTGATCTGCTGACTGGAAGCTCATGGGTTCAATTCCCCAGCACTACAAATCTCCTGTTCCCCTGAACCCAAAAACTGCTCAGTTGAATACATTGAAGTCACTGTGAATAAAAGCTGCCAAATGCCTGACCAATATAATGTTCTTCCCTAAACTTTGAATGATTGGATTAACTTTATACTCTTTTACTGAAACAAATGGCTCAATCTACTAAAACTAAAAGGCATAACGTTGCCGCTCTGCATAAAGAAAGCCGCATGAAGATACAATGTGCTATAGTCAAAGTAGAAAAACTGACTCTGAAAACTGGACTTTGGAATAAAAACACCAACTGCACCCCTACCTCCTCACCCAACATCAGAACAGGATCTCACTGATGATCTTGTAAATAAACACAGAGATTTCAACAGCCAAATTCCAACATCTAGTGGAAAGTCTTCCCAAAAGAGTGGAGATTATTATAACAGCAAAGGGTCGGTTAATTTGGAACAGAATGTTTAGCAAAAATGTATGGGCAATGTTAGTCGAACACTTTTTTATTTTGGAAAGCTAAAATTAAAGGTAAACCCATCTTTATCTCTATGGCCATAGAGAGTGTTAGTATAAATCATCTCCTTTTTATAACTGTAAAAGTAAAAGTACAATTGTAGCAGTGCAGGTGCAGAAGCTCTGAAGCAATCGGGCAAGATGCTATTTGACCAGACAATTTTTGAACTACTAGGTTGGTGCCCCAGCATCTTAAACAACAGACAGGTCTGAGGTGGTTAAAAAAATATTTTTATTTGGAGGGTAACCACAATTGGTGTAATATTCTTTCATTGAATCAGTATAAAACTCACTATCAATTAAGTATTTGTAAGAAACTACAGCCTGCCTATCAGATTACACTCCAAGATGCATGTCAAAGCAAGCATAGTATCATATAAATGGTGTTCAGTTATAGTATGGGGACGTGGTAGCACAGTGGACTGTAAATGAAAAGTTGGTTGTACAAAAGAGATAACTGTAAATCGCTCTGAATAAGGGCGTCTGCCAAATACTGTAAATGTAAAATTTTATGGGTGCAGACATCGAGGACCATGATGATCATTTTAAAAATATTAGAATAATTAGAACAATATTTCTGGAATAAACCTTTTCATTAGTTTCCTAAATGCCTTTATGGGTTGTTGTTTTTTGACATTGGAAAGCCAGCAAGGAGGGATTTCCATTACATCATTTTTTTCTTACACATTGTAATTGACCTGCAAATATTCAGAATTCTGAATCACCAAAAAATAAATAGGTGATTTTTTTTTTAAATAAAGTACCCAAGTTACTCTGAAAATGGGCGTCTGCCAAATAATGTAAATGTAAATAGGAGATCAGTCAGTTATAAAGAAGGGATACACCCAACCAAGTTATTGCAGAACACATGTTGACATGTATTTACTGATATGTGTAATTAGCATATCAACCAGCACATGCACATTACATATTACATGTTCACATCACATACTTTACATTTATACATAATGATATTCTGTTTTTAATTGCACTATTGATCCATTTTGTAAATCTTTCTCATTTTTATCTTTTTTTTTCTTTTCTTTCTTCTTCCTTGTGCCATTATAATTTGTCTCAGACTGCTGGTGTAAAGATGTGTTTTTTGTTTCATGTTATGTTTTGTTTGTTTTATGTTTTTATGTCTATCGTGTTTTATGTTTGTTTCATGTTTATGATTAATGTTTATGTCCTGATTATGTATTTTGTTTAGGTTTATATTATGTTTATGTGTTGTATAGTTCATTATATAGTTCGTGTTTTATGTTTTGAATGTATGTTTATGTTTTTCGTTTAGGTTTCATGTTCATGTTCATGTTTTGAGTCCATGTTTCATGTTTATGTTTCTTGTGTTCATGTTTATGAGGTCATGTTTTGATTTTTAAATTTTTTTTGGTCATGCTTGTGTTTACTTCCTTTCTCATTAGTCATGTGATCCTTGTGCTCCATGTGTTCCTATCACATGATCCCCTTGTGTTGTGTTCCCATTGCTTAGTTGTGTGTATTTATAGCCCTTGTGTTTCCCTTTGTCTTTGTAATGAATTTTAGTTTGTCCCTGTACGTAAGTCTATTTATCTTATGCTATGTCTAGTTGAGTCTAGTTTGTTGTTTTGCCAAGTTTTTACAACTGTAAATAAACTGCACCTTTAGATTCGTAAACTACTTGCCTCAGTGAAGTTTATTATAGCTGGAAAAAAATTACAAAGTAAGAATTTCACTTTATGGTTCAAGAGACATTCCAGTACACATGACAATAAGCTCTTGAATCTTGAATCAAAGGAAAGCCATGGAGAACATAAACAAATTGGAGACTATGGATTTGTAAAATTAGAGCTTATAAAATTGTGTAATCATTTATGATTGCGGTGGCTTTGTGGTTAGCATGGCTGCCTCAGAGCAAGAAGGCCTGGGCTTGATTCCCGGTCAGGGGCCTTTCTGTGTGGAGTTTGCACATTCTCCTTGTGCTTGTGTCCACAGTCCAAAAACATCCATGTTAGATTAATTGGTAATTCTAAATTGCCCATAGGAGTAAGTGTGTGTGTGTGTGTGTGCCCTGTAATGGATTGGTGACCTGTCCAGGGTGTACCCCTCCTGCCTGTCACCCTTTCAGGCTCCAGCAGATCCCAATGACCCTGAATTAGGGAATAAGTGGGTATAGAAAATGAATGAATGAAATTCCAGGTGCAATACCAGAAAATGTTTTGCTTAGACCGCTGTTTTTTAAATGAAGAAAGCTAGCACCAAAACTAGCACTAATGAATCAGATGAGGTTGTATGGAAATATGTGTATGTAATCGAGGGACTTGATGGTAAAATGTTAGAAATTGTAAAAATATATAAATAAATAAAACTAATAGTGAACTAAGAGTTTTGAAGTACAAAGGATTGTCACTAGGTTGTTATAATGAGTAAAATTATAAAAGCATTTGTATTTTTGGAATGCATGGCTGCAGACCAAATCCTGATAGCGGCTGAAAAACTGACACATGAAAAAGACTGTGTACAATTACTCTTGTAGCATTCACAGCACCAAACTGTGTAAGCTGCTGGTTGCCATTGTAACATTTGATCGATGGCCTTTTGTACTGAATATCCCAGCATGGTGTATCCATCACTGCCTGCCTGCCACCATGGGCTCTGGAGAGCAGCACCTGCACTGAGTCAGAAATCTATAACACACACACACATACACACCACTGACCCAGCGTATGGGTTCGGGAACGGCCAGTGAAAGCATTAGTACAGGTTTTTGTGTAGTCACTTGGCTTATTGATGAGTTCCCTAGTGTCATGTGATCAGTTTTGAACAAGTTTGAAAAATGGGGCCATCTGTGCCATTTCTTGCTAAAGTGCGTTTATTTGTGTGTATGTGTGTGTGTGTGTGTGTTTGTCTATTTGTCGCTAATGTTTGCTCGATATACCAAGAGTGACGTGGAGACACACACCCAGGTTTATAAATTACCACACACAGATGGGCAGTCTCAGTATACGCATACTGGCACATGGTGCGACAAATATGTCTGCTTCCGAATACAATTAATGGAACCGAAACACACACATCTTTGTCTCTCCCACCAATTCAGACGTGCACACACACTTTGAGGAAACTGCCTGTAGTCCCTCAGAGAAGCAGTTGAGCTCTGTGTGTGCTTTGTGTAGAGCTCTGCTGCAGATGGTGTTGAGTTTGGAGCGTGTAACTTCGTCAACGTGCTGTCAGCATCAAGGCGAGTGGAAGCGACGTAGGGTAATTTATGCTTGCTGGCTTTAGCAAATACACTTCTGAGGTGACTGAGGGATGGTATGACAGAATGATGGAACAAAGATAATGTGTGTGGGGGGGTATGAAAAAGAGTGAGTGAGAGAGAGATAGAGAGAATTATCAACATCACCATTTTAACATATTTTTCCCCAGCTGAAGATGATGTGGTATTAAAAAAGTTTTATGTGAGAAATTCATTACCAGTGTGGTCCATCAGCAGATTGGGAATACTAGCAGGAAAAAAACATTCAAAAAGAGTCACAAGGAAGCATATATATCCACCAGTACTTGAATAAGTGAAAGAGAGAGAGATAAACACACAAGGGGCACGATTAAAGGAACTAGGAAGAAAGATAACTAGCAAACGAAGGGAAATTGGTTGAAGGATTAAAGGAGAAGAGCATGAAATGAAACTATTGAATGGGGAAGATAAGAGCAGACAATCGAAGAATGTAATAAACTGGAAAAACAGGAGCAGGAAGGAGAGAAATAGGTGAGGAAAAGTGGAGGGGAAAAACACAAAATCGAAACAAAGGACGGCCAACATTTTTGCCAGCAATGGAGTAATAGGAAGAGGCAGAGATGATTAGAAGGATGGAGGATGGAAGGATTAATGGATGTGGTCAGGGAATCAAAAAAAAATAAGAAACGGATAGAGAGTAAAGGATGCATTGCTGTAAGAGTGAATATTGAAGTAAAAATGATGACATGAAGAATTCTGAGAGATATTTTTAAGGATTCGAATAAAAGAGACTGAAAAAGTCAGTTTTAAATAAGAAAGCTTAAGGACATACTGCAGATACTGCAATTTGGTAAGATAGAAGAGGATTCCTAAGCAGAAGCACCTCAGAGTGCAAGCCGAGGAGTTCCTGTAAATGTTAGTGAAAAAGAAGACCAGGTGGCCCCAAGCTAACTAGATATCTAAGTGACAGAATAGAATTGACTTATAATAGAGTGGGAAAAGTAACCTTAAAAAGAAGTAGAATAGATCCTGTAAAAGTTACGTGCAATGGGAATGAGTTTAGTATCAGTAGTGAAGGTGTTGATCTGCTGATTGTAGGTTTAGTTCCTAGCATCCTCAAGTGGCCACTGCTGGGCCCCTGAGCAAGGCCCCTAACCCTTGACTGCTCAGTTGTATAAATGTAGGTCGCTCTGAAAAGGGCATCTGCGAGATTCCAGAAATGTTAAAGCAGAATAGATTGGCTCCTGAAGGTTTCAGTACTGAGACAGAGAAAGAGAGTCAAGCAGATTTTTAGATAACCAGCGACCAAAATCAGCAACTTCAGAATAAAAAAAACTGGATGCATCACACAGAAAGCATCTGAGGAAACTACAGGCAGCATGATATATCATGATAAAATGTTAATAAAACTTCTTTTGGAATAGTTCACGGTGTTCTTACAGTAACAGACAACGTGCTTTACCAATTTAATGGGAATTTGATTTAGTTTAGTTTAATTTAATACAATTTATTTATATATTCCTCCCCAAGTAAACGTAGGTGCCATTCCCATGGACACCAAGTGAACCCCCGAGGAAGGCCCCTTAACCCATAACTGCTTAGATGGGTAAAACAAATTGGCTAAGGGGTGTTTGCCAAATGCCACAAATGTAAATATGTGATTATAGTTTTACACAAGAACAAGTGTATATATAGTATATATAGTTTTATATAGCTTCTTTCATAGGTTCACCTATCAGAATTCAGTGGATCTCAAGTTGTAGGAAGCTGGTGTGAAGCGGTTTGATTCAGTGGCAGGACCATCAGACTATCCTTAATGAATCTGTTACCTTTTTAAAAAAATCCAAGAAATCTGGGCTGAACAATGATAATGCAAAAGGTTGTATTTGTCATATTTGCAGCACCACATTAAAAAATACTATATCAGAGGGGTATAGCATCAAAGTGGTAATAATCACGGCCTGCACCTTCAGTTTTAATTCATCTAACTAAGGTTAAAGGTACTTATTTGTCACAGCAAAATGTTCAGCAAGGTAGCACAGCAAGTAAATTTGTTTACATGACATTAGCTAGGAAGTAAGAAATTATCCAGTACTCAGTACAGGGTCTGCTATGATGACAGCAACAACAGGAGCAGGAAGGGTTAGGGTTTTACTCCAGTACCAGTCAAACAGTGGCAGCAGACTGGCAGCAGTGGGGCTTAAACCCCGGTTTTCTTAGTCCCCTAGTCGTCCAAACAACAGCTCAGCACCTTAACCATTTGAGCCCCCACTCAAGTGGTAAAGTGTCAGGTAACAAGCAAATAAGCTTAAATGCAGTTATTTAAAGGTCAAGAGTCCAAGAAGCAATCAAAAATGTCAGGAACCAAATAATTAACACTGCAAAAAAAGGTCTAAACATCTTATGTTAAATCGACTAATTTCTGGATAACAAAGCAAAAATGCAACAATGAAGCATTCGCATTTAATTATCATTTAATGGTGGAGTTTTTTGGACACACAAGAATATTATAGCAAACATGTGACCAAACATGTGACCATCTACAGTAGCTTGGTAGTGGTGGTACTACCATGCATTTACCCAGACCAGACCATGCAGGACACAACAGATAACATCATGATGAAGGAAAAGTATAGCCATATGGGTGATTATGGATGATTCTAAATTATATGTATATTATATAGAGATACATTTGCCAATCTGAAATGTTAAGAAGAATAAAAACAAAGTTTGTTAGTATCTTATTTAGAAACATATTTAGTACAGAATTGACAACTTTTTAGCCAAAAAGTTCACTTGCTAGCATAAAAGCTAGGAGCACATGGCAGATCATGATTAAAAGATTCGTCCAATTTGTGATGACTGATTAATTCTGGGTTGTTGTTTTTTTAAATTAACAGCTTACAAAATGACTTTTTTTTTTAATTAAAATATTTTCTAAAAGAGAGAGAGAGAGAGGGAGAGAGAGAGAGAAAGAGAGAGCGTGCACACACCTTTCTGTGTTTTTTACATCTTATCAGTGACATCACGTCCTGTATATTACATCATTATTAGAGATAATTCCACCAGTTTGAAGTGCATGTTGCAGGTGAATTTCCTTTACAAAAATAAAACAATATGAAAAGTTAATACAGGATTTTAAATATTTTACAAGACATAAGGGCTTAAATTGAGTAGAAAAAGTGACAGTTTCCATGACTGTTCTCAAAGACGGCTTTTTTTTTAATCACCACGTCATATTACATCGGTTTAGTGCAGAGTAGGTTTGTGCCCACCAAGCAAAACAAAGTTTCAACAAATATCATCCACAAAAACACAGAAGTGGATAATAGAATCTTCAGCTGGCTTCCGGATTAAGGGATCTACAAGACTGCTCTTAAGGCACAAGCTAAGTCTGATCAATCCTTAGTTGTCTACCTGGTACTTGATGCCAATAGATGTAAAAGAAGTCCAGGGTGTATCATTAATGATGTACCCGTACTTGCATTAGACAGTGTATTATTATGGAGTGGAAAGAGAGAGATGGACAAAATGACAGAAAAATAAAACAGAAATTGAAATAGACCTGCAGAAATGAATGAATGAATTAGTTTGTTAAGGGGGAAATAAGCAAAAGCAAGACGGCGAGGAAAACAGGGAGGAGAGAGTGAATAATAAAGAGATAGAGTGGAAGATTTGGAACAGAGAGACAAATGAGAAAACCAAACCTGAATGAGGGATGAGGACAGAGAAAGTGAGTGAGAGAGAGAGAAAGAGATATAGTGCAGATTCATGGTATGATAATAGGCAGGAGGCAACTGAGGGAAAGCGCAGAGAGGGAAAAGGAGATGGAGAGGGGTATGGCATTCGGAATGAAGGAGAGAGGCGAGCAGAAAGCCCTCAGCAATGAGACCATTACATTGTGGATAATAAAGAGGTTCCACTCTGTCATACTGAGCGCAAGACCTCCGTCAGCCTGACCCCAAAGTGTCAACACGTTAATAGCCTGAGTATCAGCCGCATTATGACACGTCATACACATACTCATCATTCACACACACACACACACACACACACACGCGCGCGCATGCACACACACACACATTGGCCTGTGTATCATAAGGCATTTTTGTGTACTTTCTCAGAAACAGTGCCTTGACTAAAGATGAAATACCAACATAAATGTTTTGCTGAGTAAACTACAGTGAGATGAAATGAATAACCATGACAACAACCAGAACAATTTAAAAGAGAGAAAGATCTGAATACATGCTGTTTGGAGCTTTAACCAAAAGTCCAAAGTGGTACATTTCTATAAAGATGTTATAGAAATAAATCTGTTTGGAGTACAATAAATGAATACACACACACACACACACACACATCATAGATTTTTGGGTTCCATGATGGATCTTGTGATCTGGCTATCTTGTTATCTCTCTCTCTCTCTCTCTTTCTCTCTCTCTCTCTCTCTCTCTCTCTCTCTCTCTCTCTCTTTCTCTTACAGACACACAAACATCATGCTGAGGTTCACATCGTTATGTGTTTCTGTAGATATTTGCCTCCTTAAACTTTTTTTTCACATTTTCTTAGTGAAAATCTAGAACCTTAAATCTTCTTCATAGGGATTATAATAATGTGGTTTCAATTCCTAGTCCAATCTTTCATTGCTGGGCCCCTGAGCAAGGCTCTTAGACCCTTAATTAAGCATGCTGCTGACCTCTGACCGCTCAGCCACATCTTCTAGCACCCACATTGTCCAGTTTTCAGATGACAACACAGTGGTAGCTTAGTGGTTAAGGTGTTGGAATGCTGATCAAAAGATTGTGGGTTGAATTTCCAGCACTACTGCTGGGCCCCGAGCAAGACCTATAACTGCTCAGTTGAATTAATAAGTAAAATAAATATAAGTTGTATTTAAGCTATGTAATGTAACTCTTTCCCCACACAACCCGAATGTGTAAGATTTACATTTACAGCATTTGGCAGACGCCCATATCCAGAGGGACTTACATTTATCTAATTTATACAACTGAGCAATTGGGGGGTCATTTTAATGTATGGTTGAAATGACAATAAAAGCTTCTTGACGCTCCAACTCGAAAGAGTGTATTGTACTTGACGTCTGCATGCTCATGGATAGGGCTTTGTTCAATAAATAAAGCTACAGACTTGGGGAGAGAATGGGCCAAGTGCAGAAAGTCAAAGAAAAACCAACAATAGTAGTTAAATATTATTTTATATTGAACATATTCTTTAGCTAAAAGGATTGTTGACTTTCTTTTTTTATACTATGTCTTTATTTTAATACTCTGTCCTCCTTTCAGTCCACATCCTTCATGTTGCCTGTGCTCACTCCTTCTCCCTCAAGCTTCTAATCCTCAGTTTATATATAGGGCCGATGTGGCTCTGGGCTCCAGAGAAAACAGTGGTATTATCAGTACAATAACAGCCTTAATTAAAAACAGAAGGAGAGCGAGCGAGTCATACAAGTTCACTGGAGTCTGTTTTCATCCACGGTAGTTATATGGCAGACTTTCCTGCCTAATCTCCGCTCCGTAGGGTCCAGTCGATGACGAGTGCATAGCGGCACAGCTTTAATTACGAGCCGTCATTCTGACCAACCTGCGTCTTGCTGAGCTTCTTTCCCGTACAGACCGCCATTTACACCCACCCCCTAATTTTAGTGACACTTTATTCTTGCTACATCATGTCCGTCTCCCGTGAACGTTTAATGCATTACATAGCTTGCTCATTAAACATTTAGAGAAGGACGTATCAAGAAACTAATTGAATTTCGAGGCCCTCCTTCTGCTGCGACAGGCTCCTATCTTGGCCAATTAGAGCGAGGTGAGGCTGACAGTAATGGGTGCTATCTGCAGCTCCCCTATTTCCATCCCAAGAAAAGGATGCATAGACAGAATGAGGAACAGGATAGAGAAAGGGAGGGACAGATAGCAGGAGAGCAGGTACCACATACAGTAGCAGTTCCCCTGCAACTCTTTCTGTTCCTGTCTGTCTTAATGCTCCCTAATGCACACAACGGCAAAGATAATACCTTTGATTACGGATGCATCCCTCCCTAATCCAATCAGCCATCATTCTGTCCCCCTCTGATTTACAGAGAAAATGGGACGGAGAACTAGCATAAAAGGAGAACACGAGGGTGGAGAAAGGGAATGAGAGAATTTAGAACTAAAAACACAATTGGTGAATAATAATCACATTCACTGCATGGAGTGTGGGTCATCATGACATCATTAATGAATTAAGTCTCAGTCTCTACAGCCTTTCATTTCAGAACAGAAACTCATTCATCTTTTTCTCAGACCCGGAACACCCCACACCAAAATCAGCCAAGAGATCAGTCCAACTAAAGGCCAGACGGTCATAGGTCATGACGCTCTGTGCATACCACTCAGAGGTCACGTCTCAATGCTTGGATTTGTGCCATTGCTGAGACTGCTTGAGATGAAAGTGTGAGTCGAGATTAGGCTGCAGGCTGCAATGTTCCCCTAAGACTTCTAGCTTTTTTTTTCTTTGATATTTTTCTTTTTCTGTTTGTGTTCACTTTATCTTCACTTGGGAAAAATCCAAAACAAACCCTCAATATGTTTCACATAGTCTCCAACCAATACTATTGTGTGTGTTCTAGTATTAATAATAACAACTAGATCCACCTACCCAGCTAACAATTTTATGTTCTAAAAATAATTTTTAAGTGTGAAAAGGTCTATTGTTTTCTGGTTATTTTATGGCGTCGTCAAGCAAGTGTTTTCTCTAAACATTTTAAGAACACTCATCAAATAGGGCAAGTCATGGCTGAATGGTTAGGGTGTTGGACCTGTGTGCTAAAGCTCATGGATTCAATTCCCAGCACCACCAAGCTGCCACCGCTGTGTCCCTAAACAAGCCCCTGAACCGCTGAGCTGGAATAATATCATAAATAACATTAGGAAGACAATTTAAGAAAATTGTTTCCTCTCAACATTACAAAATGTAAATAAACTTAATAATTATAAGAACGTTCCATGAAATGATTTTAAGAATGTTTTGTTTTAACATGTGAACAACTTTTAAAGCAATAGTCGTAAAAACGTTTTCATACACTAAACAGAAGCTTTCTGTTTAAAGTAAATTTAAACATTAAGCTCGAAAACTCGAGAACTTTTTACGAGGCCACCAATTTCACCTGAAACACCACCAGGTTTCCTAGTGTAACCACAGAGGATATCAAGGGGTCACTTCTGAGGGTCTCACAAGGCTGCAGATTCAGATGTCATCCCCATCTGTGTTCTAAAAGAATGTGCACACCAGCTCTCAGAGGTACTAACTGACATTTTTAACATCCCAGTCTCCCAAGTAAACATACCACTATGCCTTAAATCCTCTAATATCATACCTGTTTCAAAGACCTCAACATTGTCATGCCTGAAGGACTATTGCCCAGCTGCAATAACCCTAACAGTCTTGAAATGGATTCCACCACCACCTTTGATTCAATAGTCGGTAGCGGGTAGAAATCTTTCAAAAATTGATAACATCTACACCAACAGATTTAAAAGCACGACTGCTATTAACACGAAGGACCTTCTCCACCTTGCACATAGTCTGGTTACCAACATATTCTCAGGAGGACACATTAGGACCACAATATTCATTGCCAAAAACTGCTTCTTTGCTGTAGCTGTTGAGCCAACTAACACTTTCACCATGACTTTCTCATCTCATTATTACCCATACACTATAACCTTATCAACTCTTTTCAAATACTTGCACTTGCACCCTTATGTCTCTCATTCGTGCGCCTCTGCTGAGGGGTGCGAGTGTGTAGGGTGTTCCAATTCGCTGGTGAGCTTCACCGCCCCGCCTATTTGTGACCTTTAAGCATATTTCCTGTAATTGTGGCCATAAAAAGTGTAAGTAAAAATTTATTCATGTAATTATAAAAGCAGCAATAAAGAAGTGCCGCAATGATAACGTTGCATCGCAATAACATTTGACGCAGATGTGTAACATGCCTAAAAACTGTTCCAAATCTGCATGTCAGCGCACTTGTTCCCTTGCGCACTTATCAACTAAAGTGTGCACTTACAGAATTGCACACTTTGTAGAAGTCCCTAATAATGTGGGTATTGGGACAAGGCCATTGGGTGCAATAACAATGTACACTACACACCTTTTTTGTCTTTCTTTCTTTCTTTCTTTCTTCTTTCTTTCTTTCTTTCAGAATTTTATGTGCAATGACGAGGAAAGGTACACTTATATATTTATTATCAACTTACTGCATGCAACTGCACTGTTCACTTTTATTTTGATTGGGACATAGTTAAGAATGTTGTTTTTTTTTTATTTGTCTTATATTTTCATAGTATACCAGTAAGTAAAGAACTCAACTTAATTGATGTTTGAGAAATGTGGGATTTGAGACACAGCCGTCAATTCTGTTCAGTTTCAAAAATGTAAGCAAACATAATAAAGTTAAAAAAGACCTTTTCACATGTCTGTGTTTATAAATGCGAAAGGCAGCAAATACATCTTAAAATCATTACAGCATCTTGAAAGACACTAATAATTCAAGCAAGAACATTTATTTGATCTATAAATCATTTCCCATTGGTGTGCTTCTGAAAAAGAAATAGCTTTGTGTTAAACAACACCACAATTTGTGATATGGGACCCTGGGTATTCTACCAAATTAAGATCTATGCTTAAAAGATATACTAGTTTTTTTGTGGAATCAGATCAGACAACAATTAGCTGAAGTAAAAAAAAGCATATTGCCAGTGGACTCTGAGGTGGGTAGTGTTTTTTGGAGTGATATATCACACTTATCTATCTGCCAGTCTGATGAATGAATCTGAGTTTGGTATCTCTTAGGAGAACACAACCTGCTGGAAGGCATAGTGTCTACCTAAATTTGGTGGGCAGGGGTCAGGTTCTGGGGCTGGTTTTCAGGGTTCGGTCTCGGTAGAAAGATTTGGGCAGGGTTCTATTCAGTTCTGGAGTCCCGGTGCTGCTTTGAACATATAGTTTTATATAAAGTTTGGTATAGAGAAACTTTTCTAGCCTACCAGAACCGTGAAATTGAATCTAATTTCAAATTTAAAATGCAGTCGAAATTCTTTGTTGGAATTTTTCTTGTTGCCAACTTTCCCAGGAATGCTGTTAGAACAAAAAAGCGATGATTCCACGGTGGTAGGACTCCTTGGTGGGATAGACTCCAGGCTCCATACAATCCTATACAGGATAACAGTACAAACACTACATTTACAACAGTGTAACAAACCACAAAAATTCAATTCAATTTTATTTGTATAGCACTTTTTACAATGGTCCTTGTCACAAATCAGCTTTACACAAAGAAATTATAAGATGAAAATTAATCAGAAATTAGTTTGTCCCTGATGAGCAAGCCGGGGGCGACAGTGGCAAGGAAAAACTCCCTGAGGCGGAATAGTAAAAAACCAGACTTAACAGAGAAGCCATCTTCATTTGGGTGAAAAACAGGTAGCAGGAATTATGTAGTTACACTGTGTGTGTAAGCAACTTAAATCATTAGTCCTTAAAGAACAGCTGGAATGTCTTTATGGCAGAGTGGAACGTCCTTGGTCACCCTTGTGATGTAATCATCAACTGGAGCAGGTCACAGGGAAGGGTCTGACAGGTCCGGGGTGGAGATGGGGTCTGGATCACTGGCAGCTCCATTGTGGCATATGTACTGTGGCTCGACAGTAAGAGAGAAATAGAGAGAGAGATAGAGAGAGGGGAAGGAAGAAAGACAAAAAAAAGGAAAACAGTGAAGTGACATTATAATCACAGTGTATGGAGTGATTGAGTATTTAATGTAGAGCGCAAGCATGGAGACTAAGACTATCTAGGTCAGCATAACTAATAGGAGAACCAGAGGGAAACACCGACATGAGGGCTCCCTGATATGTTAAGCAACCAGCCGCTCTCATCACCGTGATCAATAAGAGAGGGGAAGACAGCATCTAAACATACCAGATCACCATAATACTCAACATCCATCAGTCCCCCAGATCTGCTCCTTTATCTAAGGGCAATCAATACAAAATGCTTGACTAAATAAATAAGTTTTTAGCCTGGACTTAAACACTGAGACTGTGAAAAAAACTGTTAAAAGACCAGTATAAATAGATGTGCGGTGCTATGCGAGAAGCGATGAGTGTTGGAGAGTGCTGCTTCGCTTTTGTCTTTGTAGGCAAAAACTTTAGTAGGTTGAAAAGAACATGTGCAGCTGCATTCTGAATCATTTGCAGAGGATGAATTGCACTCAGTGGAAGACCTACCAGGAGCGAGTTGCAGTAGTTTAGTTTAGAAATTACAAGAGACTGCACAAGCAACTGAGTAGATAAGAACGGCCGAATCCTCCTGATGTTATTGAGAATAAACCTGAAGGATTGTGTCAAGATATCCCAAGGTTATCCCAAGGTGTGAGCGGTGATCAAAGTGAAGAACAACGAATTGTCCATGATAATTGCAACTAGCTTACTAGCTAGCTAGTCACGTTTAATCTACAACTAGATAGGTATTGCCTAGCTAAATACACAAAATCCAATTTATAGAGTTTCCTCTTAGACAACATATAGAATGGCTTCAAAGATAATCTTACTTATTAGAAAATATGATGGCAAAGGGTTGTGATTTAACCAAACTCTGTCCTGGAGGGTCTGTGTCTGCGTTTAGTTCCAAATCGCCTCATTACACCTGCCTTTAATTTCAACTATACCTAGCAAAACCTTAATTAGCTAAATCAGGTGGGTTTGATTAGGATTGGAGATCAACTCTGCAGAACACTGACTCTTCAGGACTGAATTTGATGACCCCTGATTCAATTTATCAACTTAACTACTCCAGCACCTTTGCTTACATCAAAAGTGATTACATCTAACACATCGTGGAAGTTTCCAAACATGTGATTATTGGTATTTTTTAAAATTAGGTATTAGTATAAATTGTTCTAAATTCATTTAAACATTTTGAAGACCAGCTGGGTCATATACAGGATAGTTAGGGTTTTTCCAATTCTCCATGGTCTTTAAACTGAGTTGTTGTTTTTTTTACATTTTCATCTACTAAATTAGCTTATTTCAAATTTGATTCATGCTACAGGTCTCAAAAAGGTTGGGATGGGGCATGTTTATCATGGTGTAGCATCTCCTGTTCTTTTTATCAAAACAGTTTGAAGATGTCTGGGTATCCAGGTTATGAGTTTCTGATGAGAAGTTTTGGTGTTGGAAGTTGGTTCCATTCTCGCCTGATACAAGTTTCCAGCTCCTGAAGAGTTTGTGATCATCTTTGATGTATGTGTTATTTAATGATGCAGCAAATGTTTTCTATAGTTTGAAGATCTAGATTGCAGACAGGTTCATTCAGACTCTTCTATAGTAAAGCCATGCTGTTGTAATAGCTTCAGTATGTGGTTTTGCATTGTCCTGCTAAAACACACAAGGTCTTCCCCTTGTCTAGAGGGGAGCAAATGTTGCTCTTAAACCTATAAATACCTTTTAGCATCCACAGACGCCTTCCAAAACATTCAAGCTGCCCATACCTTACCTTTTCCTGAATTCGGGTTGTAGTCATAGGCTAAATACCATAAATAAAAGATCCAATTCTGGATTTTTGTAGGACATTAGCTAATGCCAAATCACTTTAACAAAATGAACATATTTTCCTACAATAAAAACTGGAGAAAAATGCAAATTAACAAAAATTGCCTTGGTTGCAAAAACCAGAACTATAAGAATAACCAGCATGAAGTTCACCTACTAAATCTTCTGTAAAGATTCAATCTTAAGAAGTAAAAAACTATCAAAGAAGCCCTGCGAAATCCCTTTTTCTAAAAGTCTATAAATTATGTCATTGATTTTACGGGACACCTGCAGTATTATATAGAGAAGGGCTTTTAGATAAAGATTTATATTGTAAATGCCCGCGGGAACGTCAGTGTTTGTGGAGTTTATATAGAGCAGAAGATCAGGGAAAAACCACATTTTATCAGATACATGGTGTTAAACGAAGTGGAGTTCAGCATTGGGGCTCAATTTTAAAATGCTGGAGCTTTTCTAAAGCACATGAGGTGGGAAATAGATAAAAGTTTTGACAAAAAACAGCCCCTGGTGGGGGACCTGAGTTTATGTGGCTATAATAAACTCTACAATAATGTGTTTTAACAGTCAGTGGATGTTTGGCTATGAATGTTTATCAGGATTCTTTGCTTTGCTCCTTATTACATCTATCACTTTCAAGCTGTGTGTCTGTGTGTGCGTGTGTGTGATGGAGCGCTAAACAGCAATTTACAGCACCCTGAAAATCAAGGATAACGTCACCGGGGTATATGAGTCATGAGTGTGTGTGTGTGTGTGTGTGTGTGTGTAAGTAAGAGTGAGTGAGTGACTTTTTTTATGTGTGATGAGCCCATCTGGACCAGGATGATCATTAACGCATCCTGCAGTGTTTCTGTGTGTATTTATTTGTGCAATAACACACTCTGTAGTCAGTTATCACACCTTGCCTGTGTGTCATTCTTGTTGATGTCACCGCCATGCCGAGGCGAACACACACATGCACACACTCATCCCAGACACCCACCTCCCATCATTTTCAGGGGATTCTATGATGTCATGTCTGTGCATCGGCCCGTGTCTGGTGCCCCACCCCCTCCCCTGGGACATTAACTAATTTACCAAAGTGCCTACGTTGTCCCTTCCTCATAACCTCTTTCTCACATTTGAACTCTGACCTTTCCATTATCTGTGCCAAGTGACACCTCTGCATATCACCTCAGTGAGACATCAGTAATCCATGCGTTCATAATGCCTAAATATCAGCCAGCATCACTTTGTAATGAGTGTGTGTGTGTGTGTGTGTGTGTGTTAGTAAGAGCACACATGGTAATTAAAGTGGGTGGATGAAGGGGAACAGTTTGGTGACTGCGGGGAGCTTTTGTGTGTGCGTTTGACTACTTGATTTTTAATACAGTATGTCTGATTCTCCATAAGGTAAAAAATATATTTTTCTGTACAAAATATATTAAGAAAATATGTTAAATATATGTTGATATGGTGGCCCAATTAAAAAAAAGTTCCTTTGTGTTATATTTAAATATTGCCTTTGCTTTATTTTGTTGAGGTTAAACTAGAGGTCTGGGTTAGTTAAAAGATGTCACATCCGATTTGTAACAAGTATTGGTAATAGAGTATTCTGGCAATAAAATGTTGACGTTCAGTGACAGCCCACCCTCTGGGTGTTATTAGTGCCCAGTGTTACCCCCAGCGTTTATCTTCTAAAAGGTTTACTAAAGAAAACGCCCTTTCAAGCCGAACTTTTGAAGACCAAAGAGAAATAATTGAATTAAATTACACGAAAACTGGACATAATAAAAGGTCAGAAAACATTATCCATCTATCAATCCATACATCCATCCATTTATCAATTTATCTATCCATCCATCTATCTATATATATCCAAAGCCTTATGTTTTAGACAGAATAACAAAAAATATTATTAATTTCTTTCTATCTATCTATCTATCTATCTATCTATCTATCTATCTATCTATCTATCTATCTATCTATCAGTCTGTCTGTCTATCTGTCTGTATGTCTATCTATCCATCCATCCATCTATCTATATATCCAAACCCTTATATTTTAGACAGAATAACAAAAAATATTATTAATTCCTTTCTATCTATCTATCTATCTATCTATCTATCTATCTATCTATCTATCTATCTATCTATCTATCTATCTATCTATCTATCTATCTATCTATCTATCTATCTATCTATCTATCTAGCAGTCACACTTATGTCATAGAGCTGAGATTCAGGCATTCACAGATCTCCTCTACTGTTACCAGTTCCACACACACCCTGAAGAAGAACCTGTTCAGCCTGTGCTTTGACTCTCTTGACAGATTATAATTTTTTGGACAATCTCCAAATCAAAGGATTCGCACTCACATCCAACATCCGCCTCCAGCTCTACATTGTTCCAAACAGATGGAAACAGATTTTTTGAGTAAATGAGCGAGCAAGTATGTGTTCCAGTCTCTCCATGACAGAGTGTATTTGTTTGGCTGGAACTCTTTTGATTACACCATCTTGATGATTCTCCGCATCATAGCAATCATTGATAAAAGCACACAATGACTCACAGGGAGATTTGCTTACAATGTGTGCAACATTCAGATAGTAACTTTTATAATTGATGTTGTCAGGAGGGTGCTTTGCATCTTAAAGCTCACACTAAATGGAAAAAATGTCAAATGGTGGTGATGGAACAAAACTTTTGTTTGATGTTATCAGATAAATGGTTAGTCAATACATGTTTCGGAGGATTTTTGCAGAAAGGCAATATAGACAGTGGAACTGCTAGACAAAGAACAGGACAAGAACCTTTTTTAAATCTATAATTGGTAAGGCACGGAAAAATTCTCCAAGGAAAAATATCAAAGTACACATTTTTCAACAAAAATTTTATGTAGCAGTGTTTTTTTCAGGAAATTGACATTTTTTTAATTAAATTTTCAAAAGAACACATGGTTATTTGAACATATTACACCAAGAATAACCCACCAAAGACTCTCGAACACACTTAAGATCCTGAATATATATATATAAGACTTTTCTCAATTAAAACCACAAACTTTGTCATGAATCAAAAGTAATTTTTGATAGAAAGCTGATGATAGGATTATAGAATTGAGTTTTTGTGGGAAGTGGTGGCTCAGTGGTCAAGACCCTTAACCCCCGATTGCTCAGTTGTATAAAAAAAGATATATATAAGGACGTCTGCCAAATGTAGAAAAGAATAGAATAATTTTTATTTAAGGCTCTCCCTTAAAGGACACACAATCATACACACATACAGAAAACACACACGATAAAGAAACACTTTAGTAACCATAGTAACCATAAAAAAATATGCTGATAGCAATGAGACGGCTATATCAATATATGTAATGTAGATGTAAACAGAATGTCTACCAGAATGTAAGCAGATAAAATTTGCAAGTAGTAATGTAACAGATAGACAATAAATAGCAACAGAGATATGAATAATATATAAACACAGATATATATTTAATAAATAGAAGAGCGTAACCTGCTGATGTAACTATCAGTGTACTGATATACGATAGACACTATATACAACTGTGCAAAAGGTGAGTGCAAATTGAGAAGTATGTTCAATTAGTGCAAATTAACAGGTATGTACAACTAGCACAACCTCTGTGGTGTGTAGTGGTACTGAAGGGTTGTGAATAAATACCGCTGTCAAGTGGTGTTTAGTTCAGTGATTGACTGTAGGTAAAAGGTGTTCCAGAGTCTAGAGGTGCCTGTTTTGAGAAACCGATAGCGTCTTCCAGAGGGCATTTAAGTGAAACGGTGGTTGCCAGTATGAGAAAAGTTTTTTTTATTATACTGCTGGCTCATCGTATGCATCTGGTGGTGATGATTATTCTTCACCTCAGATGCCACACAAGAGCGATGGCTACATGTCTGATATATATGGCAACTCTGGAAAAGCACCTGACACTGGAAACACCTGACATCTGTCATTTTGATTGCTGTGATGCTTTACTTTCTTCGGGAAAAAGTAAGCTGTCAGTAAGAACTTATAAGGATCAAGGTCTTGCTCGGTATATTTGAAAATTACATTCAAATATGTTAAGGCAAATTGGAGCTAGAGCCTACACCAGCTCTCCAGCATTGGGTCTGGTGGCCACTGGTATAGACTCATTCCTTTGCATGACTTTCTTTAGCTGTGTTTAAACTGTACATTTTTCAATAATTTTTTTACGATTGTTGCTTTTGCATGGTGCAGTTGTTGCTTATCAGACTGTACGTACATGAGCCGCATGTCGCACTGCAGGATTTTAGAATGTCAGCCTGTACAACAGTCAAGACATGCCAAAAATGGACGTACACAGAGTTTTTTAACCATCAAGTCCATAAATAGCCATGATATATGTTAGTAGATCTGATGGTACCAAATTACTATCCCGATAATTAAAAAAGGTGAAATATTATGAGAAATAATCGGTCTGATAATCGTCTCTCTTAGATCTGAATATAAGTTAAAATTAGTTGAATTTTTCACTGACATTCAGGTACAAAGGACACACGTACGACCAACTAAATAATGCTTAAGGTTAAAATAAGTCAAAAGTATTTAAATTACTACTTTATATGATTTTCCTACTTCATCTCAGACTGACAGAAGCCACAGCCAATCAGAGTAGAGAGAAAATGGGTGTAAACTGAACCACAGAGTAAGTGTTGTCTGTTATAGTGCAGAAAAAGAAGAATTAAAGTGTGATAGTTTTGTCTTTGTTGCCAGCTGGTGTGTAATGTGGTGGAAAGCTAATGAAAGATAATTAACCAATTTATCCTTGTCGTCACATTTTTAGCGGCTAGCAGCTTAGCTTAAGCAGTTTAACCATTGTTTAACTACATAAGTTCCTCATATTAACAAAACCTGCCTCACTCTTTGATTCATTTGTTTTGTAACATGGTGGTACTGCGCTAAGTATGATAGACAGCTATGTGCTTTTTAGCTAGCTTTCTAGTAGTGTGTTTGATGAGTCACATGTATTCTTGCATTTACAGATTAAATTAAGCAACAGTGTGTTTTGATATTTTCTATTTGTTGGGTCTGTGCTAGGGATGGAAAATAGAAACATTTTTAAAATCAAACATCGGGAAATTGAATGATAAATATTTATTCAACTATAAATTTCAACCGGTATTAAAGACCAAATGAAGTAGTTTTTTTTACACAATAAACTTTTATTTAGTCTAGGATTTTGCAGCTCTTTTTATGATTGTTACAGGTTCAAATTTCTAATTTCATAGCAGGTTTTCTAAATAAAAGGATTGCAGGGTTAGATGAAAACTGTATCACAACATTTTTTGCACATGTTTTTCACAATATCTTTCCTTAATATTTGTGGGTAAATGGTGGATGTTACCATTTTTTTTAAATTAGAAACAAGAAAGTGCATTTATTCATGTACTGGTCAGGTTTTGTGCAGCGAATTACAATGATTGGTCGAATTTGCAAACAAAAGTAATTGAATGAAAATTGTACAGAATTGTGCTAATAAAATCACGGAATCTTGAAGGGACTGATTATTCTATAAGGAAATGTTTTATAGGTTTAACAACAATTATCTAAACATAACTGCTTCTTTCACTTGAACCAACGGAAAACATCACTGACCTGAAATTCTCCATGTTCAAATACACAAAACAGCTGTAAGAAAATAACCTTTGTTGTAGTATGTGTTCAGGACAGAGAACGCTGAAGACAGGCTAGTGAAACTCGACATGCTTTTTATTTTCTATTCCCTTATTTTCAGTGTGTTTATTTCAACACGCAGACTCACACATTCTCTTTATTCACGAACCGGCGCTTGACCATGTTCTATCTTCCACAGTACGCTTAAATTTATTAATTTTTTGTCAAGAAAAAGAAGGGCTAAAATGCAAGCGCAGTCTAAAGCGAGTAAAATGCAAGCCAGTCCGCCACCCTTACGTTGTGAAGATGCACGGCTATTGATGTTCGAACTTCTCCAGCAGTGGGAACCAAACTCTGTTTACTACCGTAGGTCAGGATCGTTGAGTAATTTTAGTCATTTTTCCTTGAACAAATTGCATACAATTAACAAAATTTTTAACAATCAATTGTCAATAACGATTACACAAATTTATAAAAATGCTTTAGCTACTGAAGTATGTTCATTTAAGCTACAAGGATTTTAATACTTTATGCATAAAATTATTTGAGTGCCTATAAATGTTCCTAAATGTGTTTTAATTTCCAACTTCTCTAAATATAATTTTTACATTAGAAAAGGACAAAATGTCATTGCCATAACAACAATCACACAGCATTAACCTAGTTAAAGTTTCTTTCCTTTCTTCTCTTTGATAGTTAGGGCTCGTTCTGACTGAACACACCTGATTCTTATATTCAGATGCTCCTACACACTTGATTAGCAGGATCACAGCAGGGCGGTGGAGCTCCAGGAGCGATTACAACACTTGTGATCTAATCATTAGCAAAAGAAACGATTTCACATGCTGGGTTTGAGTCAGCGTAGTCATAAGTCATAGTCCTGAATCGTGTGGGCACGAAGCCAGATCAGACTTCACAAGGTTGAAAGAACTGTAAATGTTCTTGAGCTCTAGAGACTGTTTATACTGCTTTTGTTGATGTCTGATGACTCGTTTTTGTAAAGTTCACGCATAAGCGTTTTGGAGGCTGTTGATTTGGTGGATTTCGGGGGAAAAATGATGCAGTGACAAAATATATTTATTTTTGTATCTGTATATGTACAACATATTTAACTCTTAAACTTCATTTAATTTACATTTATTAACCTGACATGTGGAAGTTCCTTACTAAGTCCTAAATGATGCTTATTTACAGTTCCTTACAAAAGTGCTTTAAATCTCTATAAGTAAAACATTTGGAACCGAATCTTTACTAATGAATAGATCAATACAAGTTCAATAGATTACAAACTAAGTGTAACAAACTAAAAAAACATTTTTTATTTATATATTAACTGTTGGTTAAGTATTTAAGAAGTAATAGGTCTTTAAACACTCAGATGTGTGATGAGAACAGATTCACAGGTTAAAGTATTTTAGCAAGATGTTGGTCTATTCGTTGGACATTGTTTGAGGCCAGCCAGCTTAATCCTAATCTTTAACAATTCTTCCGTACAGATGTCTAGACGTTTATTCCACCACTTCAGTTCCAGAGTTTTTTAGTTTACTTTCTTTGTACCTCAAGAGATAGTTGAATCAGCTAAGCAGTGCTGGAGGATCTGAGAAGGTGTGGAGCAGGGTGTGATTACAGCTTTGAGTTTAGTAGGAACTGGAATGTTTTTGGCTTCGCGAAGGCAAGCGTCAGTGTTTTAAATCTGATGCGGGTAGCAACAGGAAATGAGTGACGGGAGTGTAGCGATGGGGTGCTGTGGGAGAACTTAATTAGAAAGCTTGAAAACAAGTTGCACAGCTGCATTTTGGATCAGATGCAAAATTCAAACTGCTTTTTGAGGAAAAGTTGCAGAAATGAGATGCAGTAGTACAGTTCTGAAATGACAAAAGGTAGTAACAAAGGGAGTATCTGATTGGTATGTACAGCTTAGCAAAGAAACAAATCGATAAGATGTTGTACAGATTTTTTTTTTAGAATGTTTATTAGTTCATGTGACATGTGGATGTTTATGCAGTTATGCAGGAGCTTTACTATGGACAGAGTGGATAAAATCACCAGCCTCTGTTTGGACCACTTTTGGTGAACAGGCAGCCAGCTAACCATAAATCCATAAAACACATTATATGGCCAATCACAAGATTAACAATCATAATATCTTTGTCTATAGCTCCTAATAAATTATAGATAGTCAAGAGACCTTTATTTATATGGCGCTCTTTACAATAGAAAATGTGTCAAAGCAGCTTTAGAGAATCAAATCAAATAAGACAATAGTAAACACTCACTAAAACACTCTAATTAATATCCGCAAATTAAGAGTCCCCAATAAAGCAAGTCAGGAGCGACAGCGGCAAAGAACCAAAACTCCATCGGTGACAAAATGGAGAAAAAACCATGGAGAAAACCAGGTTCAGTCAGACTCAGTTTTCCTCTGACCAGACAAACCAGCAGGTTGTTCTATGCTGCAGCAAGTTTCCGTGGTCTTGTCTGGATGGCCATCTGGAAAACAAGGTCATCACTGGGAAACTGCCTGGGGTTTATTGCCTCTGCCAAATGGGCTGGATAAAATGGCCATACAGCCTGGTTCTAGTAAGGACTTTAGCTACTAATAGAAATCTTAACGCTTTGCATTAAGAAAACTTGATTAATTTGCGCTGTTAGTTGTGCTTCTTTGCCTGTTGACTTTGTTCCAGCACAATTTTCCTTAATTTTTTAATAAAAAACAATTATTTTAAGTAAAATTTTATTTTATAAAAGCAGTATGTAAAATCAAACCAATTTTATTTGTATCATTATTCATAGCACTAGACATTTTCTCAAAGCAGCTTTACAGAAATATAAACATTTTAAAATTACTATTTTTTTTTTTTTTATTACATTTTTATTAAATAAAATGTATTTTTTATTCAATTTAAATGTATCTCCAATAAGAAAGCTTAAGGCATAACTGGCAAACAAAAAAACACTCCTAAAACTATATTAGAAAGAAACCTTGAGGGGACCAGACTCAACAAAAGGGATCTCCTCCTTGGTGACACCTCAGCTAGATGACCCCAGAATGTGTTATTACAGATCATTCCTGTCCCCAATTGTATATTTCCAGGCAGAATTGTGAGAAAACACAGTAAAGTATTTATTACAAGTTTAACACTCTTTTTTTCTGCCAATGCTATTAAATCTATAATGATTAAACCATGAGCAAAGGATTGACCATGGCAACAGCAGCTCAAAATCATCACCAGAGTCTTCGAGAAGTTTTCTCCACATCCGTGTCATGTTTACATTTACATTTGGAGCATTTAGCAGACGCTCTTGTCCAGAGCGACGTACAAGAAGTTTATTCTTGTAGTTCATGTTGTACCACCTGCAGCATTGAATATCTTTAGTTAATAGGACTTCAAACAGAAGTAATGCATCAAGATGAACCAGGGGGCGTCTAAAGAAAAGGTCTGGCAAGGAGCAATGAGAACTCATGAGCAGCATTTATAGTCTAATATGTACATACAAAAAGTTCCCCCAACTAGGCTGGATACAGACTGGTTCTGGTGGCGACGATGAGGTCAGAATAGGAAAGAAACAGACGTATTAGCCTAGATGACGATATACAAGTACATTGTGTGTTATTGGTGGTGTTCTTGGTTTTGGTTGACTTGATAATTGCATGTTCATTTTAAGTTTAAGTTAATTTAGTTTTAAACTGACAGTGTGTGTCTGCTTCCCACACAGTGTTAGGTAGAATTTAATTTATGCTACCTGTAACCATACATGTTGTACATACTTTAGCATGCAATTTCGTCCAGAGCTGTTAGTGTGTGTGTGACTGTGCTTGCACTCTGCCTCTAACTAAGCCAATCATTATCAGTTTTGTGTCCCATTCCATCAGATTAAAAAAATTTGCAGGTCCTGTGCCTAAGAGAGTCTACTTGGATTAAAACCGCTTCAGTGAACTCTGTTATAGTAACGCTACATTTTTATTGTCATTAACGGTAACTACGTTATAACAGAGAAACCATCATTAAATTGAATATTCGTTACTGAAAAAAGCAAAGCTGTTAGTAACGCAGTTTGTTCATAACATCGTTATTCCCATCACTGTAGGGGAGACAACTCAACGAGGTGACTCATTTGATAGGACACAGACTGTCAGTAAATCAAGGACGTGATCACACTCACTTCTTCAAATAAACACAGACTCTCACTTCAGTTTAAGTCGTGCTCCTGAAATAAACTGTGTACCTCTTCTGACTTTTTTGTGTGTTTGTTGTCGTCTTTTTTTCTGAATTCGGTTGATGCCTTGACCTTTGGGGTTATCTGCTTTGGTTTTTGGAATAAGTCTAAGTCCATGGCTTAAATTCAAGCCTATTTTAATAAACAGTCTATGACTTTTAATATAAATCCTAAAATTGTTGTTGATATACTTTTTAAAAAAAGATTAGGATAAGCAAAAACATCTAATCATTTATCACAACTGTTTAGAAACTAATCTTGAACTAAAAAGCTTTATGTTAGTATTATACACTCATTGGTTACTTTATTAGGACACTCGTACAACTGCACATTTACATTTACCAATTCTGGCATTTGGCAGACGCCCTTATTTAGCCTGAATTACATTTAGCTCATTTTTTATCAATCTAAGCAGTTAAGGGTTAAGGGACATGCTCAGGGACCCGGCAGTGGCATCTTAGGATCAGTGGTGGCTCAAATGGATAAAGCACTGACTTGATCTTTAAATGAGGAAGACCTGAGTTCAAATCCCACCTCTGCCAGCCAGTCACTGTTGGGTCATTAAGAAAGACCCTTAATCTCTCCTGCTCCAGGGGTGCTGTAACATAACTGACCCTGTGCTCTGACCCAAACTTTTAAAGATGGGATATGCAAAGAATAAATTTCACTGTGCTGTAAAAAAGTACAGTATATGTGACAAAATAAAGGCATTTACATCTTGGTGGTGCTGGGAATTGAACCCATGGAACCCATGGTCTTCTGATAAGTATTCCAATGCCTGAAATAGCAGCATTATATGCATAAAAACATGCAGAAACAGTTTGGGAGCTTGTGTTAATGTTTACATCAAATATCCGACCGGGAAAAAAGTGTGATATTGTATTTTCGACTTGCTGTGATTGTGCTACAGTTTATGATTCCAGATGGGCTGAAATGTATATTGCAGAAACTGCTGATCTCCTGCGATTTTCACTTGCCCCAGTCTCTAGATTTTACATATAAATGGTGTGGGGGAAAAAAGCAACAAATATTAACGGTTACAAACAATTAACTGACTGTCGGGTTTATGTTATGTTTTATCTGAATAAGGAAAAGAAAATGAAACTAAACCGACTGGAGTGAATCTGGATGAAAGATATAATATTAATCATGCTTTTATTAAGAGATCACAATTTAATACTTTAATGTGTGTGTGTTTGTGTGTTGTGTGTGTGTGTGTTGTGTGTGTGTGTGTGTGTGTGTGTGTGCTAGTTACTAAGGCTCAGGTAAATCCTGCCCTAATCATTAAAATGAGGCTATGATGATTCATGCCCTGATTATTAACAAACTTTGGAACAGAAGTCAGGCAGACACACAAACACACAAAGCAGATCGACAGTAGTGGAGTAGGGAAATGGTAGCGCAGCGCTTAAGGTGTTGGACTGTTAAATGGAAGATTGTGGTTCGATTCCCAGCACCAATTTGCTCATAAAATTGGTTATGAGAAACAGGGGAATGAGGGATAGAGATAAAAGAGAAAGAGAGGGTATGAAGGAGAGAGATGAAGAGTGGTGGTCAGAGCCAGAGAGACACCATCAGCCCATGTGATTCTAGTCTCTGGTTAATGGACTCTGTGGGTGAGGGGAAGAGAGAGAGAGAGAGAGAGAGAGAGGGAGGGGTAGCTGCATTAATGTAATGGCATGTTGCCCATATTAATTACACAACTGTAATAAACAAAGTAATTTCAGCTCGTTTCTGTCCAGCCTCCACCTCCTCCTCTCCTAGATGTGTTCGAGAGAGAGAGACAGAAAAAGAGAGAGAGAGATGGAGGTATATCTGTAGGCCTCACTTAATAAAAGCACAAAAAATAGGTCAATAACAAAAAGAACGTTGCCTAGTTTCAGCAAACATCCTCGTGCCACTCGCGTGTGTGTCTTGGAGCTTTTCTTCAATATCCCATTTCTTCATCTGTCACTCTTCCTCACACACATCTCTCACACATCCCTTGCCCCCCCCACACTCTTGCTCATATAAGAGGTTTCCCACTGCAACGTCTGTCACGCTTTCGTGACAGCAGCTCAAGTCCAGCTGCACCCAGACCTCTCTTCCAGAACCAGACCATGCACTTCAAAGGCCACTTCAGCTGTGGGGGACAAGATGCCAGATTGGGTGCTTTCCCTCCCAAATGAGTTTCGCTTCCATTGGGCCGAAACAAAAGAACTCCGCACTGTGGGAATGACTGTAATGCTATTGTGGGTTTCTCTTATAAACACTAATATTTTTACTGGTTCAAAATACATTTGAGTCTTGTTGATCAGTCTATCAGTGAAAAACTTCTTTAGAAATTAATCCATCAATCCATATTCTGTAGTGCTTAACCACAGAATCACAGGGAACCTGGAGTCTACTTTCCCAAGAAAAATAGAACACTAGTTACATCTTATACAGGCTGCTACTTACACATACTTACAGCTATTTTTGGACTGAATATAAACAATCCAAATCTATTTATGAATTAAAATCCTTCCAAATCACCCAAATCACACTTAAATTAATTCGAGTGTCACAAATCCTTTGAGTCATTTGAGTCAGTAAAGGTTCTGACTGCTTTTGCCATGGTATTCCACTAGAGGGCACTCACCAAATCCCTACAATCCACAGGATCCATGGACTCATGAATCCCCTGCACACGCGCACACACACACACACACACACACACACACCTTGACCCCCTCGGATCCGCTGAATCTTATGAATCAGATTAATCAGGTGATGACTCCATGTCACACTGTAGGATCTCAGTTGTTATGTCAGACTGTACAATAGTCCTTTTGCATCAAAAACGGATGCACACAGAAAAATTTGTGGTTTATAGTTGTCACATTGGTGTAATAATCACCAGGTTCGGCCCTTTTTAGGTCCTGCACTCCTAGGAGTGAAAGTATTTAAAATCTTATGACGCTGCCAAAATTTCATCAGAGAAAAAAAGTGATTGCAGACATTAATCGGCTGCCGGTGACCATGTCAAACTAGCAACCAAATCCAAAAGATTTTCTAAATTATGCTTAGATAGATAAATAAAACAAAAACAAGAATTAGTAAATCCCGAGTCATAAACAGGATCTTTTTTATTTAACCCTGTTAAATCCGGATTTGCTCATCTCTATTTTGGACTAGGGAAGAAAACCACAGCAATTGTCATCATCATCATCATCATCAGAAACCTGTAAATTAAACACAGTTTTAACTTAATTTAATGGGGAACTGTTGTCTTAGTGGTTAAGGTGTTGGACTGATACCAGAAAGACTAAATTCCCAGTACCACCAAGCCACCACTGTTGAGCCCCTGAGCACAGCCCTTAACCCCTACTTGCTCAGTTGTATATAAAAGAGATAGATGTAAGTCGCTGTGGATAAGTACGTCTGTCAAATGCTGTAAATGTAAACACACACAGGAAATAGGCGGGAATCTAAACCCCCACCCTGAAGTGTGTGTTAAAAATTACTAAGACACTCAGTTCCCCACCCTTCTGGAAAAAAATAGATTTTTTTAGTTGTATCATCAAACAAATATGATGATCTGAGGATTGTTCACAAATTGAGACCTTCAAGTGAAAATTAGTGAGATTAATATCATTTTCAAAAAGCAATTAATAATGAACAAAAGCTAACACATAAAAAGGAATAAGAAAATGATCTAATTGTCTAACATCCAATTAGTTCCCTGTTGCTATGCAGTTCCTTTTTGATGATGTCATCCAACTGGTAATCTTTCACAGGCTGTCTAGGACTGGGCATTTTCTTTCTTTCTTTTTTTTTTAATGTCCACTTCTACAACCACACAGTAATTTAGGACTGCTTCTATGATTAGTAGATATGGGATTTAAAACATTGTCAACTTTAGATCAAAACTGTCCAATCTGTGCATTTACACTGCTGTTTATCAAGATTCGATATATATCCTGGGTTTATAAGGTATTTAGGAAAATTTGCAGATACCAGAGTGACTTACACTTATTTTATGCATATGACTGAGCTGTTGAAGGCCTTGATCTGTTAAAGATTCCATAAACTGAAGCTTGGTGAAGCTGGGAATTGAACTTACAACTCTTTAATCCTCAGTCTTACAAGTTAAAATGGAAATTAATAAAATAATTGTAAAAAATAAATAATAATCACAAATATATATAGTGGCTGGGGGTTAAGGTTTGCATTCGAAAGGCTGTGTGTTCGAATCCCAGCACCTCTAAACTGCTCTAGTGTTGAAAAAAAAAGCTTTAGCTCAGTTGTACCATCAGCCGAAAGATAATGACTTTTATTATTAGAAATCAAAGTTGTGGTGTAAGGAAAATTTTATAGTATATATTTAAATAGTTATGTTGTGCAGTTGCTAGTGTGTGTGTGCGTGTTTGGGCGACTTTAAACACATAATGTCAATCAAAAAGCCTGAACGATATGTATACTTTAACATACTTTATACTTCATGTATACTTTAACCTCTCTGTATACTTTAACACAAGTCGCCTGTAGTCTTACTGCTACACAACTCTTTTAATAATCCCTTCAATCTGGCAACCCGCTTCCAAGAATCGCTGCCATCCTGAAAAAGCGGCCTCATGCTTCTGCCAGCGGGCCTCAGGCACTTTCTTCGCTACACCGAATAAGATGAGGCGATCAATTAAATGAACCAAAAGGATCGATTCGACTGAACGCAGCTGCTGTAGCTGCCGCAGGGTTTCATATTTATGGCCCGAGTTTATTAAAATGAGGAAGTGGCGTGCGAGCGTGGCGGCCCGGGTGAGAGTGTGGCAGATTCAAGGGACGGAGGGGGGTGAAACAGAAGCAGACCGTGTCCGAGATTTCCAAAGCGCTGAGTTGAAAAAAAAAAAGATAAACCCCCAATCTGTCAGCACTGATGTTATACTTTAAAGGTGCAGTTTGTCATTTTACCTACAATCAGGTTCTGAGTGGAAGCGGATTATTATTGATTATCATTGACTGTAAATTAAATATTGTTTAAAGAAAGATTTTGAAAGGAAGATTGATGAATAAATGAGAGCATTTGGAAGACTTTCTTCACTCATTTATACAGTAAAGCAGTTAGAGGCCTTGCTCAGGAGCAAAGGGTAGCAGCAGTGGGATTTGAACGCACAATCTTGTGGTTTAACAAACAAACCACATCAGCCACCTATGAAGGGCATGTGTTTGTTGCTGTTGTTTTTTTGTCCTCAACAGTCGGTCTGCTTAAGATGCTAAACCAAAGCCATTATAAGCGCACCTCTTACCTCTTAGCATCCATGTAGATCAGAAAGGTTACCCACAATGCACTCACTGTCTCGGGGTCTACCTAGCTGGACACTTAGGAGTTACGGAAATTCTTTTGCCTGGGAATAATTTCATCAGAAATAAATATAACTAAAATATAACAGAAACAAATAATCCCAGCCCCACCAAGAGACCACTGCTGGGCCCCTGAGCAAGGCCCCTAACCCCCAATTGCTCAGTTGTATAACAAGGAATATTGTAAGTCGCTCTGGATAAATGCTGCAAATGTAAATGTAAATATATAAAAGTATATAAAAATGTGGAAGGAACTAAAAACATGAGGAAATGCTAGTGCAGTGGTTAAGGTGTTGGACTGCTAATTGGAAAATTGTGGGTTCGATTCCCAGGGGATAAGCAAGGCCCCTAACCCCTAATTGTTCAGTTGTATAAAAGATGTATAATAAATGTAAGTTGCTCTGGATAAGGACGTCTGCAAAATGCTGTAAAAGTAAATATTGCACATAACTGTACGATATTACACATGATGTGATATTGTGCTATATATAATACTGAACATGGTGCGATGATGTTATATTGCACATTATTACTATATTAATGTACATATTATAATTACTGTGGTATTAAAATCAGTCCATCAGAAGAATAAAGCGACTCTAAGACACATCAAAACTCTTCAGGCTTGTAGAACACACTGATTATGACCTGCTGCTTCAGGAGCTGCAAACAATATACGGAACCAATAAACAGGAAATGTCTCACAGCAGGTAGACAGAGACGCGTTCCACCATCTCAACACTTCTGTTGGTCGGTGGCAAGTCGCTTTACTTTATTTCTCATTTGTATAAAGTTAAAGCGGAGGTTTACATTTTTTTTCCCCGAAATGACTTGTGAGCGTGTACTAATAGACCGTCCTGCTCGAAACAATAGTGGGGGGTTATTATATATTTATAAATATTCCAAAATGTCTAACCAGGAAAAAAAATACTTACTTACTTACTAAAAAATACAATCATAAATTAGCAATGTTGTATGAATTTTTAGACTGTTTTGTTTTACTTATTTTGATCTTGATGTGAAAATGGCCACTGATGATGTCAAGTCAATCAGCCAATCAATCAAAAATACTCACAGTTAAATTATATGCATCATACGCAGTGTTGGGCATCTTATTTTTAAAAGTAGGTAGTTATAGTTACTAGTTTCTTCTTACAAATAGTAACTGGGGAATGTGGGGAAGTGGTGGCTCATGGTTAAGGTGATTAACAACCAAACTGAAGATTGTGGGTTGACCAATCCACCACTGTTGGGCCCCTGAGCAAGGCTCTTAACCTCCAATTGCTTTGGATAAGAGCGTCTGCCAAATGTTGTAACTGTGTTACATCATTATCAAAGTAACTAGTTACCAGGGAAAATAACTACTTATTTAAAAATGTTCAAATATGTCAGATAATTTGGGCCTCCCCGATATTAAATAAATAAAATAAACATTAAACAAAATAAATTATTATTCATTACGCTTCTTTAAATGTTGTGGTGGCATGTGGCGATGTGAGGTGATTCATTAAATAGGAATTATTTGCCGTGGAGACGTGGAGAGTTTCTTTCTTCCTGATCATAAGGTACACGTTACCTAAACAGTGCTGTCTTTAACCCTAATGAGAGAAAAGTAGAATTTAAAACACTTTTTTATTTACTTCCATTTTACAAAAGTTATCTTTGAACTAGTTGGACTTGCCAGGGTAATGAATCCTGAAGTATGTTCGGATTTCTCTCATACTACCTGTAACCATACTATATAGAAGACTTTTTTAACGGCAGGAAAGTACATACTTAAATGTATTAAATACTAAAGTATGTGATTTCGGATGTTGGTGTGTTTGACTGTGCATGTCTGTGTGTGAACGCCCGCACTACTCTTTGCCTCCTAGGTGCAAACTTTGTAAATTTAGGTGACAAACCTCAACACCACCCCTGGCAAAACAACACACACACACACACACACACACACACACACACACACACACACACACACACACACCCCAATTATATGTCCCGTTCCACCTTACACACACCAGAAAAAAAACTTTGCAGGTCATGTGTCTGAGAGAATCTCTACCCAGATTACAACAGCTTTAATCACTTATAGTAACGCTAGATAGATAGATAGATAGATAGATAGATAGATAGATAGATAGATAGATAGATAGATAGATAGAGCTACGTGTTCATGTGCATAGAGTTTAGTATAATTTAAGACAGTGAGTAAATCAGCACTGGAATTAAAGAGCCATGGTATGGAGGTGGAATGACTTCCTCAGTCTGTCGGTGGAACAGGGCATTGACTGTAACCTGTCGGAGAAGCTTCTCCTCTGCCCGGAGATAATGTTGTGCGGTGGATGTAGTGGATTGTCTATGATTGACAGGAGCCTGTTTAGCGCCCGTCCAGACCAGCTTGTCCAGACGTGAGGCGTCCTTCTTCTTGATGTTGCCTTTTCATAGAAGACCGCATTGAAGAGGGCACTCGCCACCACAGTCTGATAAAACATCTGCAACAGTTTATCGCCAGACTGATACAGTTGTATAAAATGGGCCAAGTTTCCTGGTTTATACTCGATGTCAGATTTTGCACAATAATAAATAAAACCCATCACTACATATCTTATGAGCGTCAAAACAAAACAGAGCGTCAAAGCCCATACTTACCCGTCTGTCAAGTTAAACTGTAAATTGTTAAGCAATTTTATAGACACACTAAAGAGTTCGGTCACTCACAACTTTATCCTGTCACTGTGACTGAAATGTCTATATTTACATTTAATGGTATTTTACACAACGCAAATAAGTGATATGAGTGGTTTAGTGTAGTTTATGTTTTAGATTAAAATTGTTAGAATATTGTAAATAACACAGATTTTCTACCCCCATCTATTTTAATGAATATATACATGTGGTTTTTAGTTATACTAACACAACAAATCTATCTTTGATATATATTTCAATATATATTAAATAAAAAAAATTGTTGAATGAAAATAATAGTAAGAAGGTAAACTTATTCTGTGTTTATGCTGTAAAACAAGTTGATATATTTCAGCAGAATAACATTGTCTACCAAAATGTCTACCAAAACTTTGTCATTATTGTTTAAAAATATCATACAGTAAATGGTGTAAATATGTTATTACACATGATAATATATGTAGGTTAAATGTTGCTGAGACGTTGTGTTCTTCCGTAAATATGTGTTTGACTATAAGAAAAATAGATTAGACATTAAAAATACTCCTTGGAGGATGCGGGCATCGATCCCGCTACCTCTCGCATGCTAAGCGAGCGCTCTACCATTTGAGCTAATCCCCCGTATAACCGACCAAAGGTTATCCATAAGTCTATAAGGTTATGTTATTACTTAAAACTTGATTAACCAAGTTTACATTGTTTATTGATGTTTATGTTAATTAGCTTTAAAAGATTATGTTTGTTTACGAGTGTTTCCGGTTATATTTTAAGTGGAAGAAAGGACCCGTGTACGTTTTATCAACATGGGAATGTCGCCATCTTGTGGCCAAATATGTAAAACTATTCTTCCTCTTCTTATTTTTGTTGCTGTTGTGGTTGTTTTTGTCATTTACTATCATTATTATTATTAATCCTATTGATTATTATTGTTGTTGTTATTATATTGTTATTTAATAACGAAAATATGTTTTTTTCCCCTTTACTCTTAGTCCAATATGAGTCCTAGTGTTATTACAGGAAGTATATGTCCTTTTGGAAGTCTTGGTACATTTGACCAATCAAATGGCTAGATTCAAAGGGTTTGTTGCATAACTTAAATTATTCGTTGATATTTTTTTCACACAGCAACAGATCGATATGTTGTCTCTAGATTTTGTAATTTCATAAACATTCTAATCATTTGTTTAGTTAATGTTATGGTACCGTGACTTTTTTTTTTTTACATTAATACATCATTCGTTAAAAATACACATACAAGGCATTATTAATATTATGATCTCTGTGTTTGGCCTATTATTTACCTGCTATTATCAAAATAGACTGTTAGACGTTTTTTTCCACCAGATGGCGCTGTTGCTTGATAAATACATTACTGTAATCTGAGCCGAAGAGCCTAAAATAGGTTTGGAGCTGGATTTTCGGGGTGGCAGGTGCTGTGCCAGAAAAACCCTAAAAATAAAACTCTAAGAAGTTTATGATAAGAAGTACATTATAAATCAAAACTTAAATCAATCCAAAAGATTCATAAAGAAGCATTACAGCTACATATAAAGGTAACCAGTTACCAGGAAATGTTTCCACAAATTTCGCTAACGTTATGCAAAAATTAGGACAAAAAGTTCTCAAAATAATTAATTAAATTTATGAAACTTCACATAATGTTATTAATAGTTAATATACGTTGATAGAAAACGTTCTTAGTACAATGTGCTTGGGGCGTCTTTAAACTTGGTAAATGTTCTCAAAAGGTTTAAAAAAGAACATTTGAAAACATCTTAGAAAAACCCTATAAAATAGCCATAAAATAACCAGTCGAATCAATTCACCGTTGTTTCTATAGCGCTTTTAATAATCAAGATTGTTTTAAATCAGCTTTACAGAATTGCATCAAAAACAACATCATTAAACACTTATTAAAACAGTCAATTTGATTAATATCTATAAATTTAGGATTAAGACTTAAGCAAGCCAGAAGCGACAGCAGCAAGAAACCAAAACTCCATCGGTGACAGAATGGAGAAAAAATTCTTGGGAGAAACCAGGCTCAGTCGGGGGGTCAGTTCTCCTCTGACCAGATAAACCAGTGGGTTACCCATACTGCAGCAAAGTTCCTGTGGTCTCTTCTCATTACTGCCTTATTGTCTCTAAGTGATGGTGGTGATGGTGAGCTCGGAATAACAAAGAGCAGACGTATGTTAGTGTGGATGCCATTCGACTTATGATATACAAATATATTGTGTGTTATTGGAGGTGTTCCCGGTTCCGGTTGACCCGATTATTGCAGCCCAACAATCCTTTAATGGATTTGGATAATAAAAATGTGTGTATTATGTATAGGCCAGGTTAAAAAAATATGTCTTTAATCTAGTTTAAACTGACAGAGTGTGTCTGCCTCCCCAAACCATAAAATAACGTTCTACCAACGTTAAAAGAACTGAAAAATTTCATGTTGTTTAAACATTTTAAATCACGTTCTGAAAACCAAAACAGAACGTTTGAAGGACGTTCTCAGAACATAAGGTTGTTAGTCAGGTAATGTGTAGAGGTTTCATGTTCTGTGTAGATGTTCTCGTAACTTTCCTGCGGGTTGTTCTGCTTCCTCCCATCTAGGAAAAGCTTCCAGTAGGTTGACTGTTTATGTAAAATTGCCGTTGGTAAAAATCTGTGTATAAATGTTTGCACAATAGGAGGCAACAGAATTCACTGTGTGGCAAATATCTGTATTCCTATTTAAACCCAATTGGTTTTCTCAAAGAACGGAAAAAGTGGAACACACCAAAAAAAGAAAAAAAAAACAGGTAAAAGGTCACTACTGGCAGCATGCATGGCAGCTTTAACTACAGAACTTTAATGCTGATCTAAACCAAGGACATGTGCTAGGCTGTTTCTTTAATTGATTCCTTCCTAATCACAAATGTCCCTCATTTTTAAAAATCCCAAATTGTATTCATTTATTGCCTTTTGGTATTTTTTTCTATGGTGATGGAGCGATTGACAGAGGAGATCAGACAGGAAACCCCTTTGACAATGATGCTCACAGTTGACATTGTGATCAGGGTGAAGAGGAGAGTGAAGTGCTTGGGCTCAACAATCCATAGTATCTGAGAGTGTGTAAAAGCGGTGAAGAAGTGAGTGCAAGAAGGTTGGAATGGGTGGAGAAACGTGTCAGGATTGATGTGTGATGGAAGAATACCAGCGAGAATCAAGGAGAAGTTGGTGAAGATGGTATTGAGAGCAATTACTGTTGTACGGTTTAGAGACAGTGACACTGACACAGGAGGCAGAGTTGAGTTAGCAGAGCTAAAGCAGTTGAGGTTCTTTGAGAGTGAGATCGGACAGGACAGGAAAACCAGCACATCAAAGGGACGTATCATGGTAGACATTTCAGGAACAGTTGGAAAGTCCAAGGGATTGAGAGACAGATTAATATGGTTTGGACATGTGATTGTTTAAGAGGGTTGGTGAAAATTTCAGTAGGAGGATATTGGACATGAAGCTGCAGGCAGGAGACAAAGAGGAAGACCAAAGAGGAGGTATATTGATGTAATAAATGAGGGTGATAGGTAAGTGTCAGATCAAGCTAACATACATGTTTTTGGACTGTGGGAGTAAACCCACACAAGCACAGAGAGAACATGCAAACTCCACACAGAAAGGCCCCTGCCCAGGATTCAAACCTTGGTCTGGATGGATGGATGGATGGATGGATAGATAGATAGATAGATAGATAGATAGATAGATAGATAGATAGATAGATAGATGGATGGATGGATGGATGGATGGATAGATAGACAGACGGACGGACAGATAGATAGACAGAGACAGACAGACAGACAGACAGACAGATAGACAGATAGATAGACAGACAGATTATAATTATTATTTGAAATCATATTAAATATTTGCTTCTGATAGTCTGTGTTAGTCAGACTTGTTTCTGTTGTGTTCTGGTTATTTATGGTACTTACTGCAAGCTTAAAACACCAGACTGAATTCTTATTAACCATCTGACAACTAAGTAAATCCAAACAAATTTACATGAAGGTTTAATAGTAACTACCAAACTAGCTGTACTGTGTATGAAACTTCAAAATCAAGATACAAAATCTTGACCTAAAAAAAAACTGATCAAATCGAGTTTCACAGAATATCTGACGTAGTTAATATCTTAATCAAGATATCAACAGGGATTCCCAACTACGTAAGTCGCTCAGTCACATCCCCTCTTTGCTCAATGCTATAAGAGAGTCGGTTTAGAAGACAGACACAACAGTACACTCAACTTAAAAACTTAAACCGGATCTAAGGTCGTTGACAACGACGACATGAACGTCTTCCAGTTTTTCTTCCTGTCTGTTGCGGTAATAAGTGCAGCACCTTATTCAAAACCAGCATTAAACAAACATGAGCAAAAAAGTGAAAAGCTAGTCAACTCTACAGCCCAAAAATGCTTTCAGAAAACTTTAGAAGGCAAACATCTTTTAATGGGAATCATTCATCATGTGAACACAATAAAGAACCTAACAAAAGAGGTAAGATTCATAAAAACATTATTTTTAATGTAACCATAAACCAGCAGGGGTTTGAAACGTAATCTAACAATAACACTTTTTTTCTTTCTTTTTTTTTAATAGATGGCTAAGAAAAAGGTCCAAAATGTTTTTATAAATGAAAACTGCACCGTAAGTTAACATCAAAATGCAAGCACACATTTTATCAGTGGCAAGTCCTTGATATTAAAAGTATATATTGTTAAAAACTAACATCTATTTTGTTATCTAGTGCGAGGAACTCTGCAAAGCAGGAAATGTTCTCTTAGCTTACAACGCCTCAGACCTCGGACTAATGCACTGGAAATGGCAGCTGCCTAGGATGCTGCTCTCTGTTTCAAAAGTAAGTACCTGAGCTTGAAAATGTTCTTAAATATTTAGTCCTGATTGGCTCATCGAAGTGAAATGAACTGTTGTGTTCTTATTTTAACCAGAATCAGAAAAAAGCTTTATTGCCAGACACAGTAAAGGACACTTTACAGAAAAAAGAATTTGGCTTGGTTTAGGGTGCAGACACAAAATTGAAAAATAGAGAACAAGAAAGGCAGATAAAAAAATAAACATATTCTAGTTACAAATTTATACACAGTTACACTGAAAGATAAATGATTAATACAGGGATTGTGCTAAGAACAGTAGGTGACTTTCTCTTTGGGGAAAAAGTCACTTGTTAGGGGGGGACTGTTTAGTAGGCTGACTGAAATAATATATTCATCTTAAAATAACTTTTTTTTAAGAAGTCTTCGATGTTAGTTGGTTTTAAGTACAAGGTAAAAACCTCAGGACAGAAAGCTTTACGCTTTGTAAATTCTTATTAAGAAGCTGTATTTAGTTTGACAATTCTTGACAATTCTTTAACATCTCTGTATGTTTTACCAGGTGAACTGCACAAAACCAGACACGACGGGGCATAGTCACCAGTCACTTCGCCAGACTTTGGATAAAATAGAAATCTGTGCAAAGAGAGCATTTGCAGGAAATTACACCACAACAAATGTCAATAACAAAAATAATTGAAATGTTAATCTATTTATATCTTATTATATTTGTATATCAGTTGTTATTTATGAAAACTTTAAATTGGTAATTTATTTGTATGCTGTTTTGAAGATAAATTAATAAAATATTTAAATGAATGGCGAGAATTTTATTGTTTCCTTTCAATAGCACTTGTCGTGTTTCCTTAAGCAAACATTTCTTTCTTATGATACACAAGTTCAAAACTTTCATACAGACAGCTATATTGAATAAAACAAAATTTTGCAAAAAAAAAATTCTAGAAAAGACATAACCACACCACCAAAGAGATATAACCACATCCCCAGAGACATAGTCATATCCCTAGAAACATGATCTTACCCAAGAGTATTGGTCACAGAAAAATTCTCATTCACAGAGACAGCCAAATTCCCAGAGAAATGGTCAGGTCCCTAAAAACATGATCACACCTATAGAAATGGTCAGGTCCCTAGAGACATCACACAAAAAGAAAAAGTCGGATCTGAATGTGACATGGTGCCCCTCTGCAGCTAAACGAGACATTTAGGGTCACTTCCTAAAAGAATTAGTCATACCCCAAGAGAACCGGCCACACACCTATAAAAATGTTGACACCCCAAAAAAACATGGCTTCACCCCCAGAGAAATAAATAGATCCCTGTGGACTTGGGCATACTGCTTAAGACATTGTCACAACCCAAGAGGCATGGTTATACCCCAAAAGAATTAGTCATACTCCAATAGAACTGGCTACACACCCATAGAAATGGTAATACCACAGGAGACATGGCTACACCACAAAAAGACATAGTCACAAACCCAAGAGGGGGCAGGGTGGCTCAAATGGTTAAGGTGCTGAGTTGTTACACCTCAAGAGTCGCAAAAACATAGTAATACTTGTGGCAGTGTGTAATGGGCTTACTCTGATTTGCTGTTTTTTTTTCACATGGTAGTGACCAATTGGGATATTTAATATTAGAGCATTTAAATGTTGGGGTAGAAAGCAGTAGGACTTAGCATTTGTCATACCCGCTCCTTTTTTTTTCATCCAGTTCCTGGTGCCATGGTAGTCGAGGTAAGAAATAGTTTCCATGTATCGTATAGTGTATTTAACTTTTAAATAAGACGTGTTATCTTGTTGCAATTGTATTCAAGATCGTGCTGTGTGGTCGTTCATGTAGAGTTCCGGTGGGCTGCGCGTCAAGCGCTTATTGGAAGTGCCAGGTATGAAGGCTATCGTGTTAGCATGTTCGCTTTGTTTTGTACATGTAGTATGTATGTCACGATGATTTGTTTGGCAAAGGGTGCTGGAATGTTTGTGATTGTTTTTTTGTTTTACAGCCTAGCTGCAGTGCATTCGAGATCGACGGCAAGCCGTGCTGCTGTTTTTCTTAGGGTTTTTTTTGTTGTTTCCTTTCCTTTTTGAAGTGCTAACTGTAAGTGTTGTTTTTTTTTTGTTCGATTCAAGGTGGAGCGCGCCGAAGGAAGGCTAGTCATCTGGATGAGGCACGCGTGTTTGGTGCACTGGGTTTAAGCACCTTTTGATATTGTTTGCTATGCACAAAGGTTTGGCGTGAGAGCATTACTTGTCAGTTAGTTTGCCACCCCTCTGGTATATATATATTTGTGTTATAGTTGGAGTCATTTATTTTGGTTGGTGGGAATAGTACAATTTTCTTTACCATTGAGGGATTGTATTTCTTTTCTTTTTTTGTGTGTGGATGTACTTGGAGCATATGGTAAAATTATTTTAGCTTTGTTCATTTCTGTTGCTTCCTAGAATAAAGTTGTTTTTAATGACTGTTTTAGGTCTAAGCCTTTCATTCCTCCTTTTGGAATAAAATTTTTCACTTTGTAGAAAACACGTCTCTGACTTTTCATTACACCACCGAATCTGTGGTCCTTGGGTGTAAGGGGGGAGGCTATTAGGTGGGAACGTAAGGGTTCGGTTCCTTCGGTTTATGGCCTCCAATATGGTGTTCAAGGGGGGTCTTCTACCATGGCACCAAGTGGGTCATTTGGTTTAGAGTTAGGGGATCTTAAAGAGATGGCAACATGATCAGCTAATCAATTGACCCAAAGTATTACCTTACTCCAGAACAGGGTGGGGCCTCTATTGGCTCTAGGGTTATGGGTAGTGGGAGCACCGTAGTAAAATTGATGTCTCCTTGCCTTCAGGTAGACGTATCCATGGGGGGAGTTAAGGTACCGTGTTTATTGGACACTGGCTCAGTGGTGTTCACAGTTACTGAGAGCTTCTTTTTGCAACCTGTCGGTGGCTTCAGCTTAGGGCTGCTAACAGACTAGCCATCCCTTATTTGGAGTTGGATGTATCGCTGTGTGGGAAGCTTATATCAGGTTGTGGCATACTTGTAGTGAAAGATCCACTGGGGGATGCTAGTATTCCGGGGGTTCTTGGGATAAACATTATTAGCAAATGTTATGAACTCTTGTTTTGTCAACATAGACCTGCGTTATTTGCTAACGGTGTCCCAAACACCTGGGCCGGTGTTTCAAGCTCTTCAGCAATATCATCAGGCAGATTTTGTTGCTGCAACGTGCTCAGGCCAGTTTGCTGGTGGTCCTGTTTTATTCAAGCCTCTTGACTTTGGCTTACCTGGAGCTTTGTTTAGAGGTACAGTTTAAATTCTGTAGTAAATGTTGGTACCACTGACATTGTACTCTATGCTCGCACCCAGTTAGGCCACCTAAGTAGTGTAAATATGGTTAGTTTGCCCAAGGGTATAGCTGAGTTGAGGACTATTGAAGTTGCTAGCTCTCTATCTAATGTAACTTTAAGTCAAATTGATGCACTTGATTTATCTAATATGACCATTGAGGACAGCCAGAGGGTTAGGGAGTTGTTGTACAAATATCAATTAGTTTTCTCTGCCCATGAGGGTGATTTGGGCTGTACTAATTTTATATCACATGAGATTCCCTCGTTAGACAAAATCCTGGCCGTCTGAGTATGAGGCTGTTGAGGGCCCAAATTGATCAGATGCTGGACACACAGGTTATTAGACAGAGTTGCAGCCTATATGCTTACCCCATTCTAATGGTGCGAAAAAAGAATGGCAGTCCTCGTCTTTGTGTGGACTACGTATTGCATTGCCAGACCTTTCAACCTAATTGAGGGAAGAAGTTTTTTCAAGAAGTTTTGCCAGCTTCATTGAAGCAGGATGTGCTCACCCAGTTACACCAAGATTATGGACATAAAGGGATGAGCGGACAACTGAATTGATCCGCCAGCGTTGCTTTTGGCAGGGAATAACTGCTGATGTGAAACGCTGGTGTCAAGAGTGTGAAAGGTGCCAAGTGCCTGAGGATTATAATTTTGTTGTCCATAGTTTTATGGGGCATTTGTTAGCTTTGTGACCTAATAAGATTTTAGCCTTGGATTTTACAGTCTTGGAGCCTACGCACCACGGCCTGGAGAATGTGTTGGTTATGACCTATATTTTCAGTAAAGTTAGATTAGCCATACCCACTCGGGCTCAGAGGGCCACTACTGTGGCCAGGTGCTGATGCAAGAGTGGTTCTGTAAATTCAGAGTGCCTGGCTGGCTTCATTCTGATCAGGGTTGCTGTTTTGAAAGTAGTCTTATCCAGCAATTGTGAGACGGACACGCACTACACCTTACCATCCAGCCGGTAATGGTCAATGTGAATGTTTTGACAGGACCATGCACAACTTTGATGAGATCAGTTCAGGTGCATTAAATTATGTTTCAAGCTAAACTCTGCAGGAGTTTTGTGATCCCTGATTGCACTTATTTGATGTCAACCCAGTTAAATTAATCAAGTATGTACATATTTATTCATGGACTTGGCTAGGGATTGGGGATTATCAAGGTTGCTTACTAAAATCATGCTCTGAAGAGAAACCTTATTGTATGTTAATGCTACATTTGCTAGCCCCACATATATAGAAGTGTACTACCTACTGCAAAAATAAACATCTATGGGTGATTCTGGAGCAACAGCCTAGACAAGTCTATCATTAAAATACCAACTAAGGGAATATGTTTTTAAAGACTGTGGGAAGTGGTAGTGGAGTATTTAAGGCGTTGTGCCATTGGAGCCACTGTGCCAGAGCTAATTGGAAGATTAGGGTCTGCGCCCCAGCAAGTTGCCCCTGCTGGGCTTCTGAGCAAGACTCTTAACCCCTAATTGCTCAGTTGCATATAAGAGAGATAAGTGCAAGTCGCTCTGGATGAGGGTGTCTGCCAAATGAAGTACACGTTTTTTTTTTATTTATTTGGAAACTATACTGTCAATGGTTGGAGCTGCTAATTGTAAGATCGGGGTTCAATTACTAGCATCACCAAGTTACCACTGCTGGGCCTTTGAGCAAGTACCTTAACCCCCAATTGCTCACTTGTATATAAAAGAGATAAATGCAAGTCTCTCTGGATAAGGATGTCTGCCAAATGCTGTGAACATAAATGTAAAATGTGGATGCTGGGAATTAAACCCCAATCTTCTAAATAGCATTCCAACACATTACCCATTGAGCAACCATTGCCACAGAGCTAGCACAGCTTGTACATTCAAACCAAGGCAGTGTCATTTTGGCCTATTGCTTTAAACTTTACTAATTTTTATTTAAATATATGCATTTACCCGAAGTTATTTACTGGGCTGGTTTGCTAGTTCCTGCGGTTAAGGAGTTAATTCCTTTTTGCATGTAGTTTGCTTGCTCTCCTTGTGTTTCAGGGTTTTCCTCCAAGTTTTTGGATGCTTCATGTGAAGAATTTTCGTGTTACTGTTGCCCATAGCTGGCTTACAGGTGGTGCCTTAAAAGCACCCTATATTTTTATAAATGTTCTGTGTTGTAACAAATTTAGTTTAATAGATAACCAAGCATTTGAAAAAAAAATGTATCACATTCATTCAAATCACTTGTACATTTTTTAAGCTATTAACATTTTCTTAATTAACATCCTTAATGATTAGTATAGTGGAGCTTAAGAGGAATGCTATTTATTAGGTAATTATTTACTTACATATCACACGTCAAACATAATATTTTATATATTTTCCAATCCTCGCATAGCAAAGCAATCAGAAATATGAGGTAAATAATTTAATAAATAAAATAATACAGCATAGTAAATGTAAACAATTTAACAGCAAATAAAACTTCTTATTTTTGACTACAGTGCACGTGATAGCGGATGGAATGAAGAAAAAAAAAAACGTCCAGGTGTTTACAGCATGACACTGAACATCGTTTTTGCATTATAACTGGCCGGGATCCTGGAGTCAGACACTAATAGTGATTACTGTAACAGGTGCTCGATGGCAGTTTCGGGTCTGGATGAACGCTTCCTACAAACAAGGAGCAAATATTAGCAAAGAGGCTAAATGCATAGGATTTGATTATTCCAGCTAGTTTGTTGTAAACGCTGCAACTTTTAAACTGAGATAAAGTTTATCTTTATCATTATACACATCTTATAATCAGATTAACTCAACAGCATTGACTATAACTATCAAATACAAATATTTAAACAATAAGTGACGCAAGAAGCTCAGGGTTCAATTCCCAGCATCACCCAAGTTGCCACTGCTGGGCCCCTGTAAGCAAGGCCCTCAACTCCAAATTGTTCAGTTGTATAAAAGAGATAAATGTAAATCGCTCTGGATAAGGACGTCTGCCAAATGCTGTAAATATAAATACCGAAAATGAATTACACTAATTAAGTGATTCTTATAAAAATATGGTAGCTATGGTAACAAGCCATTTGTAGTTTGTTTTATCATTGTGCAGTGACTAGTTACAGTTGTGTGGCCCATGTAGTGTTTTTTTTTTTATAGTTCCAATAAAATATAGTCGCAGTTATAAATCGCTTTCAAGGCACAACAATGTTTTGTTCTATTTACATTTCTGTCATTTAGCAGATGCTCTTTTACAGTCTTCTATCTATCCTATTTCTCCAAATAAGCAGTTAAGGTTTAAGGGCCTTACAGTTTGGTGGCAAGAAAAGTGGCAGCTTAGTGTTTCTGAAATTGAAGCTATTAATCATCTGATCAGCAATCTAAACCTTTAACCACTAAACTACCACTTTTACCACACATAGGTGTGCTTAGAGCTTCTATACAAGCTGCATCGTTCGCATACTTCCCTGCAACCAGTATGCACATATATTATGTTATAAGATAAATAAGATAAGATATGATAAGAAAAGAAATGATGAGTTGTGCCTCTGCAGTGAGCCACAGCTACATTTTTATATGTGAAAAACCACAGCACTGCTTAGAGAAATGATTACTTTTTGATGAGAAAATACTTGGAACGTATTTTAAAGCATCACAGATGCTTTTTACAATTATCTTGTAAAATCACTATTGTCGGTGCCTTTACACAGTTTGTGCAAGCGCATTGAAAGTGATAGTAAAAAGCGAGCGAGTATTCAAACACGATTTTGATACCCCACATATTGATAGTGGCTCCCCGATGACAAATTACTGACAACAAAATCACCCTAAAAACGCATTGAAATATAACAGAAATACATTTTGGTAGTCTGACACAATAGCCCCAGAATGTTGGTGTAGCAAGCCTTGTATTAAAATCAAAGGAGGAGTAAATACGAGCCTACTTTTATCGACAGTGCATTTAAATCTAAAAAAAAGCAGTGGAATAGCAAAAGTATCTGACCTGCGTCCGGTTTTGGGTCTGGCCTTGCTACTCTTTGAGGTCCTGGGCCTCTCCAGCTTCATCAACGACTGGCGCATGCTCTCCTCCGTATACGCAAGATACACGTGGGACAGATCCACCTCAAATGGCTGCAACAAATACAAACAGCATGCTTAAGAATTCTACTCTTATCATTGGTCTGTATGAAGTCTATTACAGTATTGAGTTAAAATGACACATACATCCTTTTCCTTCTTGTCCGGGACAGGAGTTTGTTTTCTCATGTTGTTGCCTGTGTAAGCCACGCATTTCTGAGGAAAGAGAGATTATAGTTTATTGCAACATGGCCGCAACGCTGGCACAATGTTTGAGACAATATTTTGGGCTCTTACCAATTGCCATTCCCCGATGTCTTCATTCCAGTGAACATAATTCTCTATCATCTCCTACAAAACACACACCATCTGAATTTAGATTTATCGTCAAAATATCACAGGGTGTCTACAGAGTTTATCAAGTTAAATTTTAGTCTTTTTAAGACCTTTTTTAAAATTTAAGACCAAAGGGTGATTATGAAAAATTTACATGGTTGCCTCATATACATTTTCCGGCACCGTCTTCAACCCCCCTGATAATACATCATGCTGAAGTGATTTCTCATTAAACTTGCATTTACCCATTGTAGCTACTCATAATTTGACCTAGTACCTCAATTTTCTGCAATAATTATGGTGAGCAAATTTAAATGTAGGACATTTTTAGGGATGAGAGCGATTCACTTTTTGAAATAACCTTTGATGAAAGGACAATCCAGACATTTATCAAAATGTATCACATCTGGTATTTTAAATAAAGCTTCTGTGTAATTATTTTTTGTACATAAGTTTAATATACTTGAGAAAATGTATTCAATTTTAGGCCACAAACACACTCTTGCCTACCTGATATTCCTGGGGGATAAAGCTGTCGATGATTAACATTTGCAGGCGAAGTTCTCTGCTGAGCTGGCGGATGTTTTCCAGCAGGCCGTCGATCTCTCTGTGATTTTCCTGTTGCAAATCTGCCAACTAAATTGGAAAAAAAAACCCCAAAAAAACCTTACCATCCTTCCTTGATTAAAAATTGCAAATTTGTATTCAAAAACTGTTGCTATAAATCAGAAAGACTGTGTAAATCCCAGGATTCTTATTAACAATATGCACATAATTACCATAATCACAATCAGGGCTTGGCTGATAAATAATATATCAAATCACGATAAAATTGACGTCGATAACGGCGTAGGCTCTGGACATTTTTACTTGATATGGATTAAAACCTGTTAACATTTCACCGGGACACACCACCAAGAGCCGAACATAAATTTACAAAACTGTAAAAACCCCACCTATAAAGCCACCGAGTTCAAAAATTCCAGCAAATATCATGTGGTTAAAATGCAACAAAAATGTACTATATACATATGAAATGTACTATATAAAATGAACTATATACTATAAGACATATATATGTCGATGAACATACACAATTTGCTAATGACTGTTGAATATCGATCAATTGAAAAATATGGAAAAAAAAATTATCAAGATAAAATGTTTGCCATGTCAGCCCAGCCCTACCCACAACTGCCTTCCTTTCCCCTACACAACTCACACTGTACTTTAACTTTAATCTTACATAACACAAAAAGGAAGGACTCTTATTCGTCAGTGTATCCGATTGAAAACCGGGGGAAGTGGTGGCTCATGGTTAAGGTGTTGGATTACCAACCCGAAGGTTGTGGGTTCGATTCCCCAGCTCCGGCAAGCCACCACCGTTGGACCCCGCTGAGCAGGCCCTTAACCCCCAATTGCTCAGCTTGTATAATAAGGAATATTGTAAGTCGCTCTGGATAAGGGCGTCTGCCAAATACTGCAAATGTAAATATTAATCTACATCTGGATATCTGTAAAGCCGCTGTGTGAAAATTTGTGTCTAAAGAGTTTTACATATGAAAGCAAATCGAACATTTACATTTCTAGCATTTGCAACTGTACACGACTAACAAGAAGGGGATTCAAACTTAATATCTTCTGATCTTCCCTCTTTGCTTTATTAGCTAACATAACTAGATTAGACTGCAAATCATTTTAAATACTTTCCTAACAAAAAAATTATAGACGATATTTTAAACTCTGATCTATTAAAACAACAAAAATGATAATCTTGTATTTTAGATTAACAAATCCAGACAAATAGGTGACTAATTCTCAAGTACATTAATAACAGGAATGTTTGGACAATAAATTGCAATGGAGGCAAAAGCTAATTTTCCGCATACCTCTGACTTTGCTGCCATCAACATGGTCCAAACTTTCTTTAACTTCTTAGTCTTTCCTTGGGCCTCCTCCTGCAAACTGTTGTATTTCTCCTCGATGTCCAAGCGTTCTTGCTATTGTAACACAACATAAATACATGTATAACAATAATCCGGAACAAAATCACTTCATTATCATTAGTTCAAGTTCAAGGAGCTTCATTGTCATTTCAACCATATATAGCAGATGCAATACACAGAGAAATGAAACAAAGTTTCTCCAGGACCCCATGGTGCTACACAAAACACATAATTACACAAAACAACAAACAACAAAGAGCTACTGAACAGAACAAACATAAAGTGCATGTGTGCAACCTGGTGCAGAACAGAGAGTGCAATTAACAATACAAACATTACAAAAAACAATGCAAAAAAGACAATAGAGAACAGAACAGAACGCTGTACAGAACATTCAAATAGCGCCAACCAGATTGTAAAATGTGCATGTAGGACAGGAATGTGCAAGTAAACAGCAATATTGTGCAAATGCCATTTTAAAGTGACGTTGCTTAACAAAAATGTTTTTTTTTGTTGTTTCCATCTATTTGTGTTGAATGTGTGTGTGTGTGTGTGTGTGTGTGTGTGTGTGTAAGTTGAGGTAGTTTAGTTCTGTGTTAAGCAGCCTGATGTCTTGAGGGTTGAGTGTGTGTGCATATGTGTAGGTTGAGGGCATTAAATGTAAAATGGAAGCCAGGTAAGGAAACATACCTCTTTCTCTTCCAGTTCTCTACGGAGCTGCTCAGCTCTTTTCCGACGCTCCTCCAGCTCGTTGTTGGATTCTTCTAGAAGTTTCTCCTGCTCCTCCGCCTTGGCCAGCAAGTCAACTCCTCCAACGATTACCTTCTTCTCCAAAGCAGACAGCTTCTCAAGTAAAAGCTCGTGTTCCTGCCTGAAAATCGAATGAGACTGTTATGGTACTGACGAAATAAGGAGTCATCGATCCAACATGGCTGCTCATTACATCACTTTCTGTTCTTTAAATAATCTTATCTGTACATACTAGTATTTCTTAGTAACATACAAAGGTTAATAATAGGGTTGTGTATTGGTTGTGTACATATCACAATACATCATGATATATTGCAATACAATACAAATAAAATAAGTAAAACAAATAGCCAGAAATGCAACAAATACAAAGCCAGAGGTACGAAGGTGTTGTTTTTGGACATCGGAGTCAAGACAAATGCAGCATATTTTGAAATGCAATTCTATGTCAATATCTTCCAGAAATCAGTCTACACCTTCTAAACATAAAATTATGGGCCGAGAAATGTGTGTTCTGGCTCAGTCAGGACTTACTGGGCTTTGAGCAAATCTTTCTCTCTCTTCTCCAGCTCCGCACGCGCTTTGTTGCGCTCCTCTTCCTCCATGTCCAGCTTGGCCTCCAGAGCCTTTCGCTCTCTCTCAATTTTCGCCTGCATCTCCAACATCTTGTCTGGGGAGACCTTCTTTTTTCCTGTCAGCAATAAAGTGAAAAAAAAAGTTCCTCGAATCTTTAACCTTTTTAAGGAAAAGTCTTGCACTACAACTCAAAAAAAAGCACATAATTTTGTCACAAACAGCTTTAGCGCATGTGCTTATTATGCATTATGTCAAACATTATTATAAAATCTTTTTACAGGTCTAAAATAAATACAACTTAAAACACAGGAAAACATTTAAACATAAAAATCTAAATATGTAAACACTTTTTTAAAATCCATTTATTCTAATCCTGGTGTGCACACTGCACGAGTTTGCCACGCTGTCATACCGCGCACCCCTACTATATATTTTAATTCTGAAGGCAATTCTAGTTGCCCTGTCTCTTTCTGCTCTCCTCCTGTTTGCTTGGTGTGATTGGTTTATAGGTCAATGGCAATAATATAACAATAAAATAAGAGAATAAGAAGGCTTCTTCATGCACTTTGTATGTTATGATTATAATAAAAATGGAGTCTGAAGAGCATTTTTCCAGAAATCCCGCTTGATAGGAAAATGACTGGGATGGGATTTCCCACCAGTTTTTTCACTGAGAATGGGATGGGACATGTATGTATATCAGGCAGGGTAGGGGCGGAAGACAAAGTTCTTTGACCTCACACATTTCCAACATCCATACTCCTAACTCAGACACCCACTGCTCCACATACAGATGACAATGCCTAAAATAATGAATCACACATTTTAATATTTGTTTAAAAACACTGCATTTATTGCAATTTTGCAAAAAAAAAAAAAAAAAAAAAACCTAAACCAGCAGGAAAAAGTGAGTGCAGCAAGCTGATGAGTGTTATGTCCTAACCCCTAATACAAGCGGTCTCACATTTACAATTTATTTAAGACGCAATTGCTGCTTAATTGCCAACTGATGTGGCTGGTCACTGAATTGATCAATTCTTCAGTTGTAATTTACACATATATTTTTAGCATTTAGTTTTTTTTTTTTAGAGTTGAGGGCCTTGCTCAGGGGCCCAGCTTTGACCGTTTGACAGGGGTGGGAATCATCATATGATCTCCTGACCTTAACCACTGAGCTAACACTTCCCCTTAGTTCTCCTGGTTTACATTAGGCCTCATCTAATTTTCCGCCTAATACCTAATGATAGCAGCAGTTTCTGCACTGAGTATCACTGATCTAAAATCTTGCTTGTCATTCATGTGGGCTGAGCTCACACACACACACACACACACACTCATACCCCCCTGCACCCCATTACTCAAGACTCTTTTGTAGTTATACATGTTTTTTATCTCTAATTTGAGTGGGCGGGGTTGGTGAAGGCCAGAAAATGAAATGTGTGACATTTGATGACTAAATGGGTTTTAAATGACAGAAAAATGAGCGAAAGTTGAAGTTGTATATCAGGAAAAAAATGTTTGAAGAGCAAATTCAGCATTTTGCTAGGTGCGTTTTTTTTTTTTGCAGTCTAAGACTTAAAGTGCTGATAATTAGATTAATGGAGTACATAAGATAACACTGCTGGTGAGATGTTCATACTCAATTGATTATGATTAGAGGAAAAAGGGAAAAAAAAAAAAGAGAGAAATGCTTCATTGAAGAGGACAAAAACAAACAAATCATGAAATGCTAAAGTGAGTATTTGATCCAGGTTTAGGCAACTGAAAGGCAACGCCACCAAAGTACTAAATCTGCTATTTCATTTCAATTAAATCTAATGTAAATCAAGACAATTAAGCGATTGAGGCGATTAAATGATCATAACACAGAACATGTGCAGTAATAGTAAATATCTAAAAAATTGAGTTAGCCTAGAAAAGTAATAAGAATGCTTAGAGAGTGACACAAAAAAGATGGAAACCAAAGCTTACATGCTGATTTAGCAGGAAATGCAAGAACCCACAAAAAAGAAAAGAGTATAAAAAAAAAAGCTAGATAAAAGATCAAAATGATTTGAGATGATTTTTTTTTTCTTTAGATCCAGTAATACCTTACCCCCCAGTTTTAACTAATTCAACTGTTAATGTCTCTCATTCCAGTCTGCTGTCCTTTCAATCGATAGTGTTAAATGGAAATTAAACTGAATAAAAAATTAACCTAATCACTCTGGATAATGGTGTCTGCCAAATGTCGTAAACATAAATAATCCTGGCAAAAAAAAAACACATATTTTTTTAAGTATGTGGCGTTTGGCCATTTAATATCATAATATACAGGCGTGTACAGCAAACACCTTAATGGCATTATTGCCACTCTGACTCAAGTGTGCATATTTTTGTGACAGACATGAATGACGTGACTAGGGTTGCCATCCTTTAAAATACGCCACTGTCCCGTATTTGAGAATTAAATGTATTTTAATTCTGTAAATGTATTCTATAAAATGTATTTAAATGTATTTTAATTATTCTGTATTTTCGGGTTGTGCAACATTCTTATACACCGCCCCACTCAACATTCTGTGAAGAACTTGTGTTATTCTTACTCTGATTGGACAATACCAATACTATATATATATATATATATATATATATATAATATATATATATATATATATATATATATATATATATATATATATAGATATATATATATATATATATCTATATATATATATATATATATATATATATTTTTTTTTTTTTTTTTTTTTTTAATACTTATTTAACAAAAAATAAAATGCATATGTGAAAAATAAACAACTGTATGGTTATGCCTACCCAATCTAGATAATTGCATTTTTTTAAATCTATATATGAGGTATATAAACACTTTTTACTTATTTTATATGCATTGTATTTTATTAATTTATACTTTTATTTTTACACATTTACTTCACTAGAGAATCTGATGAGTTGTAAGAATAAGAGACTGAGTGCAACTGTTCATACAGCTTTCAACACCTGATGATTTACTGTAATGTCCAATGGTATCGTTGTTTTTTTTAAACAGGTTGTGGGCCGTGTTGTGGCTGGCTTTCCTTATTTTCCTGTATAAAAATTGGCAACCCTTGACGTCATACACACAGGAATAATGGAAATTGCTTGTAAACAGGAGCGAAGAGCTTTGTTCTTGACATGTTCACATCATAACGCAATTTAGTCCTTACTTTATTTTTAGAAACAGACACGTGATTTCAGCCTCACACAGCACAATAATTTAACACCTTTAGGATTTTCTAAGTCGTTCTATGAAGTGTACAGAATTTCCGGGAGACGTGTGTTGCATAATTTATCAGTCCGCCTTTGCTGGATTCTTAAAAGTATGTGAGGTTTACAGTATAGACTGCTTAAAGGTTTTGCTTGAGGCACACACTGACGCATGACACAAAACAAAATGTCATTGGTTGTTTTAGCTGTCAGTCATGCCTTACCCCTTCAAAAATGTTCACAGACCTTCTGCCGTCAGTCTAAAGGTCTGGTTACACGAAGCAAACAGGAAGCAAAAACCTTTACAAAAATGCTCATCAGCATCCGGAGTGGATATTGATGTGCAGAGAGCTTTAATTACAACTTTTTAAAAACAGACAAATACTTTAATATTTGTAAATATTGGAATAGAACATTATTTCGGATTCTGATAAAAAAGCTATTAAATAAAAAAAAAAGTATTAAATAAATGTCTGGGTTTTTTAAGTTAGTGTAACGTCATCAGTTTTGCACCGCTCTGCAGCAGCAGGCCACTCAGTCATAATGGTTTGTGGATTTCCTCAGAGATAAAGATTATGCAAAGTATGCATAAATGAAGACCCAAATTCACAGAGCCCAGCCTCGTATGTAATTACTATGAAGCTATGACTGCCAGGCAGGAACTATTGGGGTTTTTTAATCTCCGTAAATCAGTGGTTCCCAAAACTGGGGGGCTGCATCAGGGCCGCGGAGTTACAATAGGGGGTGAAATCAGCGGATTTCTATAGAGATGCACTGAAATGCCAAAGAGATGCACTTTGAATAGCCAAAAATACATGCCATGCTACATCGTACCATTCTGCAGTGTTCAACCCGCAGGTCTTTACTCGCCCACTAGCTGTCGTCACTGCTCAGTATGACATTTCCCTCAATATTTTGCTCCATATTTCTGCATTCCGTTAAGTTGCTTATGGCCCATACGAACGCGTACCGCTCAACGGAAAAGCAAAGTTCGCTCAAATAACACAATTTCCAGAATACATCATCTTGTTTGAAATAGCGCTGTTGAAAAATCTCTTTACAACAATGTGGAAGCTGCATGCTTTAACTATTTTCCAAAGTGACTTGCATTTTATCTGTCACTTTACCCAGCAGTGGTAGCCTGGTGGTGTTGAAAAATTGAACCACTAATATTCCAATCTGCAGTCCAACACCTTAACCACCATACTACTACTTCCCTTGCATTTACCAATTACTTTCACTTTAAATACTAACTTAACACTCAAAATTGCACATTTCGCAGTTAATTTTTTTTTTTCACCAGAAGGGGACCTCTGAAAATACATTTAATAATAAGCTAGTTCATTAACATTTCAAGTCAGATAGTATGTCTCTTGATTATACCAACAGAAAGTCAGCTATCCAAGAGTTGAAATTATCCCTCAATACTAACATTTAAATTAGCAAGTTTTAAAAAAGATTTTAATAAATGTCACTTTTGCTTTTTAATAAAAAATAGTTTATTTTATTAAAATGTGTGCAACCCTGTGTGCTTGGAAATCACCCATGCACATTTCTGGTATATGAGTAAGCGTGTAGGCGCATTAATCACTGTGAGGATCATATTGATAGACCAAAAACTGACTCACATCATTAACACACTCTGTCATCACTAAAAATCAGCAAAGACTAACCTCGTCTTTTCCTGCGTCTCTCTCCGCCATCTGCAGCCTCGTCCTCTCCTTCGTCCATGTCTTCAGAGCCGCTATCCTCTGAACCTGAAATCTCTTCTCCTAGAAATAATAGAAAATCAAGTCTCACATATTAATAAGTGAGAAAGGCATTTTTATTTTCCATACTATGAAAAAAAATTTCACTGGGGATTTTAATTCAATATTAACATAAATGTTAACTGTTTACCGTAAAACGATTCCAAAATTATATGTAGCGATACTAGTTATATATATAGAATAACATCACACTATTTTTAAAAAAATTGCAATAGTGACATTAAACCAATTTTTAATACAGAACAGCTTCAGAATTAATTTAACTATTTAAAATTGCACTTTTCTTCTTTACTCATTAATAAGTCTGTTGGATATTCTACTGTACCTTCCTCCAACTTTTTCTTGAGCTCTTCGATCTCTTTTTGGAACTGGCGCAGGAGTGCGTCTTTGGGGTCTTCATTGATTCTCGCTTTATTCTTAATGTTCTTTGCACGATTAGCATAGCGTAAAGTGCTGATGGTCTCATCATAGTTGTAGTCTGCTGGTCCAATGTTTGCGCACTAAAAATAAAGAGGCAATGTAAAAAAAAAAAACTTTAGATGTGTAAATTAAGCCATTGAGTGCCAAAGGCCTGTGCCTGTACCATCATGGTTTTGGAGTTTCCACCAAGGGAGTCCTGCAGGAGGCGTGTGAGTTTGGAATTCCTGTATGGCACGTGTGTGCTCTTCCCATCTACCAAAGCAGAGATCACATTTCCCAGCGTGGACAGGGACAAGTTGATCTTTGTGGCCTCTTTAAGACGCTGACCAGTGGCTCCGGTTTTACCCTGCCTCTCAGATCCCTAACACAAGTCCATCACAAGACTTTAGTTAAATTATTCGAAGAAAAACATTATTGTTTATAGGCTGGTTTTCCTTACCGCCAGGTCCACCAGGTGCAGTTTGCCCATGCGCACATGCTGGTTTCCATCAATGCCCTTCTCACTGCACTCGATAGTGATGGTAAAAATGGCATGGGAACGGGAGCTGTGCTCGTTCATATTAGTAGCACCGACAGAACCTACAGAATTAAAGATGGCTATGTTACGCTTATCTGGTATTAACAACAAGCATGCAACAGTCAAAGGCACAGAGAACATGGAGTTATGGGACTGTCTGAATAAGCAGATTTGAATAATTGAATAATTTAATGTGCTTTAAATTTTATTTTATATTGTAATCTGCAACGATATAATAGAAATAAAGAAGTGAAACATGAGAATATCTACTAAACACAGGACCTGCACAGATCTAACATCCAGGTGATTCAGCTAAATATAAAAACGTATGAGCGGAATTATGCGAGAAGTCATGGGGGCTTACGGTTCTTGTGGCCGAGAGTCATAATCCGGTCCATATCATCAGCATTGTTTACAACATAGACAGACAGATCTTTAATGTACACTCCCACGTCTGGCCTTTCCTTTACCTGTTTTGGGGTTTTCAAAAGTATGCAATGTGTTAATGGAATATATGAGTTAAGTATATAGAAGGCAAAAGTGAAGGAAATTATTCAATGATAAGATAATGACATGCCTTTGCATTTTATCAACCCATCAACTTAAAGCACATTAAACTGATATTAATAATAAGAGTTTCCAGGAAATTATTACGAACCTGTGGTTAAGTATATGATAATAAATGAATAAATTGATAAACGACGGTTTGAAAATGTAGTCAAAAAAACCCCATCATTATTAGGAAGTACAAATACTGTGTTCTGCTGTGAGAAGAAGAACCTATAATGTCAGGGTGTTTTTTTTAATTTAGTCAGATGTACTTATATATATATATATATATATATATATATAATAAAAAAATTTTTTTCAAAATTAAATTCGTTCATTGGCAAATCGTCTTTTAAAATGACAGATACCATTAATCAAAAAATACCTTAAACTGGTGTTGATAATTGGCCAAGTCGATAATCAGTTGCCCCTACTACTGACTAGCTTAAAACAAAAATGCAGGCCTTTCATCTCTGGTTAATAAAAACAAGATGTTGCTGCATAAATTGCTGAAAAAATATAACTGCATCTCCAAACCAACAGAAAACTGCAACTATTTAAAAAAATATATTTTCAGTATCAGTATGTGAGTTTTTTCTTCAAGTGGTGTGAATTTCTGTTTCTCACCTCTAATCTCTGCATCTGGTCTTTCCCCAACAGGTCCCTAACTTCCTCATTATAGATCTCCAAGTAGGAAACTCTAACTAAGAACCTGTATCGATAAAAAACAAGCAGCATCTGTGGTTTCGTCGTAAAGCTGATGAAATAGAAAATATCTACTTACTGTATAGGTGAACGCAATCTATGTCATTTGGATATGGCAAGTTAACACATTTAAAATGATGGAAACTGTGTTGTTTTAGATTGTACTGTTAACTGACAATAAGGGCAATTATTGTCATACATATTGTTATACAATCTGTGTAATCAAAAAAGTTGCTTAAAATTTTGTCACGTCAACTCTGCTTTTAAACATATTACAAAGCGATTGCAAAAAAAAAAAAAGGTAAGCATAACAGTTAACAAATAAACAAAACATCAGGCACTAAAAACATGCTCACCTGGTGTCCCCCTCTGCTTTAGCGATGTGACCGAAAATGTGAGCAAATGAATTGGGTATAATTCCTCTGAGCTCCGGGACGGATCTCACGCCTTCCATGGTGAAGGTTTTCCCAGTGCCGGTTTGTCCATAAGCAAATATAGTTCCTGGGAATGAATAAAGACAAAGTGTCCATTATTACTTTTACTCTGTGTATAAAAGATGAACACAAACTTGCTCAAAATGTCTTTATGGAGCACTGACACGGAAAATTGATTGTGTGTAAATTTACCCATAAGAACGCAAACTAACTCACTTTGAATATCATTGACATGGACTGCTGCATTAGTGTATATATAAAACATTATGTCCTGTATAATTACATTCGGGGGAAGTTTTAGCACAGTGGTTAGGGTAATTGGAGGATCAGGGGTAGATTCTCAGCACCTCCAAGTTTCCAATGCAGGACCCCAGAGCAAGGCCCTTAATACCAATTGCTCAGATGTATAAAAGAGATTAATTTAAGTCGCTCTGGATAACACATCTTTATGCTAATGGCCTAGGACCAGGAGTAAAAAATAGCCATTTTGTTATTAGCATTTACGAGATATAGACCGACAGACAGACAGACAAACAAACAGACAGACAGACAGAGTAGTATAAATAGTGGTTGCTTTGACAAAAATCTGTCAAAATAATGTGCTAACATTTTGTGGGTGCCTTATATGCAAATGAGTTGCATTGGAAACGTGCATTGCATTTCACAGGGACCGACCATTTTAGCTTAATTGAAACTTTCGGTAAAACTGGTAAAAATATTTATTTAAAAACACACTAACATTTACAGCTACGTAAATACAGCCTATGATTCTTGTTATTTGATATAACTCAACATCAGACTGAAGTATTAAACATAAACCAAATGCAGCACAGCATACGATTATTCTTTTTACTAAAGACGTTAAAGGGTTGGACTGTGCCTTTTCTTGCACCTAATATTGAGTTTGAGTTTTTACCGTTAATTTGTTTGAATGCAATTCTTTGGCAGAGACTTTTACCCAAACCAACCTACAAATGAGACACAACACAAGACCTGAGCTGGTTTATAAGTTTATAGGCTTATTAAACAGCTTGCTTGTGTCATTACTTGTAAATTAACAAAGACAGTTGTTATCGTTAGCACAGTTCGGTGTCACTAATTAAAATAACTGTACATATGGCGCAAAGCCACAAGCTTGACATTTAGTGCTAGCTAATTTTTTTTTTACTGAAGACCACAATCTTGCTTTTTTGATTCCTATTGACTCACCAGACTAGGACCTGGGTATTTACTAAAAATTAAACTAGATAAAAATCAGCATGATGCAAAAAACATTTACATTCTCATTTGCCACATCAGTTTACCTTTTTTAACTAAATTTTACTTGGTTATTTTATTTTTTTCTTGAAGTATCAAATGAGCAAACGTTGTGGCACTTTTGCAGTTGCTTAAACTACTATAGTGTATATTTGCAGCAATGGGGATTTTTCTATCCATTATCAAGTGGGAAGGCTGCAGAAATAGTGCACTACATTTATTCTTCTACATGCTGACCTGCTTATAGCAAAATAAAATGGTAATAATCTGGACAGTGGAATAAATATGGTTCGAGTGTGTTTTAGTTTTTTTTTTATTTAAATAACACCAAATATAAGATTTAGATTTGTAATAAGTAAACCAAATAATAAACCAAAAGGAATAAAACCCTGAGCCCTTTGTTTCAGATGGGCAGCCTTTATCAACTGTGTGACGATTGAAAGAGTAATTATGTCTCATGTCCATTTTTATCCATTTATTAAACCTTCTTGAAGCTCTGGTACTCTCTGACAATATAACAGCAATCAATTGTCCTTCTATCTTCTCAATCCTATTTTTTTCTTTCCTAAAGTTAAAAAAAGCAGCTTGTCGTTCTTGTTCAGGGCAGAAAAAAACGACAATTTCAGATTTTCAGACTCTGAGCTACAACCTTCCCTAAACCCTAACCATAGATTAATTTTTTGCCATTTGGTAGACGCCAAACTGGGCCAATATTGGTTATGGGTTTTGCACATTGGCCCAGCAGTGGCAGCTTGGTGATACTGGAAATTAAACCCACAATCTTCTGGCCAGCAGTCAAACACTGTAACCACTAGGCCACCACTTCCTGGTTAGTCTTAAACATACAATAAAATCACTACATCTTCATGCATGTACCGGATAATCACTGGGGTGGAAGTGGTAGTGCAGTGGTTAAGGTGCTGGACTGCGAATTGAAAGATCAGGGTACGGTTCCCACCACCACATTTACATTTCTGGCATTTGGCAGACGCCTTTATATCCAGAGCGACTTACGTTATCTTGAAGGAGCAATTTGAGGTTAAGTTACTCAGAGGCCCAACGGTGGTTACATAGTGGTGGTGCCTAACCTAACCTCCTGTTTGGCAGTCCAACGCCTTAACCTATCAATTGCTATCAATTCCCCCACCACCAAGGCACCACTGCTGGACCTCTGAGCAAGATCCTTAACCACCAATTGCTCTGTCGTATAAAAATAAATAAATAAATAAATAAAAAATAGGTCTTCCAATTGCTGTAAATGTAAAGGAAAAGTCGTTGTTTTAGAAATGGTAACTATTTCGTCTGGCTTATTTAAAAAAAAAAAAAAAAAGTATGAGATTTATTATTGTAATAATGTTTACCAAATCAATATTACTTTTATGTAATAAGAGCTTAATTAAAGAACAGCACATGGTGTAGGATATCACATACCATTATATCCCTCTAACACTGAATCAACAATAGGCCGAGCGGAAATTATACACATCTGGCTGTTTGCTGTCGGGACTAAAAACGGTGTCGAATGTAAAGGTCTTTGGTGGCTCGTTCAGGGTCTCAAGCTTGTTCACTGTGATGGTTCCTCTGATTTCATCCACAATCACCGACTGCTTGTATCCCATCATCTTCTCCTTCTGGTTAAGAGGCCGACACCGGACCACCACCTTTACGTTGTCACTCACCTCCAGCTTTTCTGGTTTATCAAGCTTGTGACTCTGCAAGAAAACACAACGGACATTCTTATAAAAGCAATTCACACGCACGACATTATTATTATTTTATAGGAATATTTTAATTCGAAATAAATAATTCTAAATAAACCCAAGCTATGCTATGCTATGCTATGCTACGCTAAGATGACTTAGCTCCGTAGCTACAGAGATGAACCTAGTTGTCTAGACAACCACTAGCATTTTGCTAGCTCCGTTAGCTAGCTTGCTGGCTAAACCTAAGCACTCTGATCAGATTAATGTATAGGAAAAGTGTGAAATATATAAATGTATATATATATTTTAAAAATGAAGTATAAATACATTCACGACATGCTACAGATTGACATTTGTAGCATGAAAGCTAAAAGAAAGCTAAAAACAGATGAAGAAGGGAGGAGCCCTGGAATGAGCACAGCGCTGGAAAGACATTTATTTTAATCTTACCAGCATGGTTGAATCTTGGATGTTGTTACTCAAACAAAATCCGACTTCACGATCATAAATAATCACCGTTTAGATGGCAAAACAGTCGTCAGGGAACTCACAACCTCCTACAGTGAGGCTCTTCGGCTGCTAGGCAGATTCTGGCCACCTACCATAACACAGCCACCGGGCGCGTCCAAGTGTGTTTTGATTGGATGGCTGCGTGGACGAAGATGATTATTTTTCTTCAATACTGTATTCTGAAATATATTATTATATTTCCCCACCATTCCCCGTCATTGGACTACCAACCAGAAGCTTATAGGCTCGATTCCCAGCACCCTTACTGGGCCCCCGAGCAAGGCCCTTAACCCTAAATTAAAGTAAAAAAAGAAAAAAAGAAGTTGGTTTGGATAAATACCAGAAATATAAATGTTAAACATTTACTAAATGACTGTCTAATAGTCTCAAATCCATTTACAGAATTTGGCACACATCCTTATCCAGAGCGACTTACATTTATCTCATATACAACTGAGCAGTTGGGGCTTAAGGGCCTTGCTTAGCGGCCCACAGTAGTGGCTTGGTGGTTCTGGGAATTAAACCCCAGTCTGTTTGGTATTAGTCCAACACCTTAACCACTAAGCCACCACTTCCCAACACACTGTGAGCCACACATGTTTTTTTGAAACATTGAGTTTATGAAGAATGCGGGCATCAAACCCACTACCTCTCGCATGATTAAGAAGGCCTGCGGCTCTGAGCACGGAGAGATAAATAGCATGTGACTGGTTAATAAAATATAAATTTCTTTTGTAGCTGGTTACTGATGTGATGTAATTGTCCCATTTAATAGAAAAGCTGTTGGTCGCAGCCTCTCTGAAGTTGTTATTTGTGTTTCCAACGATTATGACTAATAAATTGTATGTATAGTAATTTACTTATGCATTAATATAAATTTAACTGAATTGTCTTGGTGGTTAGCACTGTTGCCTCCCAGCAACAAGGCCGGGGCTCGATTCTCAGTCAGGGGTCTTTCTGTGTGGGGTTTGCATGTTCTCCCTGTGCTTGTGTGTGTTTACTTCTGGTACTCCGGTTTCCTTCCACAGTCCAAAAACATGTATGTTAGATTAATTAGTGATTCTAAATTGCCCATAGGAGTGAATGTAAGTGTGTGTGGCCCTTTGATGGACTGGCGACCTGTCCAGTGTGTAACTCTCCTACCCCCACCCACCCCCGAATTTGGTAATAAGATGGTATAGAAGATGGATGAATAAATTACAAATTAAAAATAGTTGATCATTTTAGCTTACATAAATAATTACTAATAAATATCCACATGATGGCGCTACAACTTATTTTAAATATTAGGGCACCGTTTAATAATGCCATTATTTACAATAATAACTGTGATAAATGTCTTTCAAATGTTTGTTTGTAAAAACTAAATAAATTTTACCTGTATCGAAATGACATATAATTTAACAGAACCGACATTGTGGTATAATGTGACTAATGTTTATTTATATTTTAGCACCAGTTTAATTTTAATTACTAGTAAGTGATATTGCTGTACAACTAATTTTAATTACATTACAAGTATTCTACAACTTGTTTTAACGTAGGTTATTAGATAAGTTGTAAGGGACATTTGATGTCTTATGACACACGGTTAGATTATTAGATTGTTATATAAACGCAGGAGTAGACAATTTATTAAAATGCCAAAATGATCGGTCTTGGAGGATGCGGGCATCGATCCCGCTACCTCTCGCATGCTAAGCGAGCGCTCTACCATTTGAGCTAATCCCCCTTTCTACAGTCAGGAGCTGCGGCATGGAGAGTGGAATAACAGTACTGTTTTTAAAAATAATAACAAAATCCGCGCGCCTAGGACGTAAATTCATAACATTTTATTTTACATACAATACAACTACACAAAAAAAGAGCCGGATTAAATGGACAATAACACAAAGATATAGACTAAAGAATTATCCTAGCAACATAAAGTGCATCTGGTGCAAAAAGTACAAGACAACAGTGCAAATAAACAATACAAACAACAATAGCGCTGACCAGAGCAGGAACTATATTGGGCAAATAAATTAATGCACTTGCTGATGTAGCTGGTCACTGATGCCATATAATCCCCTAATTTAATAGAATTGCAGCCCCTTTAAAGTTGTTAGCTGTGTTTCGACTACAAATATGAGTGATAAATTTTGTGTATATATAGTAATTTACTGATGCATAAATATAAATTTGATTTGATTTTCTTATTTACAATTTTAAAAATAATTGTTGGTTTTAGCTAACATAAGTAATTACTAATAAATATTCACATATTGGCGCTACACCTTATTTTAAATATTAGTGCCCTTATTCTAATTTAATATTAATTGAACTTCTTGAGTCCATGAACCGCTGTCAATTTAGGCAATGTAGGGGACCTTTGATGCTTTTTTGTCACAGGATTTGGTGATTATTGCATAAACGCGGATGTATATAGTTTTTTCTAACACCAAGGAATTCAAAATTGCTCGATCCCGCTACTTCCCACTAAGTGCTCTACCATTTAAGCTAATCCCCCTACCCACAAGATGTTTTGTTTTACACAACAAAACAAAAAGCTGCATTAAATGAAGCACAAGAGCTAAGGACTAAAGAATTGACCTAGCAACAAAGTGCAAAGTGTGCAACCTGGTGCAAACAATAGAAGACAAACCATGCAAATAAACAATACAAACAACACCCAGGATTGCTGAAACAACGCCGACCAGAGCACATACTATGTACAGTTAATAGATTACAAATTGTGCAAATAAAGTAAAGGTAGCATTGAAATTAAAGATGCAAGCAATGTAGGTGATTTGATAAAGTGTAGGGGACTCTTGATGTTTATAAGACACATGGTTAGGTGATTAGATTCATAAATAAACACAGATTTAGTTTAGGTTCAAGAAGCTTTATTGTCATTTAAAAACCATATATAGCAGATGCAGTACACAGCGAAATGAAACACTGTTTTCTCCAGGACCCCATGGTGCTACACAAAACAACACAGAACTACACAAAACAACAAAGAGCCACATAACACAAAAAACATCACAAAGCTGCAAAAACTTTTTTCAGTCAGCTGTCAACCGGAATATAAAAAGTACTATATTACTGAACAATGTAAAATATTTGTTAATAGCTATTATAGCCAATTAAAAATATTTATTTTAGTTGGTTAATGTGATTTTTACTCCTGAACTCCTGAATCAGGTGAATAAGATGTCTACTTCATCTGACACAGGATTAGAAACTGTCGTCTGTGAGGAGTGAACTGTTCCATAAAATGTTTAGATTCTGCACATGACCACTAGGTGGCAGTACAACACCATGGTGGCAACAGGTGGGCGTACAAAAAACATACCGGATCGGTCGAGGCCCAGATTAACAACGACCGCCACCGGCGCCATTGACCTACAGGGTGTCGGTGAAGAATTGGGCTACTAGGGTTAGGAGTGGGATTATGGAAGCTTAATGTTGGAACAATGACAGGGAAAGGTAGAGAGCTGGTTGATATGATGGAGAGAAGGAAGGTGGATATTTTGTGTACAGGAGACCAGGTGGAAGGGTAGCAAGGCTCGTAATATTGGATCAGGATTCAAGTTGTTTTATCATGGTGTGGATAGGAGAAGAATTGGAGTAGGGGGTGATCCTGAAAGAGGTTTGTGAAGAATGTTCTGGAGGTGAAAAGAGTGTCAGACTTGGTGATGAGTTAGAAATTGAAGGGCTGATAGTGAATATTGTGGTTATGCCTCACAAGTAGGTTGTGAGTTAGAAGAGAAAGAGAGGTACTGGTGTGAGTTAGATGAGGTAATTGTGAGTATTCCTAGAGAAGAGAGAGTAGTAATAGAAGCAGACTTTAATGGGCATGTAGGAACAGGAAGGACAGATGATAGTAGATCTTGCTAAGAGGATGGAGATCGCTGTGGTAAATACTTTTTTTCCAGAAGGGGAGGAGCATATAGTGACTCATAAGATCGGAACACAAGATAAGGAGCACACAGGTAGATTACATCTTATGTAGACGAAACGATCTGAAATAGATTAGTGACTGTAAAGTTGTGGTGGGAGAGATTGTAGCAAGACAGCATAGAATAGTGGTGTAGGATAAAGATGTTGGTCTGGAAGAAGAAGCGATTAAAGATAAAGGAGAAAACCAAGTGGTGGAAGCTGAAAAAAGAAGAATACTGTAAAGAATTTAGACATAGTTGAAACAGGCTCTGGGCGGTCAGTTGGTGTTATGAGTAGGTGAATAGCAAACTACAACAGAAGTGATCAGGGAGACAGGAAGAAAGGTGCTAGGTGTGTCATATGGAGGAGAAAAGAAGATAAAGAGACATGGTGGTGGAATGGGGAAGTTCAAAATAGTATACAGAGGAAAATGTTTGCCAAAAAGAAGTGGGACATGGAAATGACTGAGCAAAATAGACAGAAATACAAGGATTTGCAGCACAGAGTAAAGACGGAAGTGGCTAACGCCAAGCAGGCGGCATTTGTTGAGTTGTACACTAGGTTAGACACTAGAGAGGGAATGAAGGACTTGTACAGGTTAGCAAGGCGAGGATCGAGATGCAGCAGTTTAGGGTTATTAAGGATCGAGATAGAAAGGTGCTCACAAGTGAGGAGAATGTACAGAGAAGATGGAAGGAGTACTTTGAACTGTTGACGAACAAAGAAAATAAGAGCGAAAAAAGGGTAGAAGTCAGGAATAGCAGAGAAGTATGTCAGGGTGGTGCAGGATATGTATGAGGGAAGCAGGACAATAGTGAGGTGTGCAGTAGGTCAGACAGAGTAGTTCAAAGTGGAGGTGGGACTGCATCAGGGATCAGCTCTGAGCCCCTTCTTGTTTGCTGTGGCGATATATCATTTGACACACGAGGTTAGACAGGAATCTTCTTGGACAATGATGTTTGCATTGCATTGTGATCTGTAGTGAGAGCAGGAAGCAGGTGGAGGAAAATCTGGAGAAGTGGAGGTTTGCTCTGGAGAGAAGAGTACAAGACAGAGTACATGTGTTTAAATGAAAGGGAGGGAAGTGAAATAGTGAGATTACAGGGTGAAGAGGTAAAGAAGGTACTTGGAGTCGACAGTACAGAGCAGTACCATTAATAATGTGAAATGTGAACCTATTTAGATCTTGAGATTCTACTTAAACCCTTGCCATCTGTGCACCTGGTGTATGTGTGTTCAAATAGCTGAAAAGGGAAAGTGATAGGTCCACATTTCACATTATTAATGGTTGTAATTAGCACAGCACTGTATTGCTCCAATTTGCAGCCCACTAAATAACTCAAACTTTTACAATGTGGACAGTCAGAATGTGCAACATATATTAGTAGGCAATGTTAAAATATAATAATAATAATAATAATAATAATAATAATAATAATAAGAGTTTGCATGCACTTTGGTTCTGTACTCTAACAAAATGAGGTTAGCCCATTTAGCTGAAAGGCGGCGTCCGGAACTCAATCGCTGAGCCATGTTTCTGTGAAAACAAAGACGCAGCAGTCTCTAAATTCACTCAGGATAATCTGCTGTAGACAGATATAATCCAGTTTATTATTCAGGAAGCAAAAGTTGGCAAGTAGTATGGACGGGAGTGCTGGCCGGCTAGGGTTTGTTTTTTGCCTAGCACGGGAACCCACACGCTTTCCACGCTTCCACTTCATCACGCACCACTTCCACTGTCTCCTTATCAGGCAATGCCAATGGCTGGGGGGGTTTGGTACTCATAGCAAGCTGAGGTTTGTGATGTACATCATCATACAGGTAGGTTGTTGCAAGATTATTGTGCTTGAATAGTGTCTGGTTGTCGTATACATGAACACCAATGTCTCTGGTCGTCATGTTGCGACCTTTTATTGTTGGGCTACTGCCATGCGTCATCTTGGATCTAACACCTGCCCACTGGATACAATCCCTTCGGCAATGTTTCAGACCATCTCTCCTCAGCTTCTGCCCTTTATCTTTTCAATCATCAATGGCCCCTTATCTTCTGGTCAGTTACTGACATCCTTCAAGAGAGCATAGGTAACTCCCATCCTGATCAGTACTTGGTCCTTCCCCTTTCTCCTTTCTCCTCTCCTGATAAGCACTCACTTGGTAAAGTTATTTACTCACACGGGTTTGTCTACCACTCATCAGCGGAAACCTAACCCTAGCAAAACGAAATGCTCTTTATCCCAGTTGACTGGTCCCCATGCCAGGATCTTGCAATCACCATGGACAATTCACTGATCTTCTCTTCGGTCACTGCTTCCAAGCTAGGGGTTATCATCGACGATCAACTGGCCTTTTCCTCACATGTTGCTAACTTTACTCTTTGCTAAATCTCCTCCATAACATTAGGGGGATTTGACCATTCTTATCTACTCAGGACACTAAGTTGTTTGTCCAGTCTCTTGTCATTTCTAAACTAGACAACTGCAACCCTCTTCTGGTAAGTCTACCTTTGAATGCAATTTGTCCAATTTATCAGAATGCAGCTGTACACCACCCCACAGTTGCACTACCCTCCACTGGCTCCCAGAATACAAGGCCAAAAACAGAGCAGCACCCTCCTATCTCCAAGCACTCATCACTCTTCACATCGCACAGGCTCCTTCAGATTTACAAGCACCTGGACTAGTCACACCACCCCTAAAATGCAAGGTATGTCTACCTCAAGACTTTTCTCTATTCTGTATTTATATATATTTATAGCTTTATTCCTGTAACATCCACTTAATAAAACATGCTCCAAAACAAGTCCCAATGCCTGCATCCTCCAGTGGTCATATGTTTTCTATGTTAACAACAATTCATTTATGTCCACCTGTACTCTCAAATCTTCTTGCACATTTCATAGTTTGCCCAAAGAGCGTTAAATTTGTAAACATTGCCAAACAAGCATGTTTATATATATTTTTAAATTGCGTGTTATTTTCCAGATACTGAATTCTATAAATGATGCAGAAAAATTGAAACCTCGGTTAGTCACTGGATTTTATTCACTTCACATCAATACTCATCCTGTAATTTAAGAATACTGCAGATGCTAAATTAGCTAGACTTGGGGAATGTTGGCATTAATCCCACTACCTCTTGCATGCTAAGCGAGCGCTCTATCATTCAAGCTAACCCCCTGGCTACACGATGCAAGTGCGCCACTCTGATCAAAGAGAAGGGAATAACATGTGCTTGTTGCATTAAATATAGTTGTTTTTCCGAAATAATAACAAAATCTGCACATTTTCGTACATGTTTAAGAGGTAAGTTCATAACATTTACTTTTACATTCAACAATGCAACTAGACAACAAAATGGTTGCCCTGTGCGTTGCCGGAATCACCTTAGCTTCGTCAACATTCAGAGACAGGTTGTGGGTTCTACACCAGGCTTTTAGCTTTTGCACATCCCCTCTCAATGCTGACTCGTTGTTCTTGCTGATGAGACCCACCACGGTCGTGTCATAGGCAAACCTATCTATGTGATTTGAGCTGTGCATTGCTACATGATCATAAGTAAGCAGAGTGAACAGCAGTGGGCTAAGCACACAGCCCTGCGGGGCCCCAGTGCTTTTTAAACGTTCAAATACAACTATACAACAAAGTAAAGCGCTGCATGAAATAAAGAAAAACGAATGACGTGCAAATTAAAAATTCGAACAACACTTCAGGCCCCTGAAAGAGCTCCGACCGGTGCACGGACTATATAGGGTAAATAGATTACAAATAGTGCAAATAAAGTAAAGGTAGCGTTGAAATTAAAGATGCAAACAACGTGAGCGGTTGAATAAGGCGTGGGGGACTTTTAATGTTTTTATGACACAGGGTTAGGTGATTGGATTATTGAATAACTATAACCACAGATGTAGGTCCTTTCCTAACAGGAAGGAATTCAAAATCGGTTGGTCTTGGAGGATGCGGGCATCGATCCCGCTACCTCTCGCATGCTAAGCGAGCGCTCTACCATTTGAGCTAATCCCCCTGGCGGCGAGTGCACAGTGTGCCACTCTGACCACAGAGAGGGGAATAATGTGCTCGGTGCATAAAATATAGTTGTTTTTCCTGAAAAAATAACAGCATCTGCACATTTTCTCACGCGTCTAAGACGTAGGTTCATAACATTTACTTTTACATACAACAATACAACTACTCAACAAAACAAAGGGCTACAATAAACGAAGAATAGCACAGAGCTATAGAATTAAGAATTATCCTAGCAACATAAAGTGCATAATGTGCAATATGGGGCAAAAAGTACAAGACAACCATGCAAATAAACAATACAAACAACACCCCAGGCCCCTGAAATAGTGCCCACCAGAGCATGGACTATATTGGGCAAATAGATTACAAATTTTGCAATTTCAGGAAAGCTAGCGTTGAAATTAGAGACGCAAACCACGTAAGCGATTGGATAAGGTGCAGGGGACTTTTGATGTTTTTCATGCCACACAGTTAGGTGATAAGATCGTTGTATGATGTAAATCATTTCCTAACAGGATGGAATTCAAAACTGCTCGGACTTGGAGGATGCGGGCATCGATCCCGCTACCTCTCGCATGCTAAGCGAGCGCTCTACCATTTGAGCTAATCCCCCTGGTGGCAAGAGCACGGTGTGCCACTTTGATCACAGAGAGGGGAATAACATGTGCTCGGTGCATAAAATATAGTTGTTTTTCCTGAAAAAATAACAGCATCTGCACATTTTCTCACGCGTCTAAGACGTAAGTTGATAAAATTTACTTTTACATACAACAATACAACTACACAACAAAACAAAGAGCTACGTCAAATGAAAAACAAGAGCTAAGGACTAAAGAATTGTCCTAGCACCATAAACTGCATAGTGTGCAACCTGATGCAAACAGTACAAGACAAACCAGACAAACAATAAATACAAACAACACGCCAGATCTCTGGAATAGCGCCGATCAGAACAGGGACTATATTGTGCAAATAGGTGTGTAAAATTGTGCCAGTAATGTAACAGCAGCATACAAAGATTATTTCATCTGTGTTATATGTAGGGCTGTTTACTTAGATACCTATGGAATTAGTGTGTGTGTGTTTGTGTCTGTATGAGGTTGTTCGGTTTCTAAGCGTTGGGGAGACCGATGGCTTGGGGCAAGAAACTGTTTCACCTTCGGGTAGTGTGTGCTCGATTGCTACAGGTGCCTTGTTCCCGATGTCAGAAGGGTAAAAAGTAAATGTGAGGAGTGTGTAGGGTCGTCCACAATGCTTTTGGCTTTGCGTATGCAGCGCAGGGTGTGAATGTCCACTCTGATGATCTTCTCAGCTGTCCTCACTATCCCCTGAAGAGTCTTGCAATCCGAACTGATGCAGTTTCCAAACCAGACAGTAATGTAGGTGCTCAGGATTTTTTTGGTGGTCCGTCTGTTGAGACTCTGCTGGGCTTTTTTTTGCAGATGGAGCCGGTGTTATGCGTCCAGGTGAGGTTCTCCACCAGATGGACACAAAGGAATTTGGTTCTCTCGTGATCTCTACAGAGGAATCTGTTGATGCTGAGCGAAGAATGGTTGCCCTGTGCGTTGCCGGAATCACCTTAGCTTCGTCAACATTCAGAGACAGGTTGTGGGTTCTACACCAGGCTTTTAGCTTTTGCACATCCCCTCTCAATGCTGACTCGTTGTTCTTGCTGATGAGACCCACCACGGTCGTGTCATAGGCAAACCTATCTATGTGATTTGAGCTGTGCATTGCTACATGATCATAAGTAAGCAGAGTGAACAGCAGTGGGCTAAGCACACAGCCCTGCGGGGCCCCAGTACTTTTTTAAACGTTCAACTACAACTATACAACAAAGTAAAGCGCTGCATGAAATAAAGAAAAACGAATGATGTGCAAATTAAAAATCGAACAACACTTCAGGCCCCTGAAATAGCGCCGACCGGTGCACGGACTATATAGGGTAAATAGATTACAAATAGTGCAAATAAAGTAAAGGTAGCATTGAAATTAAAGATGCAAACAACGTGAGCGGTTGAATAAGGCGTGTGGGGACTTTTAACGTTTTTTATGACACAGGGTTAGGTGATAGGATTATTGAATAACCACAACCACAGATGTAGGTCCTTTCCTAACAGGAAGGAATTCAAAATCGGTTGGTCTTGGAGGATGCAGGGCATCGATCCCGCTACCTCTCGCATGCTAAGCAAGAGCGCTCTACCATTTGAGCTAATCCCCCTGGTGGCAAGAGCACGGTGTGCCACTTTGATCACAGAGAGGGGAATAACATGTGCTCGGTGCATAAAATATAGTTGTTTTTCCTGAAAAAATAACAGCATCTGCACATTTTCTCACGCGTCTAAGACGTAGGTTCATAACATTTACTTTTACATACAACAATACAACTACTCAACAAAACAAAACAAAAACAACAAAGGGCTACATTAAACGAAGAATAGCACAGCACAGAGCTATAGAATTAAGAATTATCCTAGCAACATAAAGTGCATAATGTGCAATATGGGGCAAAAAGTACAAGACAACCATGCAAATAAACAATACAAACAACACTCCAGGCCCCTGAAATAGCGCCGACCAGCGCATGGACTATATTGGGCAAATAGATTACAAATTTTGCAATTTCAGGAAAGCTAGCGTTGAAATTAGAGACGCAAACCACGTAAGCGATTGGATAAGGTGCAGGGGACTTTTGATGTTTTTCATGGCACACAGTTGATAAGATTGTTGTATAAACGCAGATGTAAATCATTTCCTAACTGGATGGAATTCAAAATCGATCGGGCTTGGAGGATGCGGGCGTCGATCCCGCTACCTCTCGCATGCAAAGCAAGCGCTCTACCATTTGAGCTAATCCCCCACGGACACAAGACACGACTGCGCCACTCTGAGCACGGAGAGTGGAATAACATGCGCTCGGAGCATAAAATACAGTCGTTTTTTTTCAAAATCCGTGCAATTCCTCACACATCTAAGACGTAAGTTGATAAAATTTACTTTTACATACAACAATACAACTACACAACAAAACAAAGAGCTACGTCAAATGAAAAACAAGAGCTAAGGACTAAAGAATTGCCCTAGCACCATAAACTGCATAGTGTGCAACCTGATGCAAACAGTACAAGACAAACCAGACAAACAATAAATACAAACAACACGCCAGATCTCTGGAATAGCGCCGATCAGAACAGGGACTATATTGTGCAAATAGGTGTGTAAAAAAGTTGTGCCAGTAATGTAACAGCAGCATACAAAGATTATTTCATCTGTGTATATGTAGGGCTGTTTACTTAGATACCTATGGAATTAAGTGTGTGTGTTTGTGTCTGTATGAGGTTGTTCGGTTCTAAGCGTTGGGGAGACCGATGGCTTGGGGCAAGAAACTGTTTCACCTTCGGGTAGTGTGTGCTCGATTGCTACGGTGCCTTGTTCCCGATGTCAGAAGGGTAAAAAGTAAATGTGAGGAGTGTGTAGGGTCGTCCACAATGCTTTTGGCTTTGCGTATGCAGCGCAGGGTGTGAATGTCCACTCTGATGATCTTCTCAGCTGTCCTCACTATCCGCTGAAGAGAGTCTTGCAATCCGAACTGATGCAGTTTCCAAACCAGACAGTGATGTAGGTGCTCAGGATTTTTTTTGGTGGTCCGTCTGTTGAGACTCTGCTGGGCTTTTTTTGTTGCAGATGGAGCCGGTGTTATGCTTCCAGGTGAGGTTCTCCACCAGATGGACACAAAGGAATTTGGTTCTCTCTCGTGATCTCTACAGAGGATCTGTTGATGCTGAGCGAAGAATGGTTGCCCTGTGCGTTGCCGGAATCACCTTAGCTTCGTCAACATTCAGAGACAGGTTGTGGGTTCTACACCAGGCTTTTAGCTTTTGCACATCCCCTCTCAATGCTGACTCGTTGTTCTTGCTGATGAGACCCACCACGGTCGTGTCATAGGCAAACCTATCTATGTGATTTGAGCTGTGCATTGCTACATGATCATAAGTAAGCAGAGTGAACAGCAGTGGGCTAAGCACACAGCCCTGCGGGGCCCCAGTGCTTTTTAAACGTTCAAATACAACTATACAACAAAGTAAAGCGCTGCATGAAATAAAGAAAAACGAATGACGTGCAAATTAAAAATCGAACAACACTTCAGGCCCCTGAAATAGCGCCGACCGGTGCACGGACTATATAGGGTAAATAGATTACAAATAGTGCAAATAAAGTAAAGGTAGCGTTGAAATTAAAGATGCAAACAACGTGAGCGGTTGAATAAGGCGTGGGGGACTTTTAATGTTTTTATGACACAGGGTTAGGTGATTGGATTATTGAATAACCACAACCACAGATGTAGGTCCTTTCCTAACAGGAAGGAATTCAAAATCGGTTGGTCTTGGAGGATGCGGGCATCGATCCCGCTACCCCTCGCTACCTCTCGCATGCTAAGCGAGCGCTCTACCATTTGAGCTAATCCCCCTGGCGGCTAAAGCACAGTGTGCCACTTTGATCACAGAGAGGGGGAATAACATGTGCTCGGTGCATAAAAATATAGTTGTTTATCCAGAAAAAATAGCAGCATCTGCACATTTTCTCACGCGTCTAAGACGTAGGTTCATAACATTTACTTTTACATACAACAATACAACCACTCAACAAAACAAAGGGCTACAATAAACGAAGAATAGCACAGAGCTATAGAATAAAGAATTATCCTAGCAACATAAAGTGCATAGTGTGCAATATGGGGCAAAAAGTATAAGACAACCATGCAAATAAACAATACAAACAACACTCCAGGCCCCTGAAATAGCGCCGACCAGCGCATGGACTATATTGGGCAAATAGATTACAAATTGTGCAATTTCAGTAAAGCTAGCGTTGAAATTAGAGACGCAAACCAGGTAAGCGATTGGGATAAGGTGCAGGGGACTTTTGATGTTTTTCATGGCACACAGTTAGTTGATAAGATTGTTGTATAAACGCAGATGTAAATCATTTCCTAACAGGATGGAATTCAAAATTGATCGGGCTTGGAGGATGGATGCGCGGGCGTCGATCCCGCTACCTCTCGCATGCGAAAGCGAGCGCTCTACCATTTGAGCTAATCCCCCACGGACACGAGACACAACTGCGCCACTCTGAGCACGGAGAGTGGAATAACATGCGCTCGGAGCATAAAATATAGTCGTTTTTTTTCCAAAATCCGTGCAATTCCTCACACATCTAAGACGTAAGTTGATAAAATTTACTTTTACATACAACAATACAACTACACAACAAAAACAAAGAGCTACGTCAAATGAAAAACAACAAGAGCTAAGGACTAAAGAATTGCCCTAGCACCATAAACTGCATAGTGTGCAACCTGATGCAAACAGTACAAGACAAACCAGACAAACAATAAATACAAACAACACGCCAGATCTCTGGAATAGCGCCGATCAGAACAGGGACTATATTGTGCAAATAGGTGTGTAAAATTGTGCCAGTAATGTAACAGCAGCATACAAAGATTATTTCATCTGTGTATATGTAGGGCTGTTTAATTAGATACCTATGGAATAAGTGTGTGTGTTTGTGTCTGTATGAGGTTGTTCGGTTCTAAGCGTTGGGGGAGACCGATGGCTTGGGGCAAGAAACTGTTTCACCTTCACCTTCGGGTAGTGTGTGCTCGATTGCTACGGTGCCTTGTTCCCGATGTCAGAAGGGTAAAAAGTAAATGTGAGGAGTGTGTAGGGTCGTCCACAATGCTTTTGGCTTTGCGTATGCAGCGCAGGGTGTAAATGTCCACTCTGATGATCTTCTCAGCTGTCCTCACTATCCCCTGAAGAGTCTTGCAATCCGAACTGATGCAGTTTCCAAACCAGACAGTAATGTAGGTGCTCAGGATTTTTTTGGTGGTCCGTCTGTTGAGACTCTGCTGGGCTTTTTTTGCAGATGGAGCCGGTGTTATGCGTCCAGGTGAGGTTCTCCACCAGATGGACACAAAGGAATTTGGTTCTCTCGTAATCTCTACAGAGGATCTGTTGATGCTGAGCGAAGAATGGTTGCCCTGTGCGTTGCCGGAATCACCTTAGCTTCGTCAACATTCAGAGACAGGTTGTGGGTTCTACACCAGGCTTTTAGCTTTTGCACATCCCCTCTCATCATGCTGACTCGTTGTTCTTGCTGATGAGACCCACCACGGTCGTGTCATAGGCAAACCTATCTATGTGATTTGAGCTGTGCATTGCTACATGATCATAAGTAAGCAGAGTGAACAGCAGTGGGCTAAGCACACAGCCCTGCGGGGCCCCAGTGCTTTTTAAACGTAAACGTTCAACTACAACTATACAACAAAGTAAAGCGCTGCATGAAATAAAGAAAAACGAATGATGTGCAAATTAAAAATACGAACAACACTTCAGGCCCCTGAAATAGCGAAATAGCGCCGACCGGTGCATGCACGGACTATATAGGGTAAATAGATTACAAATAGTGCAAATAAAGTAAAGGTAGCGTTGAAATTAAAGATGCAAACAACGTGAGCGGTTTTGAATAAGGCGTGGGGACTTTTAAAACGTTTTTATGACACAGGGTTAGGTGATAGGATTATTGAATAACCACAACCACAGATGTAGGTCCTTTCCTAACAGGAAGGAATTCAAAATCGGTTGATCTTGGAGGATGCGGGAGGGCATCGATCCCCGCTACCTCTCGCATGCTAAGCGAGCACTCTACCCATTTGAGCTAATCCCCCTGGTGGGGAGAACACAGTGTGCCACTTTGATCACAGAGAGGGGAATAACATGCATGCGCGGAAATCAAAAATATAGTTGTTTTTTTTTTCCAGAAAAAATAACAGCATCTGCACATTTTCTCACGCGTCTAAGACGTAGGTTCATAACATTTACTTTTACATGCAACAATACAACCACTCAACAAAACAAAGGGCTACATTAAACGAAGAATAGCACAGAGCTATAGAATAAAGAATTATCCTAGCAACATAAAGTGCATAGTGTGCAATATGGGGCAAAAAGTACAAGACAACCATGCAAATAAACAATACAAACAACACTCCAGGCCCCTGAAATAGCGCCGACCAGCGCATGGACTATATTGGGCAAATAGATTACAAATTGTGTGCAATTTCAGTAAAGCTAGCGTTGAAATTAGAGACGCAAACCAGGTAAGCGATGGGATAAGGTGCAGGGGACTTTTGATGTTGTTTTTCATGGCACACACAGTTAGTTGATAAGATTGTTGTATAAACGCAGATGTAAATCATTTCCTAACAGGATGGAATTCAAAATTGCTCGGGCTTGGAGGATGCGGGCATCGATCCCGCTACCTCTCGCATGCTAAAGCGAGCGCTCTACCATTTGAGCTAATCCCCCATGGCGTTTTGAACAAGCACAGTGTGCCACTTTGAGTGTCACAGAGACTTGATAGGGCTTGTTTGCGATGGAATAACATGTGCTCGGTTGCATAGCTAATGAACCACCACGCAGGCACAATTGATATAGTTATGTTTTATCCATATGAAAAATCTGTAAGTGTGTGTGTCATAGCAAGCATGGCTTGCACATTTTGCTCACTCTCGTTGCTAGCCGATGTCTAAGACGTCCACAATGTAGCAGCGCAGGGTGTGGTTCTATACAGGAGTCTTTACTTTTACATGCTGAAGGTCAACTCGTTGTTCAATGGAGCCGGTGACAACCACCAGATGGACGGTCAACAAAAACAATCAGGGCTGTGCATTGCACATTCAATGACGAAGCAAGTGAGCACAGAGCTATAGAATAAAGAATTGTTCGGTTCTATCCTAGCAACCCTTCATAAAGTGCAAATACAACTGTGCAACAAAGTAAAGCTGAAGAGTGGGCAAATAAGTATAAGACAACCATGCAAATTAAAACAAATACAAACAACACTCCAAGCCCCTGAAATAGCGCCGACCAGCGCACATGGACTATATACGGTGGGTAAATAGATTACAAATTGTGCAATTTCAAGGAAAGCTAGCGTTGAAATTAGAAGATGCAAACCAACGTAAGCGATTTTGGATAAGGTGCAGGGGACTTTTTGATGTTTTTCATGGCACACAGGGTTAGGTGATAAGATTGTTGTAACCATAACCACAGATGTAAATCATTTCCTAACAGGAAAATGGAATTCAAAATTGCTTTGGGGCTTGGAGGATGCGGGCATCGATCCCGCTACCTCTCGCATGCTAAGCAAGCGCTCTACCATTTGAGCTAATCCCCCACGGACACAACACACAACTGCGCCACCTCTGAGCACGGAGAGTGGAATAAACATGCGCTCGGAGCATAAAATATAGTCGTTTGGATTCCAGTTAGTTGATAAGCCATTGTTGTATAAACGCAGATGTAAATCATTTCCTAACAGGATGGAATTCAAAATTGATCGGGCTTGGAGGATGCGGGCGTCGATCCCGCTACCTCTCGCATGCGAAGCGAGCGCTCTACCATTTGAGCTAATCCCCCTGGTGGTGAGAACACAGTGTGCCACTTTGATCACAGAGAGGGGAATAACATGCGCTCGGTGCAAAAATATAGTTGTTTTTCCAGAAAAAAATAACAGCATCTGCACATTTTCTCACGCGTCTAAGACGTAGGTTCATAACATTTACTTTTACATGCAACAATACAACTACTCAACAAAACAAAGGGCTACATTAAACGAAGAATAGCACAGAGCTATAGAATAAAGAATTATCCTAGCAACATAAAGTGCATAGTGTGCAATATGGGGCAAAAAGTACAAGACAACCATGCAAATAAACAATACAAACAACACTCCAGGCCCCTGAAATAGCGCCGCACCAGCGCATAGGACTATATTGGGCAAATAGATTACAAATTTTGCAATTTCAGGAAAGCTAGCGTTGAAATTAGAGACGCAAACCACGTAAGCGATTGGATAAGGTGCAGGGGACTTTTGATGTTTTTCATGGCACACAAGTTAGTTGATAAGATTGTTGTATAAACGCAGATGTAAATCATTTCCTAACAGGATGGAATTCAAAATTGATCGGGCTTGGAGGATGCGGGCGTCGATCCCGCTACCTCTCGCATGCTAAAGCGAGCGCTCTACCATTTGAGCTAATCCCCCACGGACACGAGACACAAACTGCGCCACTCTGAGCACGGAGAGTGGAATAACATGCGCTCGGAGCATAAAATATAGTCGTTTTTTTCCAAAAATCCGTGCAATTCCTCACACATCTAAGACGTAAGTTGATAAAATTTACTTTTACATACAACAATACAACTACACAACAAAACAAAGAGCTACGTCAAATGAAAAACAAGAGCTAAGGACTAAAGAATTGTCCTAGCACCATAAACTGCATAGTGTGCAACCTGATGCAAACAGTACAAGACAAACCAGACAAAATAATCAATACAAACAACACGCCAGATCTCTGGAATAGCGCCGATCAGAACAGGGACTATATTGTGCACATAGGTGTGTAAAATTGTGCCAGTAATGTAACAGCAGCATACAAAGATTATTTCATCTGTGTATATGTAGGGCTGTTTAATTAGATACCTATGGAATAAGTGTGTGTGTTTGTGTCTGTATGAGGTTGTTCGGTTCTAAGCGTTGGGGAGACCGATGGCTTGGGGCAAGAAACTGTTTCACCTTCGGGTAGTGTGTGCTCGATTGCTACGGTGCCTTGTTCCCGATGTCAGAAGGGTAAAAAGTAAATGTGAGGAGTGTGTAGGGTCGTCCACAATGCTTTTGGCTTTGCGTATGCAGCGCAGGGTGTGAATGTCCACTCTGATGATCTTCTCAGCTGTCCTCACTATCCGCTGAAGAGTCTTGCAATCCGAACTGATGCAGTTTCCAAACCAGACAGTAATGTAGGTGCTCAGGATTTTTTTGGTGGTCCGTCTGTTGAGACTCTGCTGGGCTTTTTTTGCAGATGGAGCCGGTGTTATGCGTTCCAGGTGAGGTTCTCCACCAGATGGACACAAAGGAATTTGGTTCTCTCGTAATCTCTACAGAGGATCTGTTGATGCTGAGGCGAAGAATGGTTGCCCTGTGCGTTGCCGGAATCACCTTAGCTTCGTCAACATTCAGAGACAGGTTGTGGGTTCTACACCAGGCTTTTAGCTTTTGCACATCCCCTCTCAATGCTGACTCGTTGTTCTTGCTGATGAGACCCACCACGGTCATGTGATAGGCAAACGTATCTCTGTGATTTGAGCTGTGCATTGCTACAATGATCATAAGTAAGCAGAGTGAACAGCAGTGGGCTAAGCACACAGCCCTGCGGGGCCCCAGTGCTTTTTAAACGTTCAAATACAACTATACAACAAAGTAAAGCGCTGCATGAAATAAAGAAAAACGAATGACGTGCAAATTAAAAATCGAACAACACATCAAGGCCCCTGAAATAGCGCCGACCGGTGCACGGACTATATAGGGTAAATAGATTACAAATAGTGCAAATAAAGTAAAGGTAGCATTGAAATTAAAGATGCAAACAACGTGAGCGGTTGAATAAGGCGTGGGGGACGTTTTTATTGATGACACAGGGTTAGGTGATAGGATTATTGAATAACCATAACCACAGATGTAGGTCCTTTCCTAAAAGGAAGGAATTCAAAATCGGTTGGTCTTGGAGGATGCGGGCATCGATCCCGCTACCTCTCGCATGCTAAGCGAGCGCTCTACCATTTGAGCTAATCCCCCTGGCGGCTAGGAAGCACAGTGTGCCACTTTGATCACAGAGAGGGGAATAACATGTGCTCGGTGCATAAAATATAGTTGTTTTATCCAGAAAAAAATAGCAGCATCTGCACATTTTCTCACGCGTCTAAGACGTAGGTTCATAACATTTACTTTTACATGCAACAATACAACCACTCAACAAACAAAAGGGCTACATTAAACGAAGAATAGCACAGAGCTATAGAATAAAGAATTATCCTAGCAACATAAAGTGCATAATGTGCAATATGGGGCAAAAAGTACAAGACAACCATGCAAATAAACAATACAAACAACACTCCAGGGCCCTGAAATAGTGCCGACCAGCGCATGGACTATATTGGGCAAATAGATTACAAATTGTGCAATTTCAGGAAAGCTAGCGTTGAAATTAGAGACGCAAACCAGGTAAGCGATTGGATAAGGTGCAGGGGACTTTTGATGTTTTTCATGGCACACAGTTAGTTGATAAGATTGTTGTATAAACGCAGATGTAAATCATTTCCTAACAGGATGGAATTCAAAATTGATCGGGCTTGGAGGATGCGGGCGTCGATCCCGCTACCTCTCGCATGCGAAAGCGAGCGCTCTACCATTTGAGCTAATCCCCCACGGACACACGAGACACACAACTGCGCCACTCTGAGCACGGAGAGTGGAATAACATGCGCTCGGAGCATAAAATATAGTCGTTTTTTTTCAAAATCCGTGCAATTCCTCACACATCTAAGACGTAAGTTGATAAAATTTACTTTTACATACAACAATACAACTACACAACAAAACAAAGAGCTACGTCAAATGAAAAACAAGAGCTAAGGACTAAAGAATTGCCCTAGCACCATAAAAACTGCATAGTGTGCAACCTGATGCAAACAGTACAAGACAAACCAGACAAACAATAAATACAAACAACACGCCAGATCTCTGGAATAGCGCCGATCAGAACAGGGACTATATTGTGCAAATAGGTGTGTAAAATTGTGCCAGTAATGTAACAGCAGCATACAAAGATTATTTCATCTGTGTATATGTAGGGCTGTTTAATTAGATACCTATGGAATTAGTGTGTGTGTTTGTGTCTGTATGAGGTTGTTCGGTTCTAAGCGTTGGGGAGACCGATGGCTTGGGGCAAGAAACTGTTTCACCTTCGGGTAGTGTGTGCTCGATTGCTACGGTGCCTTGTTCCCGATGTCAGAAGGGTAAAAAGTAAATGTGAGGAGTGTGTAGGGTCGTCCACAATGCTTTTGGCTTTGCGTATGCAGCGCAGGGTGTGTAAATGTCCACTCTGATGATCTTCTCAGCTGTCCTCACTATCCGCTGAAGAGTCCTTGCAATCCGAACTGATGCAGTTTCCAAACCAGACAGTGATGTAGGTGCTCAGGATTTTTTTGGTGGTCCGTCTGTTGAGACTCTGCTGGGCTTTTTTTGCAGATGGAGCCGGTGTTATGCGTCCAGGTGAGGTTCTCCACCAGATGGACACAAAGGAATTTGGTTCTCTCGTAATCTCTACAGAGAATCTGTTGATGCTGAGCGAAGAATGGTTGCCCTGTGCGTTGCCGGAATCACCTTAGCTTCGTCAACATTCAGAGACAGGTTGTGGGTTCTACACCAGGCTTTTAGCTTTTGCACATCCCCTCTCAATGCTGACTCGTTGTTCTTGCTGATGAGACCCACCACGGTCGTGTCATAGGCAAACCTATCTATGTGATTTGAGCTGTGCATTGCTACATGATCATAAGTAAGCAGAGTGAACAGCAGTGGGCTAAGCACACAGCCCTGCGGGGCCCCAGTGCTTTTTAAACGTTCAAATACAACTATACAACAAAGTAAAGCGCTGCATGAAATAAAGAAAAACGAATGATGTGCAAATTAAAAATACGAACAACACTTCAGGCCCCTGAAATAGCGCCGACCGGTGCACGGACTATATAGGGTAAATAGATTACAAATAGTGCAAATAAAGTAAAGGTAGCATTGAAATTAAAGATGCAAACAACGTGAGCGGTTGAATAAGGCGTGGGGGACTTTTAATGTTTTTATGACACAGGGTTAGGTGATTGGATTATTGAATAACTATAACCACAGATGTAGGTCCTTTCCTAACAGGAAGGAATTCAAAATCGGTTGGTCTTGGAGGATGCGGGCATCGATCCCGCTACCTCTCGCATGCTAAGCGAGCGCTCTACCATTTGAGCTAATCCCCCTGGCGGCGAGTGNGCACGGTGTGCCACTTTGATCACAGAGAGGGGAATAACATGTGCTCGGTGCATAAAATATAGTTGTTTTTCCTGAAAAAATAACAGCATCTGCACATTTTCTCACGCGTCTAAGACGTAGTTTCATAACATTTACTTTTTCATACAACAATACAACTACTCAACAAAACAAAGGGCTACATTAAACAAAGAATAGCACAGAGCTATAGAATAAAGAATTATCCTAGCAATTAAAGTGCATAGTGTGCAATAGGGGCAAAAAGTATAAGAAACAACCATGCAAAAACAATACAAACAACAACTCCAGGCCCCTGAAATAGCGCCCCCCAGCGCATGGACTATATTGGGCCAAATAGATTACAAATTGTGCATTTCAGTAAAGCTAGCGTTGAAATTAGAGACGCAAACCAGGTAAGCGATGGGATAAGGTGCAGGGGACTTTTGATGTTTTTCATGGCACACAGTTTAGTTGATAAGATTGTTGTATAAACGCAGATGTAAATCATTTCCTAACAGGATGGAATTCAAAATTGATCGGGCTTGGAGGATGCGGGCGTCGGATCCCGCTACCTCTCGCATGCAAAGCGAGCGCTCTACCATTTGAGCTAATCCCCCACGGACACGAGACACAACTGCTGCGCCACTCTGAGCACGGAGAGTGGAATAACCATGCGCTCGGAGCATAAAATATAGTCGTTTTTTTCCAAAATCCGTGCAATTCCTCACACATCTAAGACGTAAGTTGATAAAATTTACTTTTACATACAACAATACAACTACACAACAAAACAAAGAGCTACGTCAAATGAAAAAACAAGAGCTAAGGACTAAAGAATTGTCCTAGCACCATAAAACTGCATAGTGTGCAACCTGATGCAAACAGTACAAGACAAACCAGACAAATAATCAATACAAACAACACGCCAGATCTCTGGAATAGAGCGCCGATCAGAACAGGGACTATATTGTGCAAATAGGTGTGTAAAATTGTGCCAGTAATGTAACAGCAGCATACAAAGATTATTTCATCATCTGTGTATATGTAGGGCTGTTTACTTAGATACCTATGGAATTAGTGTGTGTGTTTGTGTCTGTATGAGGTTGTTCGGTTCTAAGCGTTGGGGAGAACCGATGGCTTGGGGCAAGAAACTGTTTCACCTTCGGGTAGTGTGTGCTCGATTGCTACGGTGCCTTGTTCCCGATGTCAGAAGGGTAAAAAGTAAATGTGAGGAGTGTGTAGGGTCGTCCACAATGCTTTTGGCTTTGCGTATGCAGCGCAGGGTGTGAATGTCCACTCTGATGATCTTCTCAGCTGTCCTCACTATCCCCTGAAGAGTCTTGCAATCCGAACTGATGCAGTTTCCAAACCAGACAGTAATGTAGGTGCTCAGGATTTTTTTGGTGGTCCGTCTGTTGAGACTCTGCTGGGCTTTTTTTTTGCAGATGGAGCCGGTGTTATGCGTCCAGGTGAGGTTCTCCACCAGATGGACACAAAGGAATTTGGTTCTCTCGTAATCTCTACAGAGGATCTGTTGATGCTGAGCGAAGAATGGTTGCCCTGTGCGTTGCCGGAATCACCTTAGCTTCGTCAACATTCAGAGACAGGTTGTGGGTTCTACACCAGGCTTTTAGCTTTTGCACATTCCCTCTCAATGCTGACTCGTTGTTCTTGCTGATGATGAGACCCACCACGGTCGTGTCATAGGCAAACCTATCTATGTGATTTGAGCTGTGCATTGCTACATGATCATAAGTAAGCAGAGTGAACAGCAGTGGGCTAAGCACACAGCCCTGCGGGGCCCCAGTGCTTTTTAAACGTTCAAATACAACTTATACAACAAAGTAAAGCGCTGCATGAAATAAAGAAAAACGAATGACGTGCAAATTAAAAATCGAACAACACTTCAGGCCCCTGAAATAGCGCCGACCGGTGCACGGACTATATAGGGTAAATAGATTACAAATAGTGCAAATAAAGTAAAGGTAGCATTGAAATTAAAGATGCAAACAACGTGAGCGGTTGAATAAGGTGTGGGGACTTTTTAACGTTTTTTATGACACAGGGTTAGGTGATAGGATTATTGAATAACCACAACCACACAGATGTAGGTCCTTTCCTAACAGGAAGGAATTCAAAATCGGTTGGTCTTGGAGGATGCGGGCATCGATCCCGCTACCTCTCGCATGCTAAGCGAGCGCTCTACCATTTGAGCTAATCCCCCTGGCGGCTGAAAGAGCACAGTGTGCCACTTTGATCACAGAGAGGGGAATAACATGTGCTCGGTGCATAAAATATAGTTGTTTTTCCAGAAAAAATAAGCAGCATCTGCACATTTTCTCACGCGTCTAAGACGTAGGTTCATAACATTTACTTTTTCATACAACAATACAACTACTCAACAAAACAAAGGGCTACATTAAACAAAGAATAGCACAGAGCTATAGAATAAAGAATTATCCTAGCAACATAAAGTGCATAGTGTGCAATATGGGGCAAAAAGTATACAAGACAACCATGCAAATAAACAATACAAACAACACTCCAGGCCCCTGAAATAGCGCCGACCAGCGCATGGACTATATTGGGCAAATAGATTACAATTTTTGCAATTTCAGGAAAGCTAGCGTTGAAATTAGAGACGCAAACCACGTAAGCGGTTGGATAAGGTGCAGGGGACTTTTGATGTTTTTCATGGCACACAGTTAGTTGATAAGATTGTTGTATAAACGCAGATGTAAATCATTTCCTAACAGGATGGAATTCAAAATTGATCGGGCTTGGAGGATGCGGGCGTCGATCCCGCTACCTCTCGCATGCGAAAGCGAGCGCTCTACCATTTGAGCTAATCCCCCCACGGACACGAGACACAACTGCGCCACTCTGAGCACGGAGAGTGGAATAACATGCGCTCGGAGCATAAAATATAGTCGTTTTTTTTTTTTTTTCCAAAATCCGTGCAATTCCTCACACATCTAAGACGTAAGTTGATAAAATTTACTTTTACATACAACAATACAACTACACAACAAAACAAAGAGCTACGTCAAATGAAAAACAAGAGCTAAGGACTAAAGAATTGCCCTAGCACCATAAACTGCATAGTGTGCAACCTGATGCAAACAGTACAAGACAAACCAGACAAACAATAAATACAAACAACACGCCAGATCTCTGGAATAGCGCCGATCAGAACAGGGACTATATTGTGCAAATAGGTGTGTAAAATTGTGCCAGTAAGCAGTAATGTAACAGCAGCATACAAAGATTATTTCATTCATCTGTGTATATGTAGGGCTGTTTAATTAGATACCTATGGAATAAGTGTGTGTGTTTGTGTCTGTATGAGGTTGTTCGGTTCTAAGCGTTGGGGAGACCGATGGCTTGGGGCAAGAAACTGTTTCACCTTCGGGTAGTGTGTGTGCTCGATTGCTACGGTGCCTTGTTCCCGATGTCAGAAGGGTAAAAAGTAAATGTGAGGAGTGTGTAGGGTCGTCCACAATGCTTTTGGCTTTGCGTATGCAGCGCAGGGTGTGAATGTCCACTCTGATGATCTTCTCAGCTGTCCTCACTATCCCCTGAAGAGTCTTGCAATCCGAACTGATGCAGTTTCCAAACCAGACAGTAATGTAGGTGCTCAGGATTTTTTTGGTGGTCCGTCTGTTGAGACTCTGCTGGGCTTTTTTTGCAGATGGAGCCGGTGTTATGCGTCCAGGTGAGGTTCTCCACCAGATGGACACAAAGGAATTTGGTTCTCTCGTAATCTCTACAGAGGATCTGTTGATGCTGAGCGAAGAATGGTTGCCCTGTGCGTTGCCGGAATCACCTTAGCTTCGTCAACATTCAGAGACAGGTTGTGGGTTCTACACCAGGCTTTTAGCTTTTGCACATTCCCCTCTCAATGCTGACTCGTTGTTCTTGCTGATGAGACCCACCACGGTCGTGTCATAGGCAAACCTATCTATGTGATTTGAGCTGTGCATTGCTACATGATCATAAGTAAGCAGAGTGAACAGCAGTGGGCTAAGCACACAGCCCTGCGGGGCCCCAGTGACTTTTAACTTTTTAAAACGTTCAAACTACAACTATACAACAAAGTAAAGCGCTGCATGAAATAAAGAAAAACGAATGACGTGCAAATTAAAAATCGAACAACACTTCAGGCCCCTGAAATAGCGCCGACCGGTGCACGGACTATATAGGGTAAATAGATTACAAATAGTGCAAATAAAGTAAAGGTAGCGTTGAAATTAAAGATGCAAACAACGTGAGCGTTGCGGTTGAATAAGGCGTGGGGGACTTTTAAAACGTTTTTTATGACACAGGGTTAGGTGATAGGATTATTGAATAACCACAACCACAGATGTAGGTCCTTTCCTAACAGGAAGGAAATTCAAAATCGGTTGGTCTTGGAGGATGCGGGCATCGATCCCGCTACCTCTCGCATGCTAAGCGAGCGCTCTACCATTTGAGCTAATCCCCCTGGTGGCAAGAGCACGGTGTGCCACTTTGATCACAGAGAGGGGAATAACATGTGCTCGGTGCATAAAATATAGTTGTTTTTTCCAGAAAAAAATAAGCAGCATCTGCACATTTTCTCACGCGTCTAAGACGTAGGTTCATAACATTTACTTTTACATGCAACAATACAACCACTCAACAAAACAAAGGGCTACAATAAACGAAGAATAGCACAGAGCTATAGAATAAAGAATTATCCTAGCAACATAAAGTGCATAGTGTGCAATATGGGGCAAAAAGTACAAGACAACCATGCAAATAAACAATACAAACAACACCCCAGGCCCCTGAAATAGCGCCGACCAGCGCATGGACTATATTGGGCAAATAGATTACAAATTGTGCAATTTCAGTAAAGCTAGCGTTGAAATTAGAGACGCAAACCAGGTAAGCGATGGGATAAGGTGCAGGGGACTTTTGATGTTTTTCATGGCACACAGTTAGTTGATAAGATTGTTGTATAAACGCAGATGTAAATCATTTCCTAACAGGATGGAATTCAAAATTGATCGGGCTTGGAGGATGCGGGCGTGTCGATCCCGCTACCTCTCGCATGCAAAGCGAGCGCTCTACCATTTGAGCTAATCCCCCACGGACACAAGACACAACTGCGCCACTCTGAGCACGGAGAGTGGAATAACATGCGCTCGGAGCATAAAATACAGTCGTTTTTTTTTTCCAAAAATCCGTGCAATTCCTCACACATCTAAGACGTAAGTTGATAAAATTTACTTTTACATACAACAATACAACTACACAACAAAACAAAGAGCTACGTCAAATGAAAAAACAAGAGCTAAGGACTAAAGAATTGTCCTAGCACCATAAACTGCATAGTGTGCAACCTGATGCAAACAGTACAAGACAAACCAGACAAATAATCAATACAAACAACACGCCAGATCTCTGGAATAGCGCCGATCAGAACAGGGACTATATTGTGCAAATAGGTGTGTGTAAAATTGTGCCAGTAATGTAACAGCAGCATACAAAGATTATTTCATCTGTGTATATGTAGGGCTGTTTAATTAGATACCTATGGAATAAGTGTGTGTGTTTGTGTCTGTATGAGGTTGTTCGGTTCTAAGCGTTGGGGAGACCGATGGCTTGGGGCAAGAAACTGTTTTCACCTTCGGGTAGTGTGTGCTCGATTGCTACGGTGCCTTGTTCCCGATGTCAGAAGGGTAAAAAGTAAATGTGAGGAGTGTGTAGGGTCGTCCACAATGCTTTTGGCTTTGCGTATGCAGCGCGCAGGGTGTGTTAAAATGTCCACTCTGATGATCTTCTCAGCTGTCCTCACTATCCGCTGAAGAGTCTTGCAATCCGAACTGATGCAGTTTCCAAACCAGACAGTAATGTAGGTGCTCAGGATTTTTTTGGTGGTCCGTCTGTTGAGACTCTGCTGGGCTTTTTTTGCAGATGGAGCCGGTGTTATGCGTCCAGGTGAGGTTCTCCACCAGATGGACACAAAGGAATTTGGTTCTCTCGTGATCTCTACAGAGAATCTGTTGATGCTGCTGAGCGAAGAATGGTTGCCCTGTGCGTTGCCGGAATCACCTTAGCTTCGTCAACATTCAGAGACAGGTTGTGGGTTCTACACCAGGCTTTTAGCTTTTGCACATTCCCCTCTCAATGCTGACTCGTTGTTCTTGCTGATGAGACCCACCACGGTCGTGTCATAGGCAAACCTATCTATGTGATTTGAGCTGTGCATTGCTACATGATCATAAGTAAGCAGAGTGAACAGCAGTGGGGCTAAGCACACAGCCCTGCGGGGCCCCAGTACTTTTTAAACGTTCAAACTACAACTATACAACAAAGTAAAGCGCTGCATGAAATAAAGAAAAACGAATGATGTGCAAATTAAAAATACGAAACAACACTTCAGGCCCCTGAAATAGCGCCGACCGGTGCACGGACTATATAGGGTAAATAGATTACAAATAGTGCAAATAAAGTAAAGGTAGCGTTGAAATTAAAGATGCAAACAACGTGAGCGGTTGAATAAGGCGTGGGGGACTTTAAATGTTTTTATGACACAGGGTTAGGTGATTGGATTATTGAATAACCACAACCACAGATGTAGGTCCTTTCCTAACAGGAAGGAATTCAAAATCGGTTGGATCTTGGAGGATGCGGGCATCGATCCCGCTACCTCTCGCATGCTAAGCGAGCGCTCTACCATTTGAGCTAATCCCCCTGGTGGGGAGAAACACAGTGTGCCACTTTGATCACAGAGAGGGGAATAACATGCGCTCGGTGCATAAAATATAGTTGTTGTTTTTCCAGAAAAAATAACAGCATCTGCACATTTTCTCACGCGCGTCTAAGACGTAGGTTCATAACATTTACTTTTACATGCAACAATACAACCACTCAACAAAACAAAGGGCTACATTAAACGAAGAATAGCACAGAGCTATAGAATAAAGAATTATCCTAGCAACATAAAGTGCATAGTGTGCAATATGGGGCAAAAAGTACAAGACAACCATGCAAATAAACAATACAAACAACACTCCAGGCCCCTGAAATAGCGCCCCACCAGAGCATAGACTATATTGGGCAAATAGATTACAAATTTTGCAATTTCAGGTAAAGCTAGCGTTGAAATTAGAGACGCAAACCACGTAAGCGATTGGATAAGGTGCAGGGGACTTTTTGATGTTTTTCATGGCACACAGTTAGGTTGATAAGATTGTTGTATAAACGCAGATGTAAATCATTTCCTAACAGGATGGAATTCAAAATTGCTCGGGCTTGGAGGATGCGGGCATCGATCCCCGCTACCTCTCGCATGCTAAGCGAGCGCTCTACCATTTGAGCTAATCCCCCACGGACACGAACACACAACTGCGCCACTCTGAGCACGGAGAGTGGAATAACATGCGCTCGGAGCATAAAATATAGTCGTTTTTTTCCCAAAATCCGTGCAAATCCTCACACATCTAAGACGTAAGTTGATAAAATTTACTTTTACATACAACAATACAACTACACAACAACAAAACAAAGAGCTACGTCAAATGAAAAACAAGAGCTAAGGACTAAAGAATTGTCCTAGCACCATAAACTGCATAGTGTGCAACCTGATGCAAAACAGTACAAGACAAACCAGACAAATAATCAATACAAACAAACACGCCAGATCTCTGGAATAGCGCCGATCAGAACAGGGACTATATTGTGCAACATAGGTGTGTAAAATTGTGCCAGTAATGTAACAGCAGCATACAAAGATTATTATTTCATCTGTGTATATGTAGGGCTGTTTAATTAGATACCTATGGAATAAGTGTGTGTGTTTGTGTCTGTATGAGGTTGTTCGGTTCTAAGCGTTGGGGAGACCGATGGCTTGGGGCAAGAAACTGTTTCACCTTCGGGTAGTGTGTGCTGGATTGCTACGGTGCATTGTTCCCGATGTCAGAAGGGTAAAAAGTAAATGTGAGGAGTGTGTGCAGGGTCGTCCACAATGCTTTTGGCTTTGCGTATGCAGCGCAGGGTGTGAATGTCCACTCTGATGATCTTCTCAGCTGTCCTCACTATCCGCTGAAGAGTCTTGCAATCCGAACTGATGCAGTTTCCAAACCAGACAGTAATGTAGGTGCTCAGGATTTTTTTGGTGGTCCGTCTGTTGAGACTCTGCTGGGCTTTTTTTGCAGATGGAGCCGGTGTTATGCGTCCAGGTGAGGTTCTCCACCAGATGGACACAAAGGAATTTGGTTCTCTCGTAATCTCTACAGAGGATCTGTTGATGCTGGGCGAAGAATGGTTGCCCTGTGCGTTGCCGGAATCACCTTAGCTCGTCGTCAACATTCAGAGACAGGTTGTGGGTTCTACACCAGGCTTTTAGCTTTTGCACATTCCCTCTCAACTGCTGACTCGTTGTTGTTTCTTGCTGATGAGACCCCACCACGGTCGTGTCATAGGCAAACCTATCTATGTGATTTGAGCTGTGCATTGCTACATGATCATAAGTAAGCAGAGTGAACAGCAGTGGGCTAAGCACACAGCCCTGCGGGGCCCCAGTGCTTTTTAAACGTTCAAATACAACTATACAACAAAGTAAAGCGCTGCATGAAATAAAGAAAAACGAATGACGTGCAAATTAAAAATACGAACAACACACTTCAAGCCCCTGAAATAGCGCCGACCGGTGCACGGACTATATAGGGTAAATAGATTACAAATAGTGCAAATAAAGTAAAGGTAGCGTTGAAATTAAAGATGCAAACAACGTGAGCGGTTTGAATAAGGCGTGGGGGACTTTTAATGTTTTTATGACACAGGGTTAGGTGATTGGATTATTGAATAACTATAACCACAGATGTAGGTCCTTTCCTAACAGGAAGGAATTCAAAATCGGTTGGTCTTGGAGGATGCGGGCATCGATCCCGCTACCTCTCGCATGCTAAGCGAGCGCTCTACCATTTGAGCTAATCCCCCTGGCGGCTAAGAGCACAGTGTGCCACTTTGATCACAGAGAGGGGAATAACATGTGCTCGGTGCATAAAATATAGTTGTTTTTTTCCAGAAAAAATAAGCAGCATCTGCACATTTTCTCACGCGTCTAAGACGTAGGTTCATAACATTTACTTTTACATACAACAATACAACTACTCAACAAAACAAAGGGCTACAATAAACGAAGAATAGCACAGAGCTATAGAATAAAGAATTATCCTAGCAACATAAAGTGCATAATGTGCAATATGGGGCAAAAAGTACAAGACAACCATGCAAATAAACAAACAATACAAACAACACTCCAGGCCCCTGAAATAGCGCCGACCAGCGCATGGACTATATTGGGCAAATAGATTACAAATTGTGCAATTTCAGTAAAGCTAGCGTTGAAATTAGAGACGCAAACCAGGTAAGCGATGGGATAAGGTGCAGGGGACTTTTGATGTTTTTCATGGCACACAGTTAGTTGATAAGATTGTTGTATTTTTTTTATAAACGCAGATGTAAATCATTTCCTAACTGGATGGAATTCAAAATCGATCGGGCTTGGAGGATGCGGGCGTCGATCCCGCTACCTCTCGCATGCAACGCGAGCGCTCTACCATTTGAGCTAATCCCCCACGGACACAAGACACGACTGCGCCACTCTGAGCACGGAGAGTGGAATAACATGCGCTCGGAGCATAAAATATAGTCGTTTTTTTTTTTTTTCCAAAATCCGTGCAATTCCTCACACATCTAAGACGTAAGTTGATAAAATTTACTTTTACATACAACAATACAACTACACAACAAAACAAAGAGCTACGTCAAATGAAAAACAAGAGCTAAGGACTAAAGAATTGTCCTAGCACCATAAACTGCATAGTGTGCAACCTGATGCAAACAGTACAAGACAAACCAGACAAACAATAAATACAAACAACAACACGCCAGATCTCTGGAATAGCGCCGATCAGAACAGGGACTATATTGTGCAAATAGGTGTGTAAAATTGTGCCAGTAATGTAACAGCAGCATACAAAGATTATTTCATCTGTGTATATGTAGGGCTGTTTAACTTAGATACCTATGGAATTAAGTGTGTGTGTTTGTGTCTGTATGAGGTTGTTCGGTTCTAAGCGTTGGGGAGACCGATGGCTTGGGGCAAGAAACTGTTTCACCTTCGGGTAGTGTGTGCTCGATTGCTACGGTGCCTTGTTCCCGATGTCAGAAGGGTAAAAAGTAAATGTGAGGAGTGTGTAGGGTCGTCCACAATGCTTTTGGCTTTGCGTATGCAGCGCAGGGTGTGAATGTCCACTCTGATGATCTTCTCAGCTGTCCTCACTATCCCCTGAAGAGTCTTGCAATCCGAACTGATGCAGTTTCCAAACCAGACAGTAATGTAGGTGCTCAGGATTTTTTTGGTGGTCCGTCTGTTGAGACTCTGCTGGGCTTTTTTTTTTTGCAGATGGAGCCGGTGTTATGCGTCCAGGTGAGGTTCTCCACCAGATGGACACAAAGGAATTTGGTTCTCTCGTAATCTCTACAGAGGATCTGTTGATGCTGAGCGAAGAATGGTTGCCCTGTGCGTTGCCGGAATCACCTTAGCTTCGTCAACATTCAGAGACAGGTTGTGGGTTCTACACCAGGCTTTTAGCTTTTGCACATCCCCTCTCAATGCTGACTCGTTGTTCTTGCTGATGAGACCCACCACGGTCGTGTCATAGGCAAACCTATCTATGTGATTTGAGCTGTGCATTGCTACATGATCATAAGTAAGCAGAGTGAACAGCAGTGGGCTAAGCACACAGCCCTGCGGGGCCCCAGTGCTTTTTTAAACGTTCAAATACAACTATACAACAAAGTAAAGCGCTGCATGAAATAAAGAAAAACGAATGACGTGCAAATTAAAAATCGAACAACACTTCAGGCCCCTGAAATAGCGCCGACCGGTGCACGGACTATATAGGGTAAATAGATTACAAATAGTGCAAATAAAGTAAAGGTAGCATTGAAATTAAAGATGCAAACAACGTGAGCGCGGTTGAATAAGGTGGTGGGGACTTTTAACGTTTTTATGACACAGGGTTAGGTGATTGGATTATTGAATAACTATAACCACAGATGTAGGTCCTTTCCTAACAGGAAGGAATTCAAAATCGGTTGGTCTTGGAGGATGCGGGCATCGATCCCGCTACCTCTCGCATGCTAAGCGAGCGCTCTACTACCATTTGAGCTAATCCCCCTGGCGGCGAGAGCACAGTGTGCCACTTTGATCACAGAGAGGGGAATAACATGTGCTCGGTGCATAAAATATAGTTGTTTTTATCCAGAAAAAATAAGCAGCATCTGCACATTTTCTCACGCGTCTAAGACGTAGGTTCATAACATTTACTTTTACATACAACAATACAACTACTCAACAAAACAAAGGGCTACATTAAACAAAGAATAGCACAGAGCTATAGAATTAAGAATTATCCTAGCAACATAAAGTGCATAATGTGCAATATGGGGCAAAAAGTACAAGACAACCATGCAAATAAACAATACAAACAACACTCCAGGCCCCTGAAATAGCGCCGACCAGAGCATGGACTATATTGGGCAAATAGATTACAAATTGTGCAATTTCAGTAAAGCTAGCGTTGAAATTAGAGACGCAAACCAGGTAAGCGATGGGATAAGGTGCAGGGGACTTTTGATGTTTTTCATGGCACACAGTTAGTTGATAAGATTGTTGTGTATAAACGCAGATGTAAATCATTTCCTAACTGGATGGAATTCAAAATCGATCGGGCTTGGAGGATGCGGGCGTCGATCCCGCTACCTCTCGCATGCAAAGCAAGCGCTCTACCATTTGAGCTAATCCCCCACGGACACACGAGACACAACTGCGCCACTCTGAGCACGGAGAGTGGAATAACATGCGCTCGGAGCATAAAATATAGTCGTTTTTTTTGTTTTTTTCCAAAAATCCGTGCAAATTCCTCACACATCTAAGACGTAAGTTGATAAAATTTACTTTTACATACAACAATACAACTACACAACAAAACAAAGAGCTACGTCAAATGAAAAACAAAGCTAAGGACTAAAGAATTGCCCTAGCACCATAAACTGCATAGTGTGCAACCTGATGCAAACAGTACAAGACAAACCAGACAAACAATAAATACAAACAACACGCCAGATCTCTGGAATAGCGCCGATCAGAACAGGGACTATATTGTGCACATAGGTGTGTAAAATTGTGCCAGTAATGTAACAGCAGCATACAAAGATTATTTCATCTGTGTATATGTAGGGCTGTTTTAATTAGATACCTATGGAATAAGTGTGTGTGTTTGTGTCTGTATGAGGTTGTTCGGTTCTAAGCGTTGGGGGAGACCGATGGCTTGGGGCAAGAAACTGTTTCACCTTCGGGTAGTAGTGTGTGCTCGATTGCTACGGTGCCTTGTTCCCGATGTCAGAAGGGTAAAAAGTAAATGTGAGGAGTGTGTAGGGTCGTCCACAATGCTTTTGGCTTTGCGTATGCAGCGCAGGGTGTGAATGTCCACTCTGATGATCTTCTCAGCTGTCCTCACTATCCCCTGAAGAGTCTTGCAATCCGAACTGATGCAGTTTCCAAACCAGACAGTGATGTAGGTGCTCAGGATTTTTTTGGTGGTCCGTCTGTTGAGACTCTGCTGGGCTTTTTTTTGCAGATGGAGCCGGTGTTATGCGTCCAGGTGAGGTTCTCCACCAGATGGACACAAAGGAATTTGGTTCTCTCGTGTAATCTCCTACAGAGGATCTGTTGATGCTGATGGGCGAAGAATGGTTGCCCTGTGCGTTGCCGGAATCACCTTAGCTTCGTCAACATTCAGAGAGACAGGTTGTGGGTTCTACACCAGGCTTTTAGCTTTTGCACATTCCCCTCTCAATGCTGACTCGTTGTTTCTTGCTGATGAGAGACCCACCACGGTCGTGTCATAGGCAAACCTATCTATGTGATTTGAGCTGTGCATTGCTACATGATCATAAGTAAGCAGAGTGAACAGCAGTGGGCTAAGCACACAGCCCTGCGGGGCCCCAGTGCTTTTTAAACGTTCAAATACAACTTATACAACAACAAAGTAAAGCGCTGCATGAAATAAAGAAAAACGAATGATGACGTGCAAATTAAAAATACGAACAACACTTCAAGGCCCCTGAAATAGCGCCGACCGGTGCACGGACTATATAGGGTAAATAGATTACAAATAGTGCAAATAAAGTACAGGTAGCGTTGAAATTAAAGATGCAAACAACGTGAGCGGTTGAATAAGGCGTGGGGGACTTTAAATGTTTTTATGACACAGGGTTAGGTGATTGGATTATTGAATAACTATAACCACAGATGTAGGTCCTTTCCTAACAGGAAGGAATTCAAAATCGGTTGGTCTTGGAGGATGCGGGCATCGATCCCGCTACCTCTCGCATGCTAAGCGAGCGCTCTACCATTTGAGCTAATCCCCCTGGCGGCGAAGAGCACAGTGTGCCACTTTGATCACAGAGAGGGGAATAACATGTGCTCGGTGCATAAAATATAGTTGTTTTTCCTGAAAAAATAACAGCATCTGCACATTTTCTCACGCGTCTAAGACGTAGGTTCATAACATTTACTTTTACATGCAACAATACAACAACCACTCAACAAAACAAAGGGCTACATTAAACGAAGAATAGCACAGAGCTATAGAATAAAGAATTATCCTAGCAACATAAAGTGCATAATGTGCAATATGGGGCAAAAAGTACAAGACAACCATGCAAATAAACAATACAAACAACACTCCAGGCCCCTGAAATAGCGCCGACCAGCGCATGGACTATATTGGGCAAATAGATTACAAATTTTGCAATTTCAGGAAAGCTAGCGTTGAAATTAGAGACGCAAACCAGGTAAGCGATTGGATAAGGTGCAGGGGACTTTTGATGTTTTTCATGGCACACAGTTGATAAGATTGTTGTATAAACGCAGATGTAAATCATTTCCTAACAGGATGGAATTCAAAATTGATCGGGCTTGGAGGATGCGGGCGGGCGTCGATCCCGCTACCTCTCGCATGCAAAGCAAGCGCTCTACCATTTGAGCTAATCCCCCACGGACACAAGACACAACTGCGCCACTCTGAGCACGGAGAGTGGAATAACATGCGCTCGGAGCATAAAATATAGTCGTTTTTTTCCAAAATCCGTGCAATTCCTCACACATCTAAGACGTAAGTTGATAAAATTTACTTTTACATACAACAATACAACTACACAACAAAACAAAGAGCTACGTCAAATGAAAAACAAGAGCTAAGGACTAAAGAATTGTCCTAGCACCATAAACTGCATAGTGTGCAACCTGATGCAAACAGTACAAGACAAACCAGACAAACAATAAATACAAACAACACGCCAGATCTCTGGAATAGCGCCGATCAGAACAGGGACTATATTGTGCAAATAGGTGTGTAAAATTGTGCCAGTAATGTAACAGCAGCATACAAAGATTATTTCATCTGTGTATATGTAGGGCTGTTTAATTAGATACCTATGGAATAAGTGTGTGTGTTTGTGTCTGTATGAGGTTGTTCGGTTCTAAGCGTTGGGGAGACCGATGGCTTGGGGCAAGAAACTGTTTCACCTTCGGGTAGTAGTGTGTGCTCGATTGCTACGGTGCCTTGTTCCCGATGTCAGAAGGGTAAAAAGTAAATGTGAGGAGTGTGTAGGGTCGTCCACAATGCTTTTGGCTTTGCGTATGCAGCGCAGGGTGTAAATGTCCACTCTGATGATCTTCTCAGCTGTCCTCACTATCCCCTGAAGAGTCTTGCAATCCGAACTGATGCAGTTTCCAAACCAGACAGTGATGTAGGTGCTCAGGATTTTTTTGGTGGTCCGTCTGTTGAGACTCTCCTGGGCTTTTTTTGCAGATAGCCGGTAGTATTTTTTCCAAAGGTGAGGTTCTTCCTTACCACATGGACTAAAATGTAAATTGATAAAATGTACTTTTATATACAACAATACAACTACACAACAAAACAAAGAGCTACATTAAATAGAAAACAACAGCTAAGGACTAAAAAATTGTTCTAGCACCATAAAGTGCAACCTGAGCAATGCAAACAATACAAGACAAACCAGATCTCTGGAATAGCGCCGATCAGGCTTTCAGCTTTTGCACATCCCCTCTCAATGCTGACTCGTTGTTCTTTCTGATGAGACCCACCACGGTCATGTGATAGGCAACCGTATCTTTGTGATTTGAGCTGTGCATTGCTACATGTTGAAAAGTAATCAGAGTGAACAGCAGTGTGCTAAACCACAGCCTTGCATGGGCCCAGTGCTTGCAACAAAGGACAGAATAACATCCGCTTGGTGCATAAAATGTAGTACTTTTTTTTTTTAAAATAATAACATTTAGTTGGGTTTGACACAGTCAATCACAAGATTCTGCTGTCCACTCTTAAGAATCTTTTTTATTTGTGGAACAGCATTGCGCTCGTTTGCTTCATACTTAAACGGTTGTTTATACCAGGTAGCAAGAACGCACATCTGCGCCTTGCAGACCTTGTACTGGTGTCCCACAAGGCTCAGTACTTGGTCCTCTCATTTTCTCCCTTTCTACCCACTCACTTGGTAAAGTTATTTCCTCACATGGGTTCTCCTACCAGTTATCAGCGAAAATTTAACCCTAGCAACACGGAACTGCTCTTCATCCAAGCTGACCTGTCCCCATGCCAGGATCTTGCAATCACTGTGGACAAATCGCTGATCTTCTCTTTAACCACTGCTCGCAAACTTGGGGTAATCATGGACAATCAACTGTCCTTTAACTCACACATTGCTAACCTTATTCGATCATGCAGGTTTATCCTCCATAACATAAGGAGGATTCGACCACCTTATCAACTCAGGCCACTTAGTTGCATGTGCTGCACACCACCCCCTTGCTGCACTCCCTCCACTGGCTCTCAGTAGCTGCACGCATCAGATTTAAAACATTGATGGTGCATACAAAGTCAAAAATGGAGCAGCACCCTCCTACCTCCACGCACTCATTACTCACATCACACCACGATCTCATAGATTCACAAGCACTGGACTAATTCCACCACCCCCTAAGACACAAGGTATGTCTGCCTTAAGACTTTTCTCTGTTCTGGAATGAAACTCCCATCAATGTCAGAACAACAAAGGCATTGGCTATCTTCGAGAGATGATTAAAAAACCAGCCACTTCTTGATCAGATGCTAAGAAATAACGGTGAAGAATAAAGTCTATGAATAGCATTCATACATAAGGGTCATTGTCCACATCTGTGAGAACCAGATGGAGTGTTGCAGAAATACCATTGTTTGTGGAGCAGTTTGGATGATACACAAACTGTAAGGGGTCCAGTGAAGGTGGCAGCAGGGTCTTGATGTGCCTCATGACGAGCCTCTCAAGGCACTTTATTATGATGGGTTTAAGCGTGACCGCATGGTAATAATTGAGGCAGGAGACTGCCACCTTTTTTGGCATGGCGACAATGGTAATTGTTTTGAGGCGCACAGGAACAATAGTGCTGCTTAGGAAAATCTTCAAAATGTCATTGAAGACACCTGCTTTTCCTCACATCAGCTGTGGTTAGACAGTGCACTTGGTCTTTGGTAGGAGAGATGGTCTACCTTGCCTCTGCCACCACAGAACCCACATTGTGTATAATATTTTATCACCTGTTAAATTTTAATTACTAGGTATTGTTGTACAAGTGTACTTTGTTATTTATTTGTGTATGTATTTTACTTTGCATGTATTTGCATTTTGTTTATTACCCACAATGTGTTTTACCTGTTGCTTTTTAAAACACAGACCTAATTACACCTTTATTCCTGTAACATCCACATGACGGAGCTAAAGAATACCCAGTATGGGGGATTAGCTTAAATGGAAGACCGCTTGCTTAGCATGCACAATCCATTTAGGTCCACCTGTACACTCACATCTTCTTGCAAGTTTCATAGTTTGCCCAAAGAGCATTAATGCATATTGTGAAACAAAAATGTTTTCTTTTTTTTTTAAATTATATGATCAATGCAGAAAAACTGAAATCCCGGTTAGTCCAAGTAATTTATTCACATCATATTAATAACCATCATGTAGCGTATTATTGTGTATTATGCTGAAGAATAAATATAGACAAAGTAAAAAGTGATGAGTGGAGGATGCGGGCATCGATCCCGCTACCTCTCGCATGCTAAGCGAGCGCTCTACCATTTGAGCTAATCCCCCGCCTATCTCACACACACGCGTGACTCAACTACTTCTGAAAGCAGTCTTAAGTAAACGCCCGCGCGCGGCTTAAGCCACAACAAATTGCTAAATACATCTACACCGAGCGCAACTAGCGGTCAAAATGTCCACCGGAGTGAGTAGTAAGTATCGACATTTCTTTGCTACCGTTATATTAATCGATATACGTGAAAATAAACGTTAAAACTTAGCGCGTAATAAGGGCTTAATTTCTGATTAACTGTTCAGCACTTAAATAAACAACCAGCATATCTTGCTAGCGAGCTAGCTGAAGCTAGCCAACAAAAGGCTAGCTAGTCAGACCGATAGCTGAAGGGTGGGTTAAATTTAACACTATTAACGTTATAAAAACAGTGTAACGCGTTAGGGGGGAAAATAAATGCAATGTTTTATATGTGTTTTTGTTAATTTCGGCTTTTTCAACAGAAAGATAAAGATTGTTATTGCGTGCTGGCTAAGCTAATTATCACTGTCATTGATGTAGTGTTAGCCGCTGGCTTGAATAAGTTGGAATAAATTTTGCTTTAGATTTAAAACTTTTGTGCTAAAATGTATAAAATAAAGCTGACAACCTTGCGGCTGTGATCTGGAGTCATTTTACCTGGACTATAGATACATTTAAAAAAAAAACAAAACATAAATATTGAGCACTGGTGTATCAAAGTGCCCCCCAAAAATGTGCAATTTTGTGTGTAGAACAATAAAATATGAATAACTAGCAGCATTGAAGTATCTTGAGAAGAAGTACTGAGCTTAAACATACTCGGATTGTAAATAGTTGTATATAAATGTTGTGTTGTTGACTAACTCTTGTTGTTTTTGCTTTTGAAGAACATAAGATGCTGTCCCTCGGCCCAACCGAGCCCTGGTCCATCCGGGAGAAGTTGTGTCTGGCATCCTCGGTGATGAGGAGTGGAGATCAGAACTGGTGAGGAACTTATCCATCACAGCTCTATTTCCTCGTCGTATTTTAACTCCATTTCTGGCATTTGGCGGACGTTCTTATCCAGAGAAACTTTTTATCTGTTATCTATTAGAAAAACTAATTTTTTTGTAGCCCAATAAGCCTTTGATGGTTAAGGGCCTTTCTTCCTGGGCTACCAGAGGCAGCTTAGTGGCGCAAGAGCCCACGATCTTCCAATCAGCAGAACCTGAACCACTGAGCTACCAATTAACTATCCAACTCAAATTACAAACATCTTTTCTTATTAAATCTTGATTACTGACTACAGTTCAGTGTTCTAAGTGAGTGTGTGAGGGTGTTATTTCCAGAGGTTTCTACAGCTTTGTGTAATCTGGCCGACTATGTGTTTATCTGGGCCGATAAACGATATAATATCGGATTGCGATAAAATTTGTGTCAGTAACAGTGATGATAATCACTTATAATCAACTTATAATAAATAGTAATAAATTACCTATGAAGCCACTGGGCAATAAAAATTCAACAAAAATCATGTGGTTACTCGATAAAGAATCCATACAATCAAATCCGGTGAATTATGTGGTCCACAAACATCCACACATGTTGCAGGAGCTGAGCTCAGAATGTGTCTGATTCATGTGAGTCTGTGCGAATAAGAGGCAAAATGGCCACCGCACTTGACTTGTGTGTCACATGCCCTTTCAAACATGGTGGTAAGGCGCTGTTTTTTCAACTAAAAATTGTCGTAATTTTTAAGGCCAACTGTTATATTTTGTTTTTGTTAATAGACTTCACTTTAAAAAGTATTTAATGAACCGTCTAATTATTGTGGCTGCAGTCATTCTCTTTTAAAGCTGGCAGCATGAACAATTATGGACTATATATCGTTATTGATCAGTATAGAAAAAAATATATCCAGATTGCATTTTTGCTATATCCCCAAGCCCTATTAGCATTTATGTAATAGCATGTCTCTCTCTCTCTCTCTCTCTCTCTCTCTCTCTCTCTCTCTCTCTCTCTCTCTCTCTCTCTCTCTTCTTTCTATCTCTCTCTCTCTCTCTCTCTCTCTCTCTTTTCTCTCTCTCTCTCTGTCTCTCTCTTCTTCTTTCTTCTCTTCCTCTCTCTCTTCTCTCTCTACCCCGCTCTCTCTCTCTCTCTTCTCTCTCTGTTCTCTCTCTCTTCCTCTCTCTCCTCTCTCTCTCTCTCTCTCTCTCTCTCTCTCTCTCTCTCTCTTTCTTCTCTCTCTCTCTCTCTCTCTCTCTCTCTCTCTCTCTCTCTCTCTCTCTCTCTCTCTCTCTCTCTCTCTCTCTGAAACATAAACAGACACCACACACCCTTTCTCATACTCTTCTTTCTTATTCCAGGGTCTCGGTGAGCAGAGCCATTAAACCTTTCTCTGAGCCGGGCCGCCCTCCAGACTGGTTTTCTCAAAAGGTATTAACATTTCAAATGCCTTAAACCTACAAGCAGCGAAAAATGGTTCAACGTTGTGTGTAAAACACAGTCTTTAAGTACAGACCAAAAAATGCATTGTGTCTTGAAAATAACAAATTTTGTGAACTCAACAGCACTGCGCTTCCCAGTATTCCGAGCTGCTGGAAACCACAGAGGCACCAAAGTGAGTGACACAACTGGCTTACTACACACACTTCACCACCATTTTAAACATACAGCTGTGTGCAAAGGTTTGCATACCTTAGGAGAATTTGCAAGATGTGTTTAAGATAAGATGATAAGATAATCTTTATTGATCCCACAGTGGGGGAAATGAAATTGTCACGGTGGCTCAAATACAAAAAACAATTACATACAAAGTAGGGAAAATAGAAAAAATGTGCAATAGAAAAGTGCAAATTGTTGTGAATATAAAAACAATTTACGCTAAGAAACATTTTTAAAAAATCTAAAAGTATTTACAGTTAGTTATGTGCCTCTGTAGTTGTAACAGCGGTGGGTTATGAAAGACCTGCGGAACTGCTCCTTATTATATTTCCTATGGTACTCAAGCTCATACGTAAGGATAACAGAATGGCAATAAATAATATTGTGCATTTCCCCCATGAATGATGGCATGCAGACTTTTGTAGTAAAAGTGCATGAAAAATAAACAAAACCACAAAGTTTTTAATAAGCAATGGAAATTTGTTTCAGAAATCTCTGCATATTTGATTATATTTTAATCGATAATATTTGGTAAATTTCACATGGTTAACATTCGTGCAATCCGACACATGACGCTCTTTGCGCGGGGGTAATAAACTACTCACAGTTGCAGGTTGTACTTATGTAAGTCACGCAGTGTCAGGAAAATGATAATTTAGGACTGTTTGGCTTCATAGTGTAAAGCAGGAGTGGGCAATCTCGGTGTCCAGTTTAGCTCCAACCCTAATCAAACAAACACTGAACCAACTAATCAAGATCTTGCTAGGTAGACTTGAAACTTACAGTTAAGTGTGTGTTCAGTCAAGTTGGAGCTAAACTCTGCAGGACACCAGCCCTCCAGGGCCGAGAGTGCCCACCGCTGGTGTAAAGTATAGACCATGGGTTAAAATAAATCAGCACCAGGACAGAGGCAGCGCTATCTAGCCATGCTGCGGCTGCATGCCCGACGGCTTTCAACCTGACTTTTTCTCTTATGTGACACCCGCTCCCAGCTGCAGTACCTCCTTTTCATCCATTGGTTAATTTATAGCAGATAAAATTGAGGACATTTTCGCTGTTATTTATTTTTTATGTAGGGAACGTTGTTGCTTCCTATTGATTTCTGTTAATTATCTGTCATTCTGAAGAGTTCTTAGGGTTTGATGCATTATTTATGTAAAATTAACTGTGTAAGCTTTATTATAATAAGTGTTTATTTTGTATTATACACTACAAAGCTCATCATTTATTTTAGTTAATATATACTGTGGTGAATTTGAACATAGATTTTTCTCCCAATTTAAATGAACCGTTTTCATGAAACATTGGGTCATAAATATTTAACTCAAAGTCATGGGAGAAAAAATGGGATCTTTATTAGTAAAAAAGGGTTTAAACCCTGTTTCCAGAAAAGTAAAATGTTAGACAAAAGTTAAACAAGCTGTTGTGAAATGTAACAGCTGAAGAAAGGTCTTTTTTTTATGAGTGTAAATGCTGACTGCATGTCATTGTTTACCTAGACGGAAACGCGGCGAAAAGGGGGAAGTGGTGGAGACCATCGAGGACGTGATCGTGCGCAGGCTCACGGCAGAGAGGATAGACGAGCTCAAAAGACTCCTCAAAGACACTCAGGAAAAATACAGGTGCCTGTCCTCGCCTGTCCATTTTACAACATCAAGTGTAAACAGCATGAATTAATAGAAAAACTTTGGGTTTACCTCCCTCATTCTGTTTAAGTAAAGCCCAGCATCTGGTCATTTACTGCTGTTTAATTATGGGGAATAATGGGGAAGTGGTGGTGTTAAGGTGTTAAACTGATACTAGAAAGACCTGGGTTCGATTCCCAGCACCAGCAAGCCACCACTGTAGGTCGCTCGGTATGTAAGTCGCTCTGTATAAGGGCGTCTGCCAAATGCTGTAAATGTTTATGTAGTTTTAATTGATGTTTGCAAATCTCAGCTAAAACAGAAAAAACAATACCCACAAATAAAGTCTAAGTAGTAAAAAGCCTTTAGTGTAGCTGTCATAACACTGTTGGCTGTAATAAACATAGCAGGCGTCTATTTCTTATACATCATCGTTTTTGTAGGAACATATAATTTTATGTTCTTATTGTAAAACAATGTCAGAGTATTAATAAGGTATATGACTTTTTTTACTGATGGAAAATCTAGTTATTAACTTTTTTATTGTTTATAATAGTTGTAGAAAGTATGTATCTGTTATGTAAAGGGTGCAAACACTTGGGTCTGCTATATTCAGTTATATTTAATTAATCTTAAAAATGCTTCGTTTGGTCCTGTTGATTATGTAGAAAGCTGAAGAAGGAAGTGGATTTGATTCAGACAGGACACATGGACTCCAAACTGGAGGAGCTCTGGGTAGAAATTGAACAGTAAGTCTAGCTTATTGACTCAACACGCCATGCTCCTGACAGTGTGTATACGCCAGTATACCTTATTCTGATAATTTCTTAATCTACTTGAGTTTAGAGTGTATTATTTATAAAACAAGTTCCAGTTCCTGAGTATAAAATGCAGTTTCGATTCGCACACTTACGGTGTATAAATGATCCTGACAGAAAAAAGAAGCAGGAGGAGGAAGAGGCTGAACAGAAGAGGAGAGCTACAGAGTCGGCCTATCAGGGTAAGTGCAGAAGATATTCAGAAATTGCCCTCGGAAAGCAGGAAAAAAATCGTCCTGTTTGTAAAGCAAGAATTTCTGTTACTGTTTTCTAACCGACGGAACTTTTCCTTGTTTTGGGTCTTTTTCTGCCCTCATGTTTCCAGCACGACAAGCTGCTAAAAACACAAAGAGGCATCCAAGCATCACAGTCCGATCTCCACTAGGGGCCGGTTCACCCAGCATGGACCTCCCACAACCTGACACTCCTCAGCCAATGCCAGACGAGTCCTGTCCTAGTCCTATGGTAAGTCCATGCCCTTCCAGAGCCCTTTAAATGGTAACAGTTTATGCGACACATTACATTTTATAATTTTTTTTACCTTTGGCTAAAGTAAATCCAGTTTAATTCCGTTAAAGATGAACAGGCCATGTGCATCCACACTTGATAAGCAACCTTAACAAACATGGACTCGTGGACTTCTTATTTTCTCCTAATCATACTCTGTCTTTCTCAGGCACAGGGCGTGCCCGTGTTCATGCCAGTGTCTGAAGCAAGTGGTCCAGTGCATAAAGAGGGAAGCCTGGGTGCTCTGATCGACGAATCCCCCCAGAAAAAGCTCCCGAATCAGAAGGCCACGCCCCCACCATCACCTTTGCTGTCTGAGCTGCTAAAGAAAGGAAGTCTCTTATCAGCCAGCCCCAGACTGGTAAGCATCTGTGCTGTAGTACGCTTCAGTGGTGTGCTTTATGCTGAAGATGCAAATGTACATTTACAAGCAAACTTCAAGTTGATCATAAAATGAAAAGAAGTAAATATTCTATATTGTTGCAGTCAATTCTGTACACATATGTATTTATGTTGATATAAAATGTGGTGTGTGTGTCGTGTTCAGGTGGTGGAGGGCGAGGTGGCTGCCGCTCTCAGTAACGTTGCTCATGGTGTGGATCTTCATGTTCCTGCAGCTGTTCATTCCACCAGCCACGACGTCTCGACAGGTAAACACCTCATTTTGTCGCATCGTGTCTATGACTCATTGTTGTATGAGGCTCTGTTTATGATTTAAATTATCTATGCTGCTTGTGGATCGTCAAATCACTGTTTCCTCCACTAGCACGACTCTTTAACCTCACTTGATTCTTAATCTATCTGTGTTTATAATTCTCTTAACTAACTTTTTAATGCCTTTAAAACAGTGTGTTACATGTTTAAAATAACTTAACTAGCTTTTAATCGTATCGAATCAGAAGACCCCCAAGCGTAATAATCTTTGTAAGTCAGAAATGGCCTGAATCTCTTGATCTTGTGAAACATTCAGTAATGGCGTATTGTATTTTTTGCCTCATGGTATGCTGTGTAGTTAAACTGCTAATGTTTGCATATAATCTTCTAATATTGATTCTCTTGAAATTGGAAAGCAGTCTTGGACTGTATAATTCAGTATTTTATTTTATTTGCAGACTGCACTGGAAGTTATGCAATCGTTCAGTTCCTGTAATTTGGAAAGCGTTTAACTGTCTTACTAGTTTTTGGCTCTGTAACTGTTTTTGTGTAGCCTGTGCATCTGTATAAGACAGAGGTGTTCAAACTCAGTCCTGTAGGGCCGGTCGGTGTCCTGCAGAGTTTAGCTCCAGCTTGTCTTGGGTCGTTGAGCAAGGCCCTTAACCCCTAATACTTCAATTGTATAAATAAGGTAAATGTAAGTCGCTATGAATTTATAATGGAGGTGGTGACTCAGTGGTTAAGGCGTTGGACTGTTAAACAAAACAGTGTGGGTTTGATTTCTCGCACCATCATGTTACCACTGCTGGGTCCTTGAGCAAGACCTTTAACCCCAAATTGCTCAGTTGTATTAATGAAATAAATAAAAGTCGCTCTGAATAAGGGTGTTTGAAAAAGTGCAGGGTTCACCCAGCATTGTTTTGTAAACTGTTGTTCTATTCTCCTAAATTGAAGACACTTCCCTGAAAACAAGCTCACTAGGGACTGATGGGTGCTTTACAAAGCCAACTAGTGATTTTCAAAATGTAATTATTTTATCAGCGAATCGGTTTTGAAAATAACTGATACCGGTAATCATAAAAATACCTAATATTGCCGGCGATAATGGGTCCACCCCTAGTTTAATCTTAGCCAATTTTTGTTAAGGGTACTTTTAGGATTTTTCTGGAACACAAATAGATTGGTTAGGCTCACTGGTGTTAGTTTTCTGTGAGTTTAGTCATGTACACTGAATCTTTTAATGCTTAATTTCTCGTTTGTAAAATTTATTTTATTTGGATGTTTGATTAAGATTGGAACAGTTTGGAAACATAACTTGCATTGAGTCAGAAACTGGATTATTTTTCAGTTGTTTATTGTGTTTTCCTAAGAGAAAACTGCTGGTTTAGTAAATTTGTGTGTCTTTAGCAAAATATGTGTGTGTATGTGTGTGCCAGATGCACCAACATTATCGCGTTTGTTGGAAGGCGCTCCCCCAGTCCAGATGCCAGCCAGCGCTGAGCCTCTTAACCCCCCCATTGCAGCTCCTCCTGCTTCTGGACACCACTTTATACCAACCGCAGGTCTCTGCCTCTCGCTCTCCTCATTACACCTTTCTGCAGCTTTGCTTTTCTGTCTGTCAGTTTGCAATGGGATTGATGTGGGCAAAATCCATATAGGATACTCCGCATAATTTGTGGGTACTATAAGACTCCCCCTGGTAGAGATATACTGTATGATGATATAACATGGCGTCATTTACATGCATAATTCTGATCACTGTCACCTGGACTTATGTTGGATGTTTTTTGTGTAAAAGTGTTCATTTTGCATGTCTATCTTGGCACAGTATCCAGTTCACGATAACCATCTTTTGGCCTCCAACAGCTTGTTGCATCATTAATACCATGACAACTAATGATTAATGATGTTTGATGCTAAAGTAATCGTGTATGTGTGTAGGAGCAGAATGTTCAGGTCCAGAGTCAGTGCTGGCAATACAGTCTGGGTCGGAGCAGACGGAGGGAAGAGAGGGAGAGCTGGTGGAGGATCTGGTGGCGGTTTCCTACATGGAGGACGACTTGGACCTGGAGACAGTGGGGGATATTATAGCTATTATTGAGGAAAAGGTACAATTACCAAATCAAGAGACACATAAAAGCATCTCTTGGAGGGGCTACTCTATGATTTTGTTATATGATGCTTTTTTTTTGTGAGATATGACGTGCAATTATATCTCTCTCTCTCACTCTCTCTCCCTCTTTCTCTGTCAGGTGGACGACACAGTGGAGGTATTGGATGCAGCCGCAGTTGAGGCTGCACTCTCTCTGTGTGAAGAGGCAGTAGCGGGGGGTCACCCTCTCTCAGACCCCTGGGAATCCCAGCCCTTCAAACCCCCAGAGCCAGAGTCCAGAGTTTTCACCAGTCCCCAGCTTAGTTCTTCGTCTCCAGCGCTCGTAGTGGAATCTGTGATGGTGGAAGAGGTAGGACAGCCCGGGGTGTCTGAGATTCAAACAGAGGACTGTGATTCAGCTCATTTAGTGGCTCCGGGTAACTCACACGAGCCTGAGATGGCAGGGGATGAAGAAAGAGACGGAGAGGAGGACGTAGCACAGGAAGAGGAGCAGACGGAGAACAGAACGCCCAGTCCATCTGTGAAGTGTGAGAGCGAGGAGTGGACGCAACCGGAAGCCGAGACGCCCTGCCTCGACTCGGAGGATAGCTCTGCCTCTGGGAGAGACCCAAAGGTATGAGATTTTAATTATAGTTTACAAAAGTAATTAGTAAATTAAGCCTACCAGCAGTTTGCATGGTTACACAACAAGAACTGCTGGCATCAGTGGAATTATCTATTTCCTACAGGCAAACATGTATACTGCACTTTTGCTAAACATTCATTCTTTTATTATAGGAGGTAAAGGATGAAGATGGAGGAAGTGAAGTGGATGCAGACGAAAGCATGGAAATGAAAGAATGTGGAGAGGGACCGTATCTTTCAGAGGTGGACCCACCAGCCAGTGAGAGTGAAGACGGGTACGGCACCAACTCCCAGCGCACCACCGCGGACTCCACCGCCAGCAGCCCTGCATCCTCCCAGTTGTAAGTAGTGTGTGTATTTGCGGAGTTTGTGCAGGAATGGAATTGCTAATCAGGCGAAACACGCTTTGAAATTTTCTCGTCTGTCCTTTAATCTACGCGTCAGTTCAATGTGTAGCGAGGATCAGGAGGCTTTGCAAGCCCAGAAAATCTGGAAGAAGGCCATCATGCTGGTGTGGCGTGCGGCAGCTAATCACAGGTTAGCTGAGATGTAATGTTTCAAGCTGTTTAACTGTACATTAATGTCTGGCTGTTGATATGAGATTTATGTTTGTTCATATGCACAGGTATGCGAGTGTGTTTTTGCAGCCTGTATCTGATGACATTGCTCCTGGATACCACAGCATTGTACACAGGTACTACAACAGATGAAGTAAAGGTCATATCCCCTATAGCAAGCACTGAATTTGTAGGTTCCCCCTTATTTTTATACTAAATGAAGGGGAAAATAAAAGGTAAAATTCTATATATGTAAGATTACCTTGAATAAGGGATATGTGCAGTTTTATTAAGAAATGACAAACTGTAATTTTGAGGAAATTACAGTTAACAGGGATGTTGTGATTTGTGTCTCAATGACGTTAAGTATGATACATATCTTCTATAACTGTTTAATGTAAGTCAATCTTGCTTTTTTCGTTTAGGCCAATGGACCTGTCTGCAATAAAGAAAAACATAGAGACTGGGCAGATCCGCACTACAGCTGAGTTCCAGCGAGACATCATGTTAATGTTTCAGAACGCAGTCATGTACAACAGTTCCGATCACGACGTCTACCACATGGCCCTGGAGATGCAGCGTGATGTCCTGGAGCAGATCCAGCAGTTCCTGGCCACTCAGCTTATTATGCAGACATCTGAATCGGGCATCAGCGCTAAGAGCCTGCGTGGGCGAGAAGCTAACCGCAAACAAGACCCTAACGACAAGGTGAGATGTGTGCACCAAATACGCTGATTCTGGTGGAAGGGACATCGGTAAAAACACAGATTTTATTTAATCATGGCTGGAGAAACAATCCCCAAGCATGCTAGTCCCTGTCAATGAGAATAGCATTACACACGCTAACCCATAGTCTCATATACTTAGAGCCTGAGCCCAGCACACAAAGATGTACATTTAGAACCAGAACCAGGTGCCATGCCTCGAAGGAAAAGGAACAACTCCAAACAAGATACTAACAAACAGGTTAGTGAGATTAAACATGTTTGTACACACAGAACCTGTTTACACCTGGCAGTTTCATGCAGGAAACGAAAGTAATGCTGGGTAAACACTAAAATATTTTTGAAATCTTGTAAGTTTTTAAAAATGTGAAAGACCACAAATAATAGGACAACGAGCCTACGTTTAACCGCCTTGCACCTATAGTGTGTGATGTGCCGTGAAGACAGCACACCACATACCAACCTATTTTCAACCAGAGTACCGACTGTAAACACAGAAATCTCTTGAGACTTGAAAATAAACATGGCAGGAAGAAATTGCGATGGTAGTTTTTGAGATGATTTTGAAAGAAAATTCGCTGTAAAAAGAAAACGTTTTGGATAAACGTTTATTTTGCGCCACGTTTGCATTAATTATGCTTTGTCAGCTCGCTTTCTTGATTGGATATTGTTTCATTTTACGTGATAACCTCTATATCGGATATTTCCGATCGCTACATGTTAAATATCACTGATTCGTGATCGTGGCGCCACTTGACATCTCTCTGGGAAGATTTGGTCAATCTTACATACCTCATGCTACATAAAAATCAATGAAAATAATCTGGACATTATTGGTGTGTACCCAGCATTAAAGTCAATCGTCTTGAGTGTCTATAGAAAGGTTTACACACCTACGACTCACCACATGTACATGCTTAACAGGCTGTATGGTTAATAAGTCTAAATCAGTGTTGATAATAGAGATTAATTAAGAGAGAAAAACAAAGATAATTGATCATTTTACACTAAATAAACAACAGACTACGCACACAAATTTCAACAAGGCCTCACAAAAAAACTTTTAATACAAATATAAAAGTTCTGTCGCAAACAAACAATGTTTTTTTTTTTGTTGTTTTTTTTGTTTTTTTTATTAAAATGGATGTGAGGACCACATCACACCCATCACAGTCTGTGATCAAGATATGAAGATATATGGAGTTATATAGAGATTCTGCACATAATGTCCAATTCGCCAGTCAGATTTTTTTAACTAAACATAGCGATGAATGCCAGGTGTAAACATGCTCTTGGAGACCACACAAAGTGAGAGACATCCTCCTGTCAACAACTGCCTAAGTGGAATTTTTCGTAAAAACACTCTAGAAGCGTCCTCTTGATGGTAAGTGTTCAGCTAGAATGTAAGGGATATTATCTGTTTTTGGGAACACTTCTGATTTCATCATTACTATATTGCCACACCTGCACTTTCCCACTCTTGATATAAATGAAGTTGGCGGAAAATCCAGCGTAAAATCTACACTGGTTTTTATTTCTGTCATCAAGCAGTATGTGAACAGGTGGGTGGTTTGTGATTGCATCATCCACTTAAACCTGTTCTATATGCATGGTTATTTTTCCAGGCCATCAAGTCTCACGTACATCATATCACCATTACGCCATTGCCATTTCTGTCGTATGCGTCTGGTTCAGTTAAACTAAGCTGCGCATGTTGTGTTGTAATGATGAACATGGCTGATGTTAACTCAACACAAATAGTTGCTAGTTACAGACCTTTTTTAACCATGTTGATGAATATGAGCCATTCAGAAAATAAACAAAACTGAATTACAAGTATTGACACCCACTAACTAAAAAGGCAAAAAAGCTAGAAAACTGACACCTGAACGGTCACTAAGATCTTTAGAAGCAGGGTTTAAATGAAAATCTCTGGCACGGCAGCTCACACACAGCCGTTACTCTAATCCAACCAAAAACCTTGAATTGGTTGAGCATTTTTGATTTGTGTCCAATCAGAAAATTTATAAAAAACAATTTTTTTTGCATGTGTAAAATTACTGAATATTTATTTATTTATTTATGTCCAGTTTGATAAACGAGGGCTGCTAAGTGTTCAACCTTCTGTATGTCCAAACAGCAGCCATAAATTTTACAATAAATGTTTTTTTTAATAAAATATATTGACCTCATTCTGCCAACTACTTAATCCAGTAGTTGGATATTATGGGAGCAAATTCACACACCTGCCTGTTAGCTAGATGATTATAGACAGTGTAAGAACAGTGGATCCTGCTTGTGTTTTTACACTGTGTTTATTGTGAGGTGAGGGAGTCCCTGTCGAAAAACTCCACTCAGCAGGACAGCTTCCTATACAGGACATGGTGTCGATGAAGGCATGACACTAAAACACAATGTTTCTCTCTTTCGCTTTAATTTCCATCCTGCCTTTACTTAACTTGTGTGCGTGTGTGAGTGAGTGACTTTGTCTTTTTTTCCCAATCAAAGCTTTGCCTTGTTTATGTATTGTGTTTTGGTTTTTTTTTTTTGCTTTTAAATGTTGTATCAAATCCCATGTAAATTAAAGCAGTCTCATTTTCATGTCCATCCTCACCAGAGTCTATAATCTTTATGTTTTGGATTTGAGTGCTGTGCACTTTGTGTACTGTACTGCAGAAACTGTGCCTGGTTCCTGAAGAGAAACTCCTGTGTAGTGTGATGTGATTGCCATCGGCACAGAATATTTTAGGGAGTTCTTACTTGCCACAGTCACCACCAGCTTTCTCATTAGGGACAAACCTACACTTTTACATTCTTACTGCAATCTTTATCTTTTTTTTTTTTTACAGATTGTTTTAAAGTTACTTTAAAACAATGTCTGTTGTCGAGATACACAAATAAAAATGGATTGAACTTTCAGTCTTTAGTGACTAAATCTAACCAACATTACATGACCGCTGATTTGTTTTTGTTTTTGTTTTTTTAGCCTGGTAGCTCAGACGATTTGGTGTCCCAACATTCAATAATTGAACTGTTGTCTTTAGATTAAAAGACATTTTTTTTTTATCCTTTTATACTACAAAACAATGTAGAGTAATGCATAACTGTGATTTGGGACCCACCTTAATTCTCATCTAGATTAAAAAAAAGAAACAAAGCGGCAACACATGCTGCTCTTCGAGATCTGTTCGAAAGCAATTCCAATTGCGTTTACAAAGTCATGATCAGTAATTAAAGAGTAATTTGCGCTGTAAAAGTGATTAACGGGACATGACAATAGGACAACAGCTGTTGGATCGTCTTTATAGTAGCATAACTGTTGTGATTTACACGACATGCATAAATACAGCAACAGAGGACATGTGGATAAGGATGACAGTTTTACACTGTCTTACTGCCTCTTTAAGACTTTACTGTCTTTACTGTTTTCTTTAAGACTGCGATGTAATGGGACCTTATCTGATGATGCTAAACTGTGTTTTAGTAAATATATTGACAAACACAGAAATGTTTCCTGTTGCTCTAAAGCTTTTATATGTGCTTTATTCTGCTTTAACGGTCTCCTGTCTTTAAAGCTTTTGTGTAGGTAGTATTAGAAATCTGTCTGATTTGCATAGGTGTGTGTGTGTGTGTATGTGAAAGTCTTTTTCTCACTGCCGTTTGTCCTCCTACAGGACAGTCTTCCCATGGCCTCTCCTGCTTTCCTTCTCTCTCTTTTTGTAAGTATCCAGCTTTTCTTTCTGCCCCCTTAAGACCTGTCTTTTCTGCTTCTCACTTTCTTCTGTTTTAGTAGGACTGAATGGAGACACGGGACATACCTGATCCGTTTATTTAATTATTGGTCCCATTTTTTTTGCCTACTCATAACAGACATAATCAGCCAGTCATGTTTGATTTAAATGAGAAAACATTTCAACCTTTTTCTTTGTAGGATTCAGTGTAAACAGTCTGGTGTGTGGTGGCTAACAAAAAAAGTAGTTCCTTATGTCCAAGTCTTGTGTTCCCGCTCACACCTTTCCTTCTGTCCCTGCTTTCTCTCCTCTTACAGGATGGAGGCACCAGGGGGCGCCGCAGTGCTATCGAAGCTGACATGAAGATGAAGAAATAAGCAAAGTTAACGATACCTTTAGGACTGATCTCTCTCTGTCTGTCTCTCATTCTCTCTCTCTCTTACTCTCTGTGTCTCACCAAGAATGAACCTGGAGTTAGAACCTTTACGCTAGCAAGAAACACATTACATGGAGGGTGGGTCGCACTATTGTTTGCTGTAAAAAGCAGCAATAGCTATTCATGGCTTTTAAAGCTTTGGAGTAAAAAATAAAAAATATAGCACGCATACATCATGTGCTCAGTTCAGTTCTAGCTCTGTTTCCAGGTCAACAAAGAAAGAAATCTAGGTACATTTGTAGATTTGTACCAAGGCAGTCAGATGCTGCACATGCATACGTGGAAAATGAACAGTTGCCTGTCAATTTGTCTCTTGCTTGTGTAGATGTAGAATACAGCTTTAAACTAAAGCTTCCAACTTTACTCTTCAATCTAAATGTGATTGTTCGGCAGTGTTCCTCTTTTGTGTCTTGATCTCAGTGTCCGATTCGGTATAAGGAAGGCCACAGTGTTGGAAGAGAATCATCTTGATTTGTGAGCAGAATTCATCTGTAAAGAGCTTTCAAGGAGCTGGATGTATAGGTGTGTGTGAGTGTGTGTAAAAGTGTCTGTAAAATGGGTCGTATTAGAACAGAATTGTTTTAGAGCTGGTCAGCATTAGGGTTTTTTTGTTTTTGCCTGATAAAAAATAAATCGAGCAAAAACGAGGGAAACCATTTTGGCAAAATAAAAAGTCTAATATCAGTATTTGGTGTCTAGGATTTAGCTGTAAATCCAGTGTAGCTTTTCAGTGTAGTTTTCGAGAGTGTAAGTTGATGTAATCCATTAAACATGAACAAAATTCACAGCATAGCTAAACACTGCCAACTATCATCCAGTTTGACTTTTATATACAAACTAACATTGCAAATGTGGGTATCTTTATATACTGTCTACGCCCGCCAGCTCATTAGAAGCCTTCATGCAGTTATCTGATCATCCAATCACATGGCAGCAACATGAATCAAAGCATCAAAGAGTTTTAGTAAATGGGAGATGAAGATTAACACAATAAATAGATGTGATTGTGGGTTGTAGTCCATCACTTTTATGGTTTGCTATTGTGCGTTATGTGACGTTTTTCTGCTCACCACAGCTGTAGATTGGTTGCGGGTCTGTAACTTTTCTGTCAGTTCAGAACAAACTGGATAATATTGTTGTGCACTAAATTCCCAGATTATCAATTTCTGAAATACAAACCAGTCTGTCTTTGTACCCACATCCATGCTATTGTCCGAAATCAGACCTTTTCTATCTACATCATTGTGTGCATTATGCTGATGCTACACAATTGGCTGATTAGATAACTGCACAAAGCGTTCCTAAGAAAAACAAAGAAATTAAATGTTTGATGTCGAGTATGTGTTAACTGACTGGGGTTACGGGAACATTGTGTAAGTTTTATTTGTTTATTAAATAGTTTTATTGTTCAATCGTCAGCAAGTGTGCACCATATCCGAACTTGTGAATTAAATAAATTGAATGTATTGAAAAAGCTATATATAAAATTGTACATGTAAATGAACCATTTTTCTACTTGTAATTTATGCACGTAAAGGACTGGATAAATCCCATTGTTTGTTGTAGTCTTGTGTTTGTTCTTAACAAATGAATGACGGGTTCTGCTACAATGACAACATTGGGTATAACGTAAAGCACGGGGGTCGTGAGTTGATGAACAAGTAGATAACTAAATTATAATTATACAAAAATAAATAAATAATAGGCTACATTATATTAAAACAAAAAAACTCTACATAAAATTTACTAACAAAAATATAATTTAATTTGTCTCGTGTCTTAATAAGTCTCGCAAAAAGGACAGGTTCATTTCATGCACCAATAAAAGAAAATTACCAGAAGGTCCAAGCACAAGCCAGCACAAAAAAAAGAAACAAAGCAGGAAAAACAACTAATTACAATGAGGACTACATCAAATTCACAGTACAAGCATAGATGGTGCTAATGGCAGGTCTCCTGTGTGTATATGTCTGGTTTGGATGTCTGGAAACCATCTTTTTTTAGAAACCAGCTTTTTTTTAAGAAGACATCTAGAAGCAAAACGTTTAAATTTATAACTTTAAATGTATAATAAAAATACTACTGATTAAAACTTCAGAAAGTATAACATGCAAATGCGCAATTAAGTTATTGAAATGTGAACTTTTATTCTCTGGTGGTACTTAATTTTAAGTCAGAAAGGTTTGGCTGACCACCAAAAAAAAAAAAAAAAAAAAAAAGTTTGAAAACTGTACCTGCTTTAATGTTTAATATTACATCTGAATAGATAATTACAGCAGGGGTTTTCAAACTTTTTTTGGTCTTGTTTTAAAGTGTTGTTTCCAGTGACAATGCAAAACTAGTCAGCATTTTTGTGACCCCTCATAGTTTTCAGATCAACTCACTCAGCATTTTTTTGCATGGACGGGTGGTGAAGTAACATTTTTGTGCAAGTATGTTAAACGTGACCGCTGACTACAAAAATAATATTAAGAAGTGATTCTGATGAATCAAGCGCAACTCTTTAGGTCAACGTATAAACTAAAATTGTGGAAGGGGTTATATTTGGAGAACTCCGCTGTGTGCTTTTTAAAAAAAAAAAAAAAAAAAAAAACAGACAACTTGTAATTTAGTGCAAAGATAATCTTTATTTCATTCTTGAGGTACAGAAGATATAAATATTTATTTAAAAAAAAAAAAAAAAAAAAAAAAAAAAAAAAAAAAAAAAAAAAGAAAAGGCATTTGCAGTGTATTTCAGAGATATAACAGTGCATCTGAAAACACTCCACCCAGAGACATTTATAAGGTAACATTCATACAGGCTGTAAACACTGTGCAAAGTATGCATCACTGTGTCAGTATCTTCAGTAGAAAATTTTAATAAATAAATTTTAACACAACAGCAAACGAGTTGAAATGTGCAAAATAGCTTGTAACAGATCGTGTACCGACGCTTGACTTCACACAGCGCCGAGCACTCAAAACTCGATCACTGTAGGGCTGGCGGAGGAGTACAGCTTTCTTTTAACGAGGTGGTACTCCGGTCGGAGCCGCAGGACTTTCTTGGACCCGAGCAGATGTTTAAGCGGCGGCCAGCGCTGGGGATCGACTCGCAACACCACGGACAGCTCGAAAGTGGGAGTGAGGCCGTGCTCCGGTGTCATCGTGCCCACGTTCTGTAAACCCGCCTCCGTCTCTGTGAACAGGTGAATAAGCGCTCCTTTTAAACCGCACGGCTCGTGCTCCGAAGCACGCAGAACATCTCCTGCGACACGTGTGCTCATGTGAGACGGCACCAGCAGCTCGCTGCAGTGCAGACTCGATGCTTTGGCTTTTACAAGACACTTTTCAATTTTCGCAGCCAAATCCTGCTGCTGCAGCTGGAAACTCGCTTCCAGGTCATCATTCTCCAGGCTGCACTCTGACTCCAGGCCTGTAAAAAAGGAAATGAGAAACATTTAAAAGGCTGCATCATGAATCCCTCCATGTTGAACAGGCTACGATTTAATACATAACGCTTAAGCAATGCAAGTGTCTGCATCGTTTTTGTGATTCGATCCTGAGCTTTTGTTACTGCACAGTTTTTGCACATGCTGTTTCATACATCTTGTGGGATTCTCTTCAAGCGAAAACCATGTAGTTGAAACCACATTAATAATAGTTTCTGAATATGCTGACTTGATGTAGGGAGAAATGGTGGCGCAGTGGTTAAGGTGTTGGGATGCTAATGATCAAGGTTTGGTTTGGCCCCTGAGCAAGGCCCTTAACTCTAATTGCTCAGATGTAAAAAAGAACTGCAAGTCGCTCTGGATAAGGCAATGTCTTAACCTTGTAGGCCTAAAAAAAAAGTGACATTTATCTTATTTAGCCAACTGCAATTAAGGGCCTTAATCAAGGGCCCAGAAGTGGCAGCCAGGTGATACTGAATTGAACCCACTAAAATTGAACTGCAGTGTGTGGACACATTATAATTGCATGGTCAAGTTTTTTTAAAAAGTTAATCCAAAACAGGTAAGCTATCAGTATTTACTAATTGTTTCCTCCATTTTCTGACGTAATGTGTTTAGTCACGCTGTTATCAGCTGAGGTTATCTGCGATGACGTCAGATGGAAAAGCTAATTCTGCTACACTACGCATGCGCAAGCAAAATACAGAACAGGCAGCGGGAGGTTTGCCACAACAATTTACCCGGATATATTGATTAAATATTTATACATTAAATAATATAATTTAAGTCAAAGGATGTTTAAGAAATTAGGGGTTTTTTTTTTTTTAATAAGTGGTAAATATTTTTAATACGGTACTGGGTAAAGTGCACACTTTCAGTTTGTCTGTCATGTTTTAAAAAAATAGATATAAATTAAAGCAATTTTAAAATTAGAAATATTTTTTAAATATATATTGTTCCACACTTACTTGAGAAGCTTGTGGCTTTTTTAATGCGTCCAGCGGGTTCTTTCCCGGCTCGGAAATGCTGCAGCACTTTTCTCCACATCTCGGTTAGGTTATCCTCCTCGGAACCAGCGGATAAGCCGTAACCAAACACCAAAGCCTGACTATAGACCATTCGAGCGTGGTTTCGTCCCTAAACGCTGAGAATTCGTCAGCCTCCTCGACCACAAGCTGTCTCTTCACTCTGTTCTTGTACATTCTAGAAACCGGAGTGCGCGTCCTCACAGCGCTCGCGACTTATTTATACTGTTTCGCTTGCATCAGCGACAAGCCGCTGCGCGTTGATTGGCTGGCGGGTTGCGCAATACTGTGCTGAAGTTAGATCAGCTTTAACTTGACGAAATTTCCTAAATGTCTTACACCCGAAATCTACAATATTTCACTCAATTACATGTACATTATTCTAGTCAATTATCCTTACTAAATTTATTATTATTTTTATTATTATTTTTATTGTTATTATTATTATTATTATCATTATTATTATTGCCAGCTGCTGCAACACATGAGCGTTTTTTTTTAATTACAATTATATTATATCATCACATCACAGGCATTTGGTTGACACTCTTATCCAGAGCAACTTACATTTATACAACTGGGCAGTTAGCAGTTAAAGAGCCTTTCTCAGGGGCACTTAGTGATAGCATGGTGTTGCTGGGAATCAAAACCACAATCTTTAGGTTGGCAGTTGCCACACTTTAACCAGTGGGCTACCACTTCCCCAGCTATATCTATTAAAACTGGGAAAGTACATTACATTAACAGCATTTGGAAAATCCAGAGCCACTTACTTTCTCTTTTATACAACAGAGCAAAAGGGTCTTGCTCAGGGGCCCAACGGTGGCAACTTGGTGGTGCTGGGAACCGTATACCGAGATATATATATATATAAAGAGAATGTTAAGTGCAGCTCCAATATGGTAAAGAGTTTCTGCAAATAATTGTATGTGTGCAAGAGAAGAAAGTGTCCTATTAAAAAAAAACTATACGTTTACTGCAGTTTACTGGATTGATAGGACCAGAAGAAAGTTCAGGCTCTAGGTGTTCTAGCTTTTTTTTGCCTGTGGGAAAGGAGTCCACCAATGGGATAGTTAAGTTCCTTTATAATATTCCTGGCCCTGCTCAAGCACTGGTTAAGTTTTTGGACTACTAATTTAAAGATCGGTGTTCGATACCCAGCACCACCAAGTTGGCACTGTTGGGCCCCTGATTAAGGCCCTTAACCCCCCATTTGCTCAGTTGCATAAAAGATATAAATGTAAGTCGCTCTGGATAAGGGCAGCTGCCAAATGCTGTAAAAGTAACTTTTAGTAACATATATCATTTAGTTATTTTTGGGAGCTGCTTGTGATTTTTAATGTAATGTTTGGAATAGTTTAATTGGTGTGCTGATTTCTAGCATTTTCTCCCTCTTTTACAGTGTTAAATACATTAAAAAAATGTATTCTTGAATATTTATAAATATTTAACACTTTTAACAAATATATAAAAACTAAATTGTAGATGTATAAAGACAGGACATTATTGATAATCACACTCCTCTGTCACCCAAATAAGGATGTTTCCCCCCCATAAATCTGGTCTTCTTTAAGGTTTTGTTATAATATCATCTCAGGGAGTTTTTCCTTGTCATCATTTTTCCCATTGGGGACAAATATTTTGTATTTGAAATTTCTAGTTTTATATATATATATATATATATATATATATATATATATATATATATATATATATATATATATATAGCTACTTTGACATGATATCATTTTTCAAAAGCGCTGTACAAATAATCAAATTAAATTGAATTACATATGTTTATTATTCATGTATTTTAATACTAACCATCATTTATTTTTCTCTACGTAGAAAAATATTTGGTAGAAACGTCTCAAGCTGTCAGTGTTGTTTAGTATCGGAAAAAAATATTTTTAGTTCAAAGAAATCGCTAAGCAGAATAAGATGAGTTTTATGCATAATCTCCTTTATGTGGATGTTGAAAATTCTCCCCATGTATTTAGTAGGGATGAATCTTGTGATTGTGGAATTCGTGAGCGCCTCAATAGTAAAAAAGTGTAGAACCCAGAGGTGGAATTCGTCAGCAGCCTGAGATTGTTGTCTGGCTAAATAGTTAAAGGAGTTACATCAGACTGTGATGAGTGGATAGTTTACAGTTTTTACATACTGGGAGCTGAAATCAGGGTTGAAAAGGAATGAAAATAGAAAGTGTAACCAAAACAAAACAGAAAATATCACCATCCTTTAACTGATCGAACAGAAAATTTCACATCTTTATTACTCTTAAGTCCTAGTTTCACCTAGTCCACTAACTTCCCTGAAATTTCCAGTGTGACCAGCTTTACCTGTATTGTCACAACTGAAAGGAGGTCACCGAGCTGGATTTCTAAAACTGGAGTTATTTTATATGTCTTACCTCAAGTTATTATTTGGCTCAACATTATGTCTCATGGAATTTTAATTAATTTAAGTGTTTGTTGTTGTAAATTGTTGCAAAATATATTACACAAAAATAGCCACTAGCCAGCTAGCATTTAAAATACAAAAATATAGATTATTTATAAAATCTTCTAATTATTTAACGCCACTATTATTGCTGATATTTTGTTATTATGGAATTCTGTCTTATTTTATACTATCTTTTATATAAAAGATTCTAATAGAAATAATTAAAACTAATATATGAGCGGGTGACAAAAGCACAAGTCAGTAGTTGTCCAAGAATAAAATACATATACTCTGTTTGGCCAAAAATACTCTGTTGGCCAAAAGTATATGGACACCTTGCAGCACATTTGTATGTTGTAGCAATACTTTATCCCTTAACTGAACCTTAGAGATCCAAACACTGGTCCAGCATTACAATACCCCTAAGCACAAAACCCCCTGAGCTTCATGAAGACTAGATTGTCCTACCCAGAGCCCTGATTCTGACTCAACCCACTGAACCGGGACACCAACTGAACCCCAGACCTCCTTACTTAACAATAGTGTCCAATCTCATTAACAATATTGAAGCACAAATCCCCACAGTCGCACTAAACAATCTATGGGAAAGTCTTTCTAGAAGTTTAAAGGTAATTATAGGAAGAAGGTTAAGACCAAATTAAAACACACATAAGCCAAATTCCCAAATACTTTTATGTTGTGTGTATCCATTAGATGAATATTTCATGCATACCAAATTTAAAAGCAACAAAGGAACATATGGTACCTATAAAATTACAGTATATTAAACAGTACATTTATATCGTAAATATAAACGATTACAAGGTTGTTTATATTTACAGCATTTGGCAGACGCCTTTATCCAGAGCGACATATATTTATCTATTTTATACAACTGGGGTTTTTAAGAGCCTCTCTCAGGGGCCCAGCAGTGGTATCTTGGTGGTGCTGGGAATCAAACCACAGTCTTTTAAGTAGCAGTCCAACACCTTAACCACTGCGCTACCACTTCTGCCAATATTAGTGAGTTTTACATTTACATTTCCAGCAACTTGGTGGTACTAGGAATCGAACCTTCTAGTTAACAGGCCATCACTTTAACCACTGAGCTACCACTTACCCAGGCAACGATAGATTTTCCAAACAATGTACGATTGCTCGGTGCTACATTTGTGGCTTTTTGCAGACGCCCTTATCCAGAGCAACTTACATTATTCTCTGGTATACAACTAAGGGTTACAGGCCTTGCGTAGATTGTATTGTATCTGAATATCTAAAAAAGGGCGTACTGTGCGTTTAGTAGGTGTGGTGTTTCAGGAAGACAAGAGACAAATACTTTTTTTTCTACAATGTGCAGACACCCAAAAGAAAGTCTTTATACTAGTTCAATATCTCAGCATCTAAGACAAAAGTTCTTAGGGAGCAAGCTGACGTCAGAGCAACGTCTGTTCTGTTGAAGTGCTGTTTACAAAGTTGTTTTTTTGTTCATAACAACACTAACATTGTCAGGTTGAGGTCAGCTGACGTCGGGGGTTGAGTAAGCGGCTAAGACTCATGAGCGAGCAGGTAGTGCTGATCACAAGTACAGCGACCCTGAACAGAAATATACACCATGTGACCGGTCATGTTGTAAAGTTTGCAATGCATCCTGTGAAGTTTGGATTGGAAAGCATTTCGGGTAGAAGCCTGGCAAAGTTTTTAATTTAAAACAAAAAAAGTTAAAAATAAAACAAAGGTAAAAAAAAAATGGGGGTTGAATAAGCGGCTAAGATTTATGAGCGAGCAGGTAGTGCTGATCACAAGTACAGTGACCCTGAACAGGAATATACACCATGTGACAGGTCATGCTGTAAAGTTTGCAATGCGTCCTGTGAAGTTTGGATTGGAACGCATTTCTGATAGAAGCCTGTTTTTAATTTAAAACAAAAAAGTTGAAATTTAAACAAAGGAAAAAATACAAGTTACATCAGAAAATGGATGAGTCACAAATGGTGACACAGAGCGATCTAATGGGTTTATTAACTGGAAGTGTCACCCGCATTCACATGTTTGTGGTGAAGTACAGTGGTGTTAGGTGTCAGGTAATGCTGCCAGTATGAAAACCGCCTTAGGAACTTCTTAGTTAAAATAAACAAATGTTTTTTGTGGCATTTTGCCTTTATTGATAGGACACAGAGAGATAAAAAAAAGAGAGGGGGGCAGGGACCAGAAAGGAAGCAAGCTGTTGTTGAACCTAGGTCACCAGCGCCTCAAGTCACTACACCACATTGTCTGGTATATAAACTGATTTAGTATGTTTTGTGGTGGGTTTACTGATTGAAGTTAAGAGCTGCTTATAAAGCAACACATGGGTCGTCTCAGAGAGCAGAAATGGGTTTGGTATCAAATTTTACTATCTTTAGATAGATAGATGGGTATGCTAGTATAGACCGACAGACAGGTAGGTAGGTATGCTAATACAGACAGACAGACAGATAGATAGATTGTCGATTGACGGACAGGCGGACGCAAAAATGTGATAGATGCATAACAAATAGACAGACTGTCAGATAGACAGACAGACAGACAGGCAGAGAGATAGATAGATAGATAGATAGATAGATAGATAGATAGATAGATAGATAGATAGATAGATAGATAGATAGATAGATAGATAGATAGATAGATAGATAGATAGATAGATAGATAGATAGATAGACTGATATATACAAACAGCTAGCAGAAATCCTTATTACTTGTGAATCCATCAGAGCAAGATCTGTATGCTAGTATAAATAGATTTTGTGTTTTCTTGGGTTTGGCTCAGGCTACATTGAAAAATCTAAATTCCACTTGTTAACTTCAAAAATAATTGTGACCATATGTTTCATTATAATGTTTTATGTGTGGAAAATGATGATATATAGTGTATACATTGAACATACAGTGGTGTATTATTATTTACTGTTTCAGTAACAGCTTCATTTAGACTAGCAGTGTAACTCTTTTTGTATGTTTTATAGAGGGTAAATGGAAACTGAAAGAAGAACCTGGAGGAATCTCACACAGAACCATCATCCGCAACAAAAAATTAGGTTTTATTTGCTCTGGAATAAGTAAAACATGCAAAATGATACACAATTATAACCCCTCAGGCATGGAAAGATTTACATTTAGGTGCAGGTGCAGGCAGGTATCCGAGTCAGGCAGGGAATCGGACTATAGTCCTGTAGTTGGTCGGGGCAGCATGAGTCAGCCGTGACTGTTTCATGCTGACGCTGCTTTCTCTTCTGCTGAGATCACTGGATCAGGCCACCTTTTCCCAGACAACACATCACAGGGAAAGTCCTGACTCGATCACCAGTGTCACATGATGCTTATTCAATACTCTTGATGATCACACCACTTAAAATGACTATGCTTTATAGTAGAGGAAGCATATCATGATATTGGATTGATTTGTTGTTTGCTAACAAATTATAGAATATATTAAATAGAAAAAAAGAGTATGAATGTACTTTTACTACTTAAATGTTAATGGCTTTATTCACAAATCCTTTTTTTTTTGCATATCCCATCTTAGTAAGTTGGGGTCAGAGCACATGGTCAGCTCTGATACAGCACCCCACAGCAGGAAGGGTTTTGCCTAGGAATCCAATGGTGGCTGACTGGCAGTGGTGGGGCTTGAACCCAGGTCTTCCTGGTCTTTAGATCAACAACTCCGCACCTTAACCATTTAACCACCACTGCCCCATGTTCAGTTTGTAGTTACTCGTTATAGTTATAGTGAGTAATAAAATCTTGTTTCAAAAAATACCTGAATAATAGACTGAGTAATAAGAGCTGAAGGAATAAAGACTATAATATCACTTATAATTACATTATAATGTCTATTACATATAATAGGAGCTCCATCATAATCACCAGTCAAAACCTTGTTGGTAAAACATGTTTTTGAATTTACTAACAAAAAAATGACAGTAAAATAAACCAATTATCAACAACAACTTTAACATATAACTATATAATAATAATAATAATAATTAAGGCTGTGTATTGGCAAAAGTCCCACAATACATTACATATCACAATACATGGTCACGATATATTTTTACAATGACATTTACAGCATTTTGCAGATGCTCCTATCCAGAGCAAAGTGCTTTGAGTCACATTATTGAACAGCTCAATACTGGTACAACAGATCACAAATCAACCCACAAAAACCAGCAGCATAGATATTTTTTCTTCTTCTTCCTCCCCTAATTTTTAAGTGCTAGGTATTTACGAAAGAGATGGGTCTTTAATCGTCTCTTGAAGACAGCCAGTAACTCAGTTGTTTGGACATTGATAGGAAGTTCATTCCACTATCTTGGTGCCAGAACGGAGAAAAGTCTTGAGGCATCCTAGGGGATGGTGGGACTAATCGAGCGGTGCTTGTCGATCTGCAACCCCTAAAAGGGAACAGCCGAAAGGAAAAGCTTGTCGATTTGGGTTAGCGTGGTGCAATTTATTGAAATACAATACATATTGCAATACTTCATATTAAACAAAAGGGAGAACAAATAGCTAACAATACAACAAAAAGGAAGCCGGACTTGCCTTTATTTTTTTTGCCATGCTTGCTTTTGAGACAATGGCAGTATGTATTAGTGGCAACTACAGGAGCAGAGAAGAAAGTCGTTTAAAACAGGGTTTAATTAAATATTAATATAATGTAAATAAGTTTATAAAGTTTGTAAATTAAATTTATCAACACTAGAGGTTAGAATATCGATACTCTATAATGAAAAAAACATTGCGATTGTTAGCTGTATCAATATTTTTACAGTCCTGATAATAACAATAATAATGCTAATCAACACTGCAAAACACCTTTCATAATATATGGTTGAAATTATTATTTATAAAACTAGTCTAAACAGTATATAAGTTAGTTAAGTAGTTTAATACATTCAAGAAGAAACATCTTTAAATATATAATATCATATTTTTTTTGATTACTGTAGAGTTTCATATTTAATAATGTCTTTCTAGTTTTACGTAGCCAGACATTCAGACTGAAAGCAAAAATCCGTATTCCATAGCAGCTTTTATTGGATTAGAGGGTAAATCTATAATTTTAGGTTATTTATTCTGCCTTAAACAAATAGTTCAATTTTTTTATTATTAAAAACTTGTTACACATTTGCATGGATCACAAGATGTTACAGGCCATAACAATATAATATTAAAAAGTGTTTTATTTAGCTTTAAATTATTTAGTTGTATATGTATCACTATAATCAAATTATTTTATTTTACATTTCATTAGTTTAATTTATGAAAGCCCTAAATAGTAACACTTTAATTCTTAAACATAACATTTTTTTTGCCATAGTATATGTGTCTATAAATCTTACGTCAGTCCCATAATTTGCCTTTAAATTGGTGGAATTATCGCTCATAATTATGTAAGATACAGGAAGTGATGTCACTTTCTCGTACTTATACAATGTAAATCACTGAAAGGTGTGTGTGCTTAAAAAGTGTATTGTTACACTAAAGGTTATTTGGTAAACTGTCAAAACTGTTAACAATTTTTTTTAAAAGAAAAGCAGAGTTTATTATTAATTACACATTGGGTTCTTAGCTTTATTGCTAGCAAGTGGATCTTTTGGTTAAAAAGTTGTAAAATTGTTTATTCTGCTGTGGCCAAACTCTGTTTGAAAATAACCCAAGGTCATTTCAGCTTGTTACCTAATTTGTCCGTAACAGAGTTGACAAGGGCATTTGCCTTTCCGCTGTCGCCTCTGGCTTGCTTAGTTGGGGACTCTTAATTTATAGATATCAGTCAAATTGAGTGTTTTAATGTGTGTTTAATGATGTCTTTTCTGATGTGATTCTGTAAAGCTGCTTTCAAACAATCTCGATTGTTAAAAACGCTAGAGAAACAAAGGTGACTTGACATGACTTGACATGTAAAGCAGCCTATCACAGTTTGTCTTGTTCAGGTGACATGAAAATTACACAATTAATGTTCCTACAAAAAATTAACCCAACCACTGATTTAAGAAAGCATGCAGATTAGTTACTTTTACGTTTTTCATTCAAAATTTAGTTTTTAGCTATCCTATAAATTAAAGCTCATTGTCACAGTTGGAAAACATGACGGCTTCTGTTTTATATGAGGGAATTAGAGCACCACAATAGCCTGGATGGTATCCAGACGGGCCATCAGCAAAACAACACACAAACATCTCCTAGAAATTCTGTTAAATCCAACCGATCAGAAACAGAAATTTAGGTATTTTCAGTTTTGTATGCTATGCAACAGATCACAGTTACAGTGTGGGTGTGGCATTTGAGGCTGGGACTAATGTCTTCCTGTAAGTGGAAAATGACCTGTAAATGATTGACCTACAAGCAGGTCTTATAATAGCTGAAAGTGTAGTAAACAGTGACACAGGTTACATGTAGTAGTCATCAGATACATATTATGCTAATTTAGCTAGTTTACCAACAAAAATCCTTAAATTCATAAAAGTATTTTAAACAGGAAAGAGTGTGTGATAATCTTATAATCTCATTTTAATCCACACTTTGCTGCTCAGTCTGTAAACGTAACACACACCTGTTTGCCAGCTGTGTGTGGGTGTGTGTGTGTCTGTTTGTGCATGTATGAGTCACTCTGGTGTTTTTACCCCTTCAGCACTGACCTCACCTTTGCTCATGAACGTTCTTTAGTTTACTGTAAGGTGTGCTGTGTGTAGAGTTTTGCGTATAGTTGTATGTAGCGCTCTGACGAGCGTGTGTGTTACGCTGTGTGTGGAATTGTGTGGCTGCAGTAATAAGGAAATAAGGCTTTTTAAGAACCATATAAGGAAGTAACTGTATGAAATAAATGGTTTACCACACTTAAGAGAAAGAGGGGAAAATAGACAGAGAGAGAGAGACAGAGAGACACAATTGACAAAGCAAAACTTTATTTTTATAATAAAGGTTACAAGCAGCTTGTTATTCCTTTCAGTAAACCCTGGTGCCCTGTGGCTGTGGGCGGAGCCATCCTGGAAAAGAGACCACACCCACCCTGGCTTGAAGAATTTTGCCTTTCGAGTTTGCCTATCGGCAAGATGTCTCCCAAATAAATATCAGAATTGTGTTTTCTTAAACTAGTAACTCATATGTACGTTAGTATTTTTTACTTTATAAATAATATTTAGGGTGGTTATGTCAAGTTCTTTTATTTACATTCATGGCAGTTGGCAGATAGATTAGTTCCAGAACTTTGAAATGATTTGGTGCTATGAATTATTAATATGTTTTATATATGTGTTGACTTCATGATGATTTTTTTTAAGGAATTTATATTTGTATTTATTCAAATATTCTTAACAAAATAAATGAATAGAAAGAACTAGTAACTATTTCATCCCAACATTTACTGGACTTCTAATTTGATTCTGGAAGTCTAATTTGAGATATATATTTTTTTTTATTCTGAGTTTATCATTATTTTCAAAGAGTTAGGAAACAATTATGTATTATTTATTATAATTATTATTATAATTATATATTTTAGATTTGTATTAATACGGATTATTTTAAGGTTAATTTGGTTTGTGAGTCGAATTTCATTACATAATACTATTACAGCACTTTTTCTTCTTTTTTTGAAGGGTCAGTCATGATCATGCTAACAATTCTGTGCTCTATAAAATAATACAGGCATGGGCCCCCTACCACACAGATTTCAACTGTTACTACGAATAAAATCTAAGATCTCTGGAGGCCCCCAAACTTAGCGGTGCTCCTGGTCATGCTACCTTTTAAGAGGCTAATTGTTCTCTGTTTTGCATATGTTGTTATGCTGTGCTGCTAAATCAGATTGGATATGAGATTAGAGAAGTACTTGTGTGTTAAATGATGTAGGACATAAATCATAACCTTTTGGGACACCAAACAGCAGACAGTTTTAAGCCTCCTAGAAGTCTTAATTTTTACTAACAAACTCGTCAAAAGTCTATGTGAATGGTGTAATATTCTCTCCTGCCTCAATACAGATATTCACAAATTAAAATCATTATTACAACTGTAGTTCTAAAGACCTATTGCTATGTTTATCATCAAATTTATATTGATTTTTTTTCTATACACCTGCATACTGTAAGTCAATGTCATTTCCTCCTAAAGAGTTCAGTCGGATTGAGTCCAGGCTTAGCGCTTCTCATGGTATTGTTTACACGCCTTATTCAAAAACAGCCATCACTTGGCATCACAAGCCGTTCATGAGAAAAGAATAATTTATCATTCCTAATCATTTATCAATCCTAATCAGTAAAAATCTACTGACGTGGACTAAGTGTTGTCTTTGTCAGCTGATCTGTAGATGACTAAAAACAGGTTTTGTAACAACCATCAGGACCAACCGATGCTGGAGATACTAATGCTGCTGCTTTCTATCACATTTCACCATTATAGATGTAGATAAAACTTTTCTGTTTGTTGTACTTGTTTTATTGCAGAATTCTTAAATGTTCTTTTCGCATAGCGTTAGTGGTTCAGTGATTAAAGCTTTGGGTCAGTGATTATGAAGCTCAGGGTTTCAATTCCCAGTATTGCTACTTGCTTCTGTTTAAATTATATAAGAATTAATACACTATACACTAATTATATACAATACACTATAATACACTAGTTTTAATTAAAAAAAAAAAACCCCACAGCTTGCAACTACCTGGAAATGATTAAACTGACCCTGATGGACTCTTGGGCAGGACCCCTAACCCTCCTCTGCTCATTTTGATAAAGTTACCCTGGATTACATTTATGGCATTTGGCAGACGCCCTTAACCAAAACGACTTACATTTATCTCATTTATACAACTGAGCAATTTGGGGTTAAGGGCCTTGCTCAGGGGCCCAGCAGTGGCAGTTGGTGGTGCTGGGAATCGAAACCTGATCTTAAATGAGTTGAAATAATTAAAAATATGAAATTATGTCTTTAGTTTGGACGTACAGTAGCACAGATTTAGCACATCTGGACGTTGGTTCCAGCTGCAGGTGATGTAATAGCTGATAGCAGTCCCCGCTTGTTTTGAAAGAACCCTTGGTACGGCTAACCTGTTTAACTGAAGCAGGAAGAGAGATACTGTAAAAAGGCATCTGGGCCAAACTTATGTAAATATATAACTACCATCTATTCATTTTACAATGAATCAGATTAATTAATTTTTATTTTTTCAATTCCTTCTTAATTTCATTATTTTTCCAGTCACTGCTTGCTTTCTGATTACCGTCATCACTTAATGATCCAATTAAAAAAAAGATGGTTTCTGGGCAGGAAGCTAATATTTTCTCAGTATTTATTCACACCTCCTACACAGCATTTGCTTTTTCCAGAATTAGTGACAGGTATCATGGTAAGGTTATGTAATAAAAGTTTTAGCATGCAAGTGAGGTGGAAAGATCTTACACAAAACATTTCAATGTGTTTTGCTTGTAAATCTAAAAAAAAAACAGATATGTGTAATGACGTAATCCTCTATTTCTAGTACAATAATTTCATGTTTTTTTTAAAAAAAAAACTATATAAACTGGCCAATTTAATAGGGACACGTTTTAACCTGATCATTAAACTGGCCAACTAACCATCGGGTTTTTTTCATTATTTTCCTTTGATGATAAAGATCTTTCAGTAAATGAAGCTAAACAGGAAACATTTGTTTTCCAGATGTAAGTCAGACACCTGAAGTTCAGGTGAGTGTTGACTCAGCAGACAGGGATATTTACACAGTGCTACTAAAGATACCCTACAAAAGCACAGGCTAAGCACAGTGATGACGTCATGGTCTGTAGGCATGGCTTTCTCTTACTTCTGTGTAAAAGAACAGACATTTTATTCCGTACATTATGAGGAAATTTGCATCACAGCGTAAAGTTTCCCTATTTCTTTTTTTATCACTTACACATTAATTTGCGTCACTGTACGTTTGGAAATGTCACTCAATTCATTTCTAACTTCTAACTATCTATGTATCTGTCTGTCTGTCTGTTTTTCTGTTTTTTTCCCTTTCTTTGTCTTTTCATTTATTATTCGGCCAGTCTATCTATCTATCTATCTATCTATCTATCTATCTATCTATCTATCTATATCTATCTATCTATCTATCTATCTATCTATCTATCTATCTATCTATCTATCTATCTATCTATCTATCTATCTTCTATCTGTCTGTCTGTCTGTCTATCTATCTATCTATCTATCTATCTATCTCTCTGTCTGTCTGTCTGTCTGTCTATTTATCTATCTATCTGCCTGCCTGTTTCTCTGTCTATCTGTCTGTTTACCTACCTACACACACATTAACTAGTTTTTAAATGTTTACTCAATTTCTCTCTTTAAAATATCACTTTAATTTTTTATTTTTATTTGGTCCAAATTTCACTCCAACTTATTAGTCCAGTTCATTTAGTCATTGTGAACAATGAAAATAATCCCTCGTTTAACATTTTAAAAACATTTTTTGGTCTTATATCGACTCAATATAATATGTCTTTTTAACCAAACCCAAGCAAAAATATTAACCCAACAATATTTTTGCTATTGCATTATTGAATTAGTTAAATATTGTAAAGAGAATCTCCTTAAACCCACCTCTAAAAAAAATGCCCACCTGGATTTCTATCTGCCCACCTGTCTATGGTTGGCAAGAACCGGTCCTGTTCAACAAACAATTTTTTGGATTTTAAAATAAAGTTAAACAGGTTAACATTAGAATGATACAACTGAATAGTTAGATTTAACTTATTGTTAACATGGGAACTATTGACCTATATGACACCTATTGATGGTCAGTATTTTAATAATATGAATGCTAATAAGCAATTACTTAATAGTGAAAATTAATCCCTAAACTAAAGTGTTACCCAAATGTATTATAAATGATGGATTTATAAAAAATATTATTAGTTTTCAATGTTAAATAATTCAAATTTTATTGACGGTGAAGCATCTTTGAAAACCTTACAGATACCAAATGCCAAAAGTCTGATACATCAATAATAATAACATTTCCAAACCCTATGATTGTTTGTTAAGTTTTATTATGACATTAAGTCTCCTCGCTGTGAGACGAGATTTATGGCGGGTTTTCCTTTATTCGTTTTTCTTGCTATAGGGGATAACAACTGGATTGCTGTTTATCTGTATCTGTTACAGTTGTAAGGGTTTCTGGTGAAGTCTGTATTCTCCACAGGTTCGGATCTTAGTGAATGCGGTTCACTGATCATCAGACTGGGTGAAGAGCCGAGTGGCTCCCCCTCCTGGTGTTGGAAATATTTTGAGCCCTGCTCCAGTTCGGGCTGCGGCAGTTCCTCCAACAGGTTCATGGGGATCTCACGATCCTGCTGCTGCAAGTGCTTAATGATCTCAGTGGACAGATAGTGAGGGACATCACCAGATAGCTGGTCTGGAAAAAAAAAAAAAAAAAAAAAAAAAAAAAAAAAAAATATATATATATATATATATATATATATATATATATATATATATATATATATATATATTATATATATATATTTTTAAGTTCATAATAACTGATTATTAGGAAATATCTGATTAATTTTTCTTTTAAAGTTTTCGTTAAAAGTTTAACCTAAAAGTCTGCGTCTAAGAAAAAAAAAAATATCTAAGTAGTAAAATTTTGAACATTAAAAAATATCCTCTCCCCGTCTCATCTCTGTCCTATCAGTAAAGGCAAAATGTCCAAAAATATAACTTATAACTAAAACCGCCAACTTTATTTTTGTTTAAGAATTATGCAAATAGAAATATAAATACACAGCTTTTCTGGAGTAACATTTTCATTTGCGTCGGTAAATTTTATTCAAAAATAAAGTTGGACATTTTGAAAAAGCAAAAATTTCATTTTACTGGAAAAAACGTTTTAGGTATCTATAACAAGCAAAAAAAAAATGTTAATTTTGAACAGAAATATATATATATATATCTGCCAAATTGATGTCACATAATTACGAATGAAATGTTTTTCCCATTTATATCTTTAAGTACCATTGTTGCCTTATTTGTTTACTTTTTTCATCCTCTTCATACAATAAAAATATGACACGAAATGCAGGTTTTCATGTTTTAAAACTCAAAAATGTCAGAGAAAACATGACAGACCCTATTATGGCTCACACCTTGTGACAAGGGGGCCAGGAGGGGGCTCGAAAACTAACTTTTTCCCGAGGCACTGAAAACCCTTAGCTACACCTCTGTTTAAGTTCTGTCTTTGTCTAGCAATTTTTGAGGTCAGAACATGTTTGCTGTTTTGCCAGCCCCAGTTTTGTTCCTTGTTTTGTTCCATGTTTTTATGTAATGTCCTTGTGTCCATGCAATTTATGGTTTGTGTCCTGATTTGTTGGTTCTGTTTGCAATACAATAAATATAATAAATATTTATTTTAGATGTTTTCATTTGCCTCTACCTTTAGAACAGTATACATCTGTACTGTATACATTTTTTTTACGGTTATATTGGTGTGTAAAGGTTAAATGTGGTTATAGTACAGTATGTGTAAACAATAAATAAAATCTAAATGGTTCCCATTGAACTTTCGGTCTAAAAATAGTGTTTTATTGTGTTGTTTTTCTGTAGAAATGACACCAAAATGGGATTAAAATATGAAAATCATATACAGGTTTTTTATTGTATTCCTTTTAGATTTTATAAACTAGGATTAGTTAAAGCTTTAGCAATTGTTTATATTCTCAACTTTTTGAGTTACAACCACACATGGCTTGATAACCCTCATTTTTAGTACACTACTATTCTATTTAAACAGTGGACTGGACAACAACTTATTAGACTTTTTCAATGGGTGTAATAAAATAATTATTTTGATAAAGAATTATCATCATTTACTTTAATGATTTGTGTAAGAAAACGAACCATTATCTGTAAACCGTTCTATATAAATGTCTTAAGTAAACTAGTAAAAGACAGTCTCACCCCTGTATCTTTCCAGGATAAGGAAAAAAGTCTGATTTACAGTAATACTTACCGTCGAGCAGAACAAGACGGTAGCGGTTGCGACACTCTAGGGAACTTTCCAGGATGTGACTAAGAGTCCTGTGGAATAGCAGAACCTGCTGTCTCCTGTCCTGTGCGCTAAACTCTGCAGTACTGTCCTGAGACATCTGATAGAGGGTGAGCAAAGGAGTGGCATACTCCACCACACAGTAATACGGCTGGAAACACAGACACGCAGGGGTTAAAAAAAAGATCAGCTAATGATCATGTTTCTATGAATCTTATCATTAAATCTACTATAAAGAGCATATATAAATGTAATATCACTGCAATGTTACAAATATAACATTTCTACAACCTGCCCCAGATATAAAAGTAGAATGCCATTTTATGACATTATTATTAGGGGAAGTGGCAGTGCCGTGGTTAAGGTGTTGGACTGCTAATTGGAATATCAGGGTTCGATTTCCAGCACCAACCAGTTGCCACCGCTGGGCCCCTGAGCAAGGCCCCTAACCCATCATTTTAAAATGTAAGTCGCTCTGGATAAGGGCACCTGCCCAAATGCTGTAAATGTAAATTAGCCCATTTCTCACACAAAACGATAAACAGTAAATGTAAATATGTTTGTTGGGAAGGCAAAAAACAATCATATATTTAAGTTTCTTATGACAAAAACATTCTGCTTATTTATATTATGAAAGGTGACGTAATAATATAATAATAATAATAATTAATAATAATATTAATAATAATAAAAATAACTAATAATGACAACAAGAGGGTTTCCCTTTATATTGATGTATATATTTATAGTGGCAGCCTATGGTTAAGGTGTTGGACTCCAACTGGAAGATTGGGGTTCGATTCTTAGTACCACATGTTGCCACCGATGGGCTCCTGAGCAAGGCCCTTAACCCCCAATTGCTCAGTTGTATTAAAGAGATAAATGTAAGTTGCTCTGGATAAGAGCGTCTGCCAAATGTTGTGAATGTTATGTAAATATCTATCTCTCTCATACTCAATAAAAAGAGATTAGATATAAATACAAAATTGATTTAGATTAGATTAAATTTATCTTTGTCATTGCACATAGTTACAAGGCAACTAAATGCAGTTTAGCCTCTATCCAAAGTGCAAAGTAGCAGTGTAATATAAATATGTACAGATATAAAAAATAATGAATATACAAAAGAGCTATATATGAATTTAGTAATATATATATACTATATATATATATATATATATATATATATATATATATATATTATATATAGAATATACTAAATATACTATAAATACTATATATATATATATATATATATATGAAGTGAATGTAAAGAATAAGTGTAAAATTTACAGATATATATATATATATATATATATATATATATATATATATATATATATATGAATATACAGAATATAAATAAATATACAGAAATCTTTATGAATGAAAACTATATATAGTATAAGAATTAGTATAAACATATATGAATAAATTTACAGCTGGATGAATATGCAGAGAGTTTACATACACACGTATAAATATATAAATATACAGATATTATTATACAGTCTATATACAAACTACACAGATAAATGTACAGAGAATGTATACAAAGATATGTTACAGTACTGATGTTAGTAAAGTTGAGTTTACTAGTAAAAGGAGATCACTGTGGGATGCGGATTTCATTCATTTATCATAGCGATCAAAATGAAGTCTTTTCATCCATAATTAGACAATAATTTATCTGTCTGATAAATACATATTGTGTATCACTAATGTTAATGCATTGCCTCTAACCTCTTGTTTGTGGTCGATTATTTTGTAGATGCTGTGTTTATAGACTCTCCCCCTGACCCCGGCCCGATTCAGCTGTATCTCCGGTAGATTCTGGTGGAAACTTATGTTATCATCTTCTTCCTCCATCGTTCCTGGGGTCACTGCACTCAGGGGAAGGAGGATGTGGAGGCGGGCGGAATGAAGAATCTGTCCAGTCTGGTTGTAGTGTTTCTTTACCTGTTTCTCTAACTCTGTAGAGACACACAAATTAAATGAATTGTTAATTGAATTAATTAAAAAGATGGAGCTCCAGACTGGTTTGAGATAACAGGAAGGCTACAGTAATTTTAATCACAGCCGAGATTGATTTTGGAAGACAAATTCCTGATTAGAATAGGAAATGGAGGGAGCAAATGGTGTAGCACATTAACTACCCACAGGACTATTTTTTTTATTTATTAGATGAAATTAGTACATTGTAATTTTTACCTAACATTAGCATGTGGTTTTTATTTGGTTATAACTTAGAGAACCAAAATAAAATGTTTTAGCAATGTTCTCTGTGGGGTTTAGTTCTAGAACCAAAAATGTAACCTTCCCAGAACGTTTTGGAAACCAAAATTGTTAGCTGGAAAGTAAGTGATGAAAATGTAGAAAGTAGAAACCCTTAGAAAGTAGGATCATTCAAGCTGTAGTGCGTTAATGGCCTCTAGGGATGACACCTAATAGTCATTTATCCACACAACTTTGCTTAGGAAATCTGTGGAGTTGTGTGGTGTATCATACCCAGTGTAAACAGTGCAAAAGAGTATAAGTGTGTGTGCGGAAGTCTTTTTACCTGGTAGCACAAGTCTCAGATAACCTAGGTAGAAGGACCAGGCTAAGCCATGAGCTACATTCAGCTGCCTGCTTTCACACACCTCTGAGATCTCTACCGGTGCAGGGCCCTGAAAAGAGAGAGCGAGAGAGAGAGAGAGAGAGAGAGAGAGAGAGGAATGTAAATATATACAAACATGGCTGATAAATTAAAGGACAAACCAAGAGAACTTTTCTTGGTAAGGTGTTTAGCCATGAAGGAGAAAAACTAATCTTCCAATAGGTATTATAATAATGTCTATGTAAAGCATCATCTAACGGATTTGTTATCAGTAATTGTTAGATCGGCCGACATAAAAAAAAAAAACACGGCGAAAGAATATATTGTTGATTTGTAAGTTCAAGATGGGACCCAAACCATCAGCAAAATGATGCTTAAACTATAAAACACCATCTGTTTATCTTTAAATTGTTATATTTACAGCATTTGGTAAACACTCTTATCAAGACAGACTTGCATTTATCTCTTTTATACAGTTTAGCAATTTGAGGTTAAGGGCCTTGATCAGTGGTGGCAGCTTTGCGATGCCAAAAATACCCTGATCTTCCAGTTAGCAGTCCAACACCTTAACCACTGCACTATCACTTTCAACCTGCCTCTTAATACAACCTAAATACAAATATAACTTTTAGTTTCTATCTGCAAGTTCCGAGTTATTCTGAGTCATTTCCTGTTGGCAAGTTGCACCGAATACTAAAAAAAGCTATACACATATGTTTTTATTTATGATAGTTTAGAAAAATAACTGTCTTATTCATGTCATCTCAAAATCTAATTTACAAACTCAAACATATAGCAGAATTTTAGCTTGTTTGCGGTTTCTACTGTCATTATTTGAATGTTATAGAACCTATAATTAATAGCTAACAGAGATGGGTAGCCGAAAGTTTATTTAAGTACAAGTACAAATTCTTGTTAAAAATTACTTAAGTAACAATAAAAGTGTCCATGTTTAAAGTATGACATTATAAGATTACTTGAATAGTTACTAGGTACATTTACATCATTTGGCTGACACTCTTATCCGGAGCAACTTACATTTATATATTTTACACAACTGAACGGTTGGGGGTTGAGTAACTTGGTAGTGCCGGGAATCAAACCCTGGTCTTTCAATTAGCAGTTCAACACCTTAAGCACTTTGTTACCACTTTCCTTTGTTATCTTGGATCCAATTAAATGAAGGAAAAATCCTGAATCCAAATAAGCGTAAAAAAAAAAAAAGTGCTTTCCAGTAACTTACAGTTGCTATACAAGCTAACAAACATGTTATACCGCAACATGTTTCTTAGGTTGGAGCTTGGAATTCGTGTACGCTGATGTCTACTTGTTTTGGTGCACATAGAAGGCATCGCATTATGTAACTATTCGTTTAGCTCCTTGAAATGGAAAATATAGATTGTACATGAGGCCATGAGTGGCCTGTCTCCACTAATACGCTTGCTTCTTATCAATTATTTTCCAAACTGAGTGAGTGAACTGGATATGAATTTCTAAATAAACCCATGCCACATATTAATAGCATTAAAATAAAAATTCTACCAGACTTCATTTGACTTGCATGTAATTGTTATCTCATCTCGGCAGATTTTCAATAATTATTCAGCTAAAAATTCTACAGATGATTGAAACATCAGTGTTGTAAAGATATACCAGCCATTCGAGGGCTACATTTTAAAGTCATATTATAATGGTCTACTCTGCAAAATCTAACTCATGTTCTTCAAGAACAGAATAACTAAGATATCTAGATCTTTCTAGCTTAATATGTAGTAGCAATCAATTCAATCTTCTCTATTACATGCTTTTTTTTTAACTCTGCACTGTTCATTTTAGGGCAGAATATCAATATCCATTGTCTATACCTGCTTGTTTTAAATGGGTTGCGGGTATCTGCTGGAGCCTATCCCAGCTGTCATTGGGCAAAAGGCAGGGGTAACACCCTGGACAGGTCACTAGTCCGTCGCAGGGCGGCAAATGCACTGGGTAATGTGTTGGACTGCTAATTGGAGGGTTAGGGTTTAATTCCCAGCACTACCAAGTTGCTACTCTTGGGCTGCTAAATAAATATAAATGTAAATGCCAGAAATGTAAATATAAAACGTTTTATTCAAAAATACGCTTTCTAGTTTTAGGTTGTTGGACCCTTAAAAACACCAGCAATATAGATATAATCTAAATATCTGGGAGGTCCTGACAATAAAAAAACAAAGTTTGGTTAGAAGTTTGTATAATGCTGTAATTTCCGTGAAGTAAAAACAATCTTTACCAGAATGCCAAAGATCTTCAGAAGCAGGAAAAAAGCTCCGGTTAAGACACAGAGGAAACAATGCTCATGTGTCCAATGAACACCGTTCACCACCAGCAGCAAAATAACCACACACAAACCAGCTAGATTAGCATAGCTAAAACAGGCCCGGAGCATCTGCAGGATGTTGCCACTATACCTATGAAAAGAGAATAAACTGAAATATATGTACATTTTAATAGTTGTAATCTTAAGCAAGAATGGGGATTACTTTGTATTAATCATAATTATCCATAAACATGCAGATACATATAGGTACAATAGGATCTGGAATTGTTTATTTAATAACATTTTATGTCAACATAACTTAAATATCTAATTATTTATAGCTAATAGGGTAATGTTAGACACCAATTAAATCTTCTTAAAAATTGGCAATGACATTCCTTCGTCAATTACAACACAAGCCAATTGTATCCAATTATTTCTTTATTGTTTAGCATGCTTAGCTACTATTCCTTACCGAAAAAAAAAAAAACCATCAAAGTGTACTATAAGTATACTTATTTTAAACTAAAACATAATAGGTCTGTATTCAGTTGACTATTTATAGACTGATCAAAGATATACAGACTTATAAATTATACCTAAGTGAACTTGGTTTATACCGACAAAGATTTACAGACAGGAGGAATCTGGTATTTACTTGGTATTTACACATTTAAATACACTTGTCTTAAACTTAAACAAAATATATTTATCATACCTGCACTCTTGTAATAGATTTGTAAAATAATAATTATAATAATATTAATATTATTATCTTTTAGTCTGTTATCTATTAGGTGATGTCTCGGCCTAAGATTTCACAATCATTGTCTGATGTATACTAGAAATGCTTCTATGATTTTAACATTTCCATTTACAGCATTTGGCAGACATCCTTATCCAGAGCGACTTACATTTATCTAGTTTATACAACTGAACAATTGGGGATTGAGGGCCTTGCTCAGGGGCCCGGACACCACCTCCCCAAATAGACACAATATATTGGAGAATGCGGGCATTGATCCCACTACCTCTTGCATGCTAAGCTAGCACTCTAGCATTTGAGCTAATTCCCTATTGTTGTATGTTTACATTTACAGCATTTGGCAGACGCCGTTATTCAGAGCGACTTAAAACTTATCCTAATTAATTGAATTTTACATGACACTAAAACTAAGATTAGTTGATTTACATGCCAGTTAGATACCATTTTGGCTAATTAAAGCTATTATTTAGCCCAGACCTTCTGCTGATGATCTGTCTACAGGAGACTTGTGAGGTGGGACCTAGTTAGTGGTTAGAAACCTTGCTGCTCGTAACTCCAACTCTCCCAGAGAAAAATTCTCCCTGAAGTTTGCCTGAAAAGTGGTCTTTTTATCTTCTTTAACCAAAACAAATTTTCATAGGGTAGAGACTCTCACACTTCATCCATTGGTGTCCAGGTTTTTTTTTCTTTGTGCTGACGAAAAGAGTGTCTCGTTCCAGTACATAGCAATCAGCGTGGGTTATATTCTGGACATATAGGCTTGTCAAGAAGTGTTCACAAACCATTTATACCACACAACACCACTCCTATATTTCGGCTAAGGCTGGCAATGAGGAAACATTACTTTAGGAGCTCAACGTGGACATTGACCACAAACTACTATTGACCAAAACTATAACAAAAGGGGCTACAATTTGCTACGAACTCAAATGTTTGTTTGTTTTTTTGCATCAAACAAAAGTTCTGCTCACGTGTTCTTTGCATATTTTCTCTGTTATAAGCTACAGGGTAAGTTGGTTATTTCGCTTTACTTTGTAAGGACTTTAACTCCCAACCGCCAGAGGGTGCCGTAACCGGAGTACTGGGTCTTTGCTAGTACTTCCGGTGTCACTTCCTGCTTTAACATTCTCGCATTACTGATTCCACTCAATCTCCTTCTTTAAACACTTTATTATTGAACATGGTCCCAGGGAAACCACTGACAGAACACAAGAAAATGTTCCCTAAAATAATGTCTATCTATCTGTAATAAAATATTTACAGTCAAGTCTTAAACAGTTCTAATAACGTATCCTGACTGCGCGAACACTGTGAAGAGAGGTACGTTTACAGGCAGGTGGGAAAGCCTTTTATATTATTCGCACCGAACTTCTTAATTGGACGAACATTCATTGGTCCACAAAATGTAAATAAATACATAAAAATACATTCCAAACACTTAACTTAATGATTGCTATCAGGATGTGACTTGACGTTCAACCAGCAGAACAAAAAATGTTTCTGAATAAAATCACCTATTATAGCGTTAAATGCTTTGTTGTTAGGCAATAGTTTGTTAAAACCAACTTGTGTAATAGGGGCGATTTTTAGTAATTCAATGTGATTTATAATTTTACTTATAGTGTTAAAATAAACATGTTTCATTGTTGTGTTAATATTGTATGATGGTGTTAATTACTCAAGCTGAGTACTGTGGAGGTTTTAACTTCACCACATCCCCTGGAAACTATGCCCCTGTATGCATACATGGTAAACCTCTGTTGAAATATTACAAAAAGTTAAAAATGACAACAACTGTAGTTTTTTAAAGATTAATCCACATCTAAATACAAACAGGTTTATACTTACACTTGCTCATGCAGGAAAATGTCTTACCTCTGTCGTGAGTGAAACAGCCATTCTTCAGTCAGCAGGCAGAGATTGTGCACTGTCGAAGCCAGGCTCAGAGCCACTAAAACAAGTCCTGTCTTCTCTCTCATGAGCTCGGAGTCCAGCAGCCAGACAAACACCAACGCCAGACTGCTCAGCAGCGCCGAAAACACCGCCGGCACACGGCTCCGAGGCTTTGGAACCACACAGTCTTCCACCATCCTCATCTGCGTCTGAACAGAAGTCATACTATTTACTTTACAAAGGAATGCTGAAATCCTTGTTTGTTTAAGTTACATTATATTCAAATGATGAGTTTGCCAAATACTGCAAATGTAAATCACATACAGATGTTCTCCGGGTCTGGTTGATCTTAGTTTTGTACAACACAAAAGATAATGGATAAATATGTAGTTCTCCTTTGGACAATTCATAATTGCAGTTAGTTAACAATGCGTAAGTAGAGACAGGGGAGAAAACGCTGAAGGATGGCAGGGGCAAGGCCCTGAAGCTGAGGCAGTGATGGCTCAAATGTATAAGGTGCTGATTTGTTGATTGGAAGACCAGGAGGGCCTGGGTTGATGCCCCACACAAATGCCACTTAGCTATTGTTGTGTCTTTCAGCAAGACCCTTTACCCTGAATCATAGCTGACCCTGGGCTCTAACCTGACTATCTAAGATGGGATATGCAAAGAAACGAATTTCACTGTGCTGTAGACATTTATGTGACAAACATTTACAAAATTTACGGAAAGAGGTGGGACTTAAACCTTCCTCTTGAGTCCAGGGCCTGTATTTACAAAACATTTTATCTTTAAAGTAGATAAAAGAGATTTTCTAAATAGCAGTAAACATGTATGTTTATATCATTTAGTACACATTGTTATCCAGAATGACACAAAAGTGCTTGAAGTGTCACCAGTGAACAGCTTAAAAGTGGTACATAATATCACGAAACATTTCCATTGCCATTTCTGGCCTATGCTCTTATCCGGAGAGACTTACATTTATTTCATTTGCACAAATGATCATTAGAGATTAGGGGTTTTTCTCAGTGGTAACTTAGTTGTGCTGGGAATCGAACCCACAATCCGTTTAGCAGTCCAACATCTTAACCACCGAGCTACCACTCCTATGTGTAACAAAGTGTAACAACCCACAAAACTGTTAAAAAAAACATATTCACAAAGCTTCTGAGACTATTTGTTTCTAAGGAATAGAGGGACGTTTAACGCTTAATATTATGTTGCAATACTAATAATAAAGATTTTGAAAATAAAAATGTTACCTGTCATGATTTTAAAACGCAGACTTAGTGTCATTAAAAAAATGATGTGTTCAGCTATTTGTCTTATAAGTGTGCTTGTAAACAATTAGTGGATTAGCTCATAAACCGCTTTTTTTAAGTAACGGAGTAGAATAATTATGGCTGATTTTTTTGGTGACAAGTTCTACAACTGTCCTTAACATACAGCATTTTACACTTACAGCATACACCAGGGTTATTTGACTTAACTGTCATAATACCCCTGTGATTAAGGCGATACCTTTTCCAAAGTTAATTATTGCCAAATGCCTCTAAAATGTTAATAATCCAAGCCAGATCACAGGCAGCCTCTATTTTAAGATAATTTGAGACCTGAGAAGTTTAGGAGCTAATTTTTGCGCTAAAACACTTTGTGAAATAGTCCTAAAGCAACAATTTAGGTGTCCTAAACTGACATCCATAATTTTTTTTTTCTAAATCAGTAGGTTATGCGCTACTTTTAGCCTTAAGATGTCTTTTTAGCCAGTTGAATCTTACCCATAAGTGCATACAAAATTTCTTATATTTTCTTGCATATTTAGATGAACTTTTAAATTGAATGTCTTAATACTGTGTCTAGACCAAAGGTTTCTGTAATGTTATTCAGTATGCTGTTGTCCCTTGTTTAAAGTCCCATCAAAAATCAAAGCAAAGCAACACTTAGTAGTTTTTTCGACTTTTGACTTAAAATAATGTCTCTAAAAATAATTTTAGTGTTTAGTAGAACAATACTTAAACCGCATGAATTTTACTGAGGCTGCTACCTGAGTAGCCTCCGAATGGCTGCAACCACAATTCTGTGATCAGTTCAGTTCACACAGATTCACTGATCCCCTACCAGTGGAAGAGTGCGACTGCAAAAAACACACATAGCCTGGGTGGAGTTAGCCAAAAGCTAACTATACAAAATAATCTAATATGCAATAGTTTAATATTTGAGACTTAAAAACAACATAGCAGAGTCAGCAAAGAAACCAAAGAAGGTTTTTTTGGAGGAAGCGAAGAACAAAAAAAAAGAGCGAGAGAGTGATCAGACTCACACCCGAACACGAATCAATATCAAATGGGCTTATACTGGGTGATGATGTCTTTCCTGCTACTGGATTTGCAAGCCTTATATGTACATTGTATCCTATCCTATGTTCCTGTGTACTTTTGTACTTTTGAGCTTATTTATTAGGCCTGTGTTTAGCTTGTTTACTGGCGCACTACTGGTTTAGAATTTATAATCGCGAGTTAGTTAGTTGAGAAAGAAGGTAATTATGCCGGATTCTCATCCGAAAAACATCTAAAAATATTACTTGAATTAAGAGGGTTAATAGACTTTTTGCTCTAAATAAATGACTACAGTCATGGTGTAAACAACAGATTAGGCTCTTTGAGGCTCTGTTACTTTATTAGCATTATAAATTTATGACAATGTCCAATGTATAGGACATAGTGTCAAAATGAAGTTTTCTGCATTCACCGGTTCGTATGTATAGAGTGTTTTTACATTACGTCATCAATCTAGAAGTAGATCATATTGAAGGCACTGAACCTAAAACAATGGCACTGAACTGAACGGATCTTGCAGGTATTTCCAATACGGCTGCTCATCCGGGTCGGGTAACTGACAAAAGCGTAACGTAGGTGAAAACATTATATTAGCGATATTTATTATTTTATTTAATTATTTATGATAAAAACACTATGTTAGCAATATTTACATAAAATTGCGTTTATCAACCACATAAAGAGAAAGCATGAAAAAAATGTTTAAGGGTGCTGCTTTAAGGCTTTGAGTTAGGGTTCGATTAGGTCAGGGTTCAAGCCTTAGCACCTAAAAAACTGCCACCGCTGGGGCTTCAAGCAAAACCCTAAATGTTTTTGTGACACAGGTGGGCTGTAATATGGCTGACCATCATTTCCTCTAACCCTAAAATTCTGAACCTGAACTTTTAAATCACAATCATTGGTCAGTGTCAGGTTTGTTGTAAGTAGAGGGGTAAATGGTAGCTCAGTAGCTAAGGTGTTGGATTGGCTGTAATCATACAGCCAAACTGCCACTGCAGGGCCCTTAACCCTCTGTGCTCCAAATGTGCTATAACATGGCTTCCCCGGTACTCTGACACTAATTAATCAAACTCTGACATACGTAGAAAAGTATGTCAAAGTCCTGTAATGTATCATTTGAAAAATTAAACCACACAAGGTCATATAGGCATCTGCTTGATACCATAAATGTGAATGTAGAAGCGAGGGACCTTTTGCTTAGTTCACACTTCCTCAATCTACACACCTGTACTGTATGAATTATAAAAGACAGAGGACCAACCACAGAAAGCAGAATCCATGCTGTATACTGAGACCAGCTACAAGACAAATCATTAATTGTTAAAATTGTTTTTTTTTATCTTATTTCATCTTGTTCATCCAACATGTTTAAAAAGCAAACAAATAGAAAAGTTAGGAACAGGTGTGGTAAGTTCACACTGAACGGTTTTAGGGCCAAATTTCACTCGCCGATAGGTTTTGCGAAATTGTGACAATTATCAAAGATGTGATCTGATATGTGATGTTTGCAGATACCCGTAAAATATTTGTCGCGCTAAATATCAGGACCCGTCGGCATCCTGCATTGTGAAATGACTTCCGACTAAAAAATAAATACATCTGTGATGACCTACAGCCAATACAGCGAGATACAGGACAGCAGGAAGTTCAGAGAGGAGCTACAGACCATAATATCATAATATTAGCATGGTGTAAATGCGGTAAAGTTTGGGAATGGATAGGAATGTCTACACTGCTGCATACACTACACTGTATACTACACTGCTGCATAAATTGTCCGTTTAATTTGTTTTTATTTTTTTGCAAAGAATAAGACAAAAACAACTAAGTCTAGATACCAAACACAAAACCTCAGAAAACCTCTCTAATTATATTATCTTTATTTCTAAACGTGACTTTCGCTATAAACAACAGGAACATATTTTTTTAACATTTAGATCCTAATTTCAGTTTAGTTTGTTTTTAAACAAACAGAGCCCAGGCCAAGCAGCAGACCAACAGGCTAATCCGACCGTCTGCTAACTGCACAGAGTCGTCACTCAGGGTTCATAATATCGAGACTGTGTCTGTTCCCCGAGCTATACAATTATAAATATAGAAAAACCCCAAAAGTTTGCTTTAGTAATTTAATTAATATAGATATTCGTAACTCAGAGAATACTGAACACACAGCCTGCACCTCTGATCTGAAGCTAGGATTGTTAAACATTAGATCTCTTACTTCTAAAGCGCTTATGGTTAATGAAATGATCTCAGATCTGGATTTTGACATTTTATGTTTAACAGAAACCTGGATTAATTAAACCGGACGAGTATGTAGTATTAAATGAAGCTAGTCCTCCAGCTTTCAGCTACATACACCAGCCTCGCCCTAATGGTAGAGGTGGAGGCGTCGCAGTTATTTATAATAATAATCTAACTATCGTACAGAAACATGGACGTAATTTTAATTCATTTGAAGCTCTCTACAGTAACCTTACATCTGCAGAGACAAATAATAAACAGAGCCAATCAATTTCTCTAGTTCTTATTTACAGACCTCCAGGTCCGTACTCCGAATTTCTTAGTGAATTTGCAGATTTCCTGTCTAACCTGGTTGTCTCCGCTGATAAAGCGTTAATTGCTGGAGACTTTAATATTCATTTTGAAAACTCAGACGACCCGCTGAGAACAGCATTTATGTCTCTACTCGACTCAGTGGGAGTAAATCAGTGTGTAATGGGACCCACTCATAAAGCTGGTCACACGTTAGATTTAATACTATCTCTCGGAATAAGTATAAGTAATATAGTAACAACTCCTCAGTGCGAAATTATTTCTGATCACCATCTTATATCGTTTAAAATGCGTCATACTAATAGTGCATATGTAGCGCCGCGCTACCGCTTTAAACGTACATTTACTTCAACTTCTGCTCAGAGCTTTATTAATTGTCTTCCAGACTTGTCTTCTGTCATTGGATCGCCGTCTGATCCAACAGAACTCGAGCAGGCGACTGAATATATAGATGCCGCATTCCGCTCTACATTAGATAATGTGGCTCCAGTTAAAAGAAAAATAATTAAAGATAAGAAACTCGCTCCATGGTATAATGAAACACACGCGCTCTTTAAAACAGAGCGCCCGTAAACTAGAACGTAAATGGCGCCGAACTAGATTGCTGGTTTTCCAGGCAGCATGGAAAGAGGGAATTCTAGCTTATAAAAAAGCTCTTAGTGTAAATAGATCAACGTATCTTTCTAACCTTATTGAAGATAATAAAAATAATCCTAGATTTCTATTCGATACCGTCGCAAAATTAACTAGGAATAAGACGTCCTCAGAAACCTGCACCATAACTGCGTGCAGCAGTGAGGATTTCATGAACTTCTTTGATAATAAAATTGCAAACATTAGGCAGAAAATTAACGTTTTAAAAACCAGACCTTTCGAATGATTCTGATGATCAACTAACCGCATCAGATCAGAACTTAGAAAAATTTTACTCCTTTGGAAGAGAAAAACCTAATCACGCTCATCTCTTCCACAAAACCGTCAACTTGTGTGTTAGATCCTATACCAACACACTTTCTTAAACAAATTGTACCGGCAGTATCAGAACCCCTGTTGAAAATAGTTAACTCTTCTCTCAGCAGTGGGTATGTTCCTAAATCTTTTAAATTAGCAGTGATTAAACCTTTAATTAAGAAACCTGACCTTGACCAAAATGAACTGTCAAACTATAGACCGATATCTAACCTTCCGTTTGTCTCTAAAATTCTAGAGAAGGTAGTTGCGCAACAACTGTGCTCATACTTACAAAGAAATAACATACATGAACTTTATCAATCAGGATTCAGGCCTCACCACAGCACAGAGACGGCACTGGTCAAAGTAGCTAATGACCTCTTACTGGCATCCGAACAAGGTTGTGTCTCATTGCTTATATTACTTGACCTTAGTGCGGCCTTCGACACTATAGATCACGATATTCTTCTCCGCAGATTAGAAAAATTAGTAGGAATTAAAGGAACAGCTCTTGCGTGGCTCAGGTCCTATTTAACCGATCGTTACCAGTTTGTAGATTTAAATGGTGATTATTCTGCGTGCTCCCTTGTAAAGTATGGTGTTCCACAGGGCTCGGTTTTAGGCCCACTTCTTTTCTCTCTTTACATGCTGCCTCTGGGAAACATAATCCGTAAGCATGATATTAGTTTCCACTGTTACGCTGATGACACACAGTTATACGTCTCATCAAGGCCTGATGCGAAAGGCCAGTTTAATAAAATTGAGCAATGTGTGAAGGAAGTAAGAGATTGGATGCTTTGCAATTTCCTCTTGCTTAATGCTGACAAGACGGAGGTTCTGGTTCTAGGACCACAGGTAGCTAAAAGTAAGCTTCCTGATCACACCTTAACCCTAGACAGTCTTTCTGTTTCACCAAGTGCAACAGTAAAAGATCTGGGTGTGATTTTTAGACTCCAATCTCTCATTTGAAGCCCATGTCGACAATATTAGCAGGATAGCGTTTTATCATCTCAGAAATATCGCTAAAATAAGAAATATCTTGTCGCTTACTGATGCTGAAAAATTAGTTCATGCGTTTATCACATCCAGGCTGGATTACTGTAACGCTTTACTGTCTGGATGTTCAACTAGGTGCATTAATAAACTTCAGCTAGTCCAGAACGCAGCAGCGAGAGTCCTCACTAAAACTAAAAGATACGAGCACATCACGCCGGTCCTATCCGCACTGCATTGGCTCCCAGTGAGACACCGCATCGATTTTAAAATACTACTTTTAACCTATAAAGCTCTAAATAGTCTCGCGCGCCGCAGTACTTAAGCGAACTTCTAGTGTCTTACGTTCCACCACGCCTACTTCGATCAAAGGATGCAGGCTGCCTGTCAGTACCCGCGTATTTTAAAAAACTACAGCAGGGGGCAGAGCCTTTTCTTACAGGGCCCCTATGCTATGGAATAACCTCCCTATGTATGTTCGGGAATCAGACACAGTCTCAGTGTTTAAGTCCAGGTTAAAAACATATTTATTTAATCAAGCCTTTTGTATTTGATTCCCCTTAGATAAAGGAGCAGATCCGGGGGACTCATGGGTGTTGAGTATTAAGGTGATCTGGTATGTTTAGATGCTGTCTTCCCCTCTCTTATTGATCACGGTGTTGATGATGAGAGCGGCTGGTTGCTTAACATATCAGGGAGCCCTCATGTCTGTGTTTCCCTCTGGTTCTCCTTTTAGTTATGCTGACCTAGTTAGTCTTGCCGGAGTCCATCCTTGCACTCTACATTTTTCACTTAATCAATCCAAACCGTGTGTGATTACATTGTCACTTAACTGTTTTCCTTCTTTTTGACTTCCTTTCACTCTCTCTCTCTCTCTCTCTCTTTCTCTCTCTCTCTCTCTCTCTCTCTCTCTCTCTGTTGAGCTGCTACATACGCCACAACGGAGCTGCCGGTGATCCAGTCCCCACCACCGACCCATCCTGTGGGTCCCTTCCCTGTGACCTGCCCAGCGGATGATGCATCACCGGGCGATCTAGGACGACCCACTTCGCCATAAAGACGTTTCGGCTGCTCTAAGGACTAATGATTATAGTTGTTTACACACACACACGATGTAACCTCATGATCCCTGCTACCTGTTTTCACCCAAATGAGGATGGGTTCCCTGCTGAGTCTGGTTCCTCTCAAGGTTTCTTCCTATCTCATCTCAGGGAGGTTTTCCTTGCCACCGTCGCCCCTGGCTTGCTCATCAGGGACAAACTGATTTGTTTAATTATGTTTTATAATTTCTTCAATTGTAAAGCTGCTTTGTGACAATCACCGCTGTGAAAAGCGCTATACAAATAAAACTGAATTGAATTGAATTGAATTGAAATCATTTTTAGGTCTTTTCCAGTTGATCTTAGAGAATTTGACTTGCTGATACATCCGAGGTTTTTTTTTCTCTAACAAACGAATGTTTGGGTTACATACCATTCTAAAACCCCGCCGCTGGAAACGATTGGTCCGTTTATGCCACCGTGTGATGTACAAATATAAACCAGGGCTTTAAATTATTCAAATAATAATAGCAGATTTATGGTGTTTTTTCCACCAGCAGTGGAGTACAGTTTAAATATCACAGGCATGTAAAACATAAATTTAACTAGTTAAAAGTTAACAGTATCTCTGATAAGTTTCTTGGCTTTACCCAGTGTAAAGTTTGCATGTTTAGAATTATAATACTTTAATGATCCCCTTAGAAAAAAAAAATTCAGTGGTTCCATCAAGGTTTTCTGATTTCTTCTCCAGTGTAAAGACATTTGTCCCTTAATGTGTCTGTAGTGTGTGAAATTGTGTGAGAGTGTGTAATTACTGCCTCGTAACAGTTTGGAACCCCTATAACGGGTGTGAGTTCCCTTTGTAGGGTAATCGTTACATAAATAAATAGATAAGTTAATGTTTTAAATGTGCTACTAATTAATTAATTTTTTACTGTTTTGTGACATGCTATAAATTATTTTGTCTTTTCAATCAGGCAGGATTTAAGATTTCTTTGCACTTTGTATGTGTTTTTCTCAAGTATTGTTGCTGATTGTTTGTCACCTTGTCGGAAGCCGCTTGTATCCCTGTTGATTATGGTCTGGCACCGACTCTGTTTTGTCTGATCTTTAAAGAAATTATGATTTAGGACTAAACACTGACCAGTTTCTCCTTAGATAAGACCATGATGAAAAATCCATGTATAATTAATTAAATAAAGCATTAAAAAATTAACGGCATTTAAATCAGTAAAACACTGCAGAAAGGATAGAAAAAGACTTTTTTAGGATGAGGTTACAGACTAATAGAGTAGAATTAGTACAGCAAAAGAAATCAGTGCAGCAAAGCACAAACATGAAAATGAAGAGACTTTACCTTTAGCACTGAGCAGTCTCCCTCTCTCTCTTAGTCTTTCTTTCTTTCTTTTTCTCCCCTCTCTCTCTTAGTCTTTCTTTCTTTCTTTCTTTCTTTCTTTCTTTTTCTCCCCTCTCTCTCTTAGTCTTTCTTTCTTTCTTTCTTTCTTTTTCTCCCCTCTCTCTCTTAGTCTTTCTTTCTTTCTTTTCCTCCCCTCTCTTTCTTCGTCGTCTTTTTTTTACACACTATCCCCGATGTCTCTACGCCCTCTCTTCTCTTCTCCTGCCCTCACACCAACACGGACTAAACAGAGCAGACAAAAAACGCTGAAGAAATGTCTTAGTTTTAGTTTCAGTTTCAGCCATGTGACATATTTTTTAGCATTACGTGTATTTTTTTCATAGTTTTTTAACTAATGGGTCCGATTAGATATATTTGATCCGTGTTGCATTCATATATTAATCAAACCGCACCAGAGTTCGCTTGAGGAGAAAGAACCATCTTTTTAGCTGTCTCACTCCGCTTGTTTGCACAAGGGTTTGAGGGAAGTACACACCCTAAATTGATGTTGATGATCTCCGTAGCTGTACTGTGAAGTCAGCATTGGGCGTTCCTACTACTGGTTGCCATGGTATTGCCATGCCATTAAAATATTAAACCTTATATTACAGAACATTAAGGAAAAGCAGCCTGTGCTCTTTTTCTCAGCTTTTGTATGTCCTATTATCTTCAATCCCTTTGGTAGCTGCTGCTCAACACATCTTCCTGCATGTCAATTATTTTTTCACGACTTTTTTTCCAAACAGACCTCCGAAACAAGTTTTACAAGCCTAAATATAGCTCTAATGCGGTGTTGATACAGTGATGATGCAACATCTTCGAGGAACTTTTATTACAGTGAAAACTTTTATTACAGTGTTACACTGCGCTTACTCATTGATCTTTAAGGCAGTATTTCCCAGAAATGCATTGTTTGTAAGAACTGGTATGTGAACACCCTGATTCCCCTAAAGGGAGACAGAAAATAATCGCCTACATTGACTACAAGAAGAAATTTTGTGTTCATTTCTTATTTGCTGTATTTTTTTGTCAGCTTATGTTGGACCGATAATTGGACGCTCGTCAGCACAAATTTTTGCTGGGCCCCTGAGTGAGGCCCTTAACCCTTAACTGATCAGCCACTGACAGCTGCTTATGACATTATGACATCACTTAATGTCACCATTTACAGCATTTGGCAGACGTCCTTATTCACAGCAACTTACATTCATCTCTTTTATACAACTGAGCAATTAGGGGTTACGGGTCTTGCTCAGGGACCCAGCAGTGGTGGCTTGGTAGAGCTGGGAATCGAACCCAGAATCTTTGGGTTGGTAGTCCAAAACCTTAACCATGAGCCACCACTTCCCCACTTACTTAAAGATAGGAAATATTTGTCTAGGGAAAAACTAATCCTTTTTTACTTTTTCCATAAATATATTGCCCCAGGTCTATGAAAAAAATAGGAATTCTTAAAGTTTTAAGTGTCTCATTTCACAATAAACACTACTGCAGGGAGTAAGACATAATGCTGCAAATAGGACGCATTTACACTGCATGCATTAAGGAAGCCAATTCCAATTTGCTCCTCTAATGTGTCACAGATGGGATATGACAGACGATCGTGTAAGCAGGAAAAAAAAGATATTTTCAGATTGGATTTAGACCTCATTTGTATGTGGTAATAAATCGGATATGAATCGGATTCGTGCATTAGCACCTGCCATGTAAGCAGACAGATCAGTTTTTCACCTGTCAATGTGAGTCAAACGACGGTGGTCCCTGACATGAACCTCAGATGGACACCATCAGCGATAGATAACTTAACACAACTGTGTATTTTAATATTTATTCATTTTGTTCACTGTAAACAGATCAAAAAATAACGCACATTTAGAAAAACATTTATAACATAGCGATCAATGCTACATTTACTCAGGCTGCAACAAGCACTCTTTCTTTCTTTTTTCTCCTCCTTAGGAGAGCGTTGTTTTTCCAACCTTTAACTATGACTCGGAAAGGAAAATACTGAATAATCATTTTGTCTCGGTTCATTGCGTCCGTGGATTACCAGGTCGTTTTACTGTAACGTCTGTTACGTATGATGTCTGAGGCCAGGACTAGGGATTGGCTAATCCTTCCCTACACACGCCCGGCCTATGTCACAGGTGCTACATTTAGCGCAAGAATTTTTGCTATCAATATTTTTTTCATATACAGATCAACAACACAACAGCTCTAAAGGTCCATGCATATTTTATTCAAGAGTAAAAAAAGAGATTTGTCCCATGGGTCATGCGTACACTGTGTGTAGATCAAATAAAAGGCAAAACTAAGTGAAAATTAAAGAGAGAGAGAGAGAGAGAGAGAGAGAGAGAGAGAGAGCGAGCGAGAGAGAGAGAGAGAGAGAGAGAGAGAGAGGATTACAAACAACTTATGAATCGTTTAAGTTTGAAAGTAAAGCTGAACGAGAGACCAAACGAGAAGTAAAGCCAGAAACAGCAATAAGCTAATTTTATAATAACCAAGAAGAATATTAAAGAGAATAACGCTAAGCGGGAATTTATCTTCTTTAAAAACCATGAGGGCGCCAGAGGGAACATCTGGATTTGCTTTACTTGGTTGATTTTCCCATGCAGTCATGCAGCCAGGGTGACGTTTCAAACAGTTATATGATCGTTCACTTGACTGTTTGATGACGCCTGTACATGTATGTAAGAGAGAAAAAAAATGATAAATATATTTATAAATAAATAAAAACCCATAAGCGTAAATGAAATGTACAGCAAACTATACTGTAAACATCTGGAAAAACTTTAAACTAAAACAATTAACATAAATAAATCAAATGCACTTAAATATAAAAAAATGTGGAAAAAAACCCAATCTTTTACAATTTATGTACAATGCAAAGATCCCCTGCGTTTCGCGCACAGCTGGATTAGTCCGTCACCTGATTAAGACCTGATACAGTGTTTAAGCAATAATATTTGCACAAAGAGTCAAGTGTCACACTTTGTAATGTCTTCGCCGCACCAGTCCGACTCTGCTGTTCCAGATATATAAATGTGAATGTGTTGCGTCTCTTTTTCAGGCAGATGTTCAGGTCCGAAAGTTTACAGCTGTTTACAGTGGTTCTGTTAAGATGTTCTGTTAACATCGCACAGAGCAGGCGGGTAAACATGAACAAAAAGGGAAAAAAAGAAAATTCTAGAACTGCATCGCAAGCATTTTATTGTCCAGATCTTCAGTGAACAGCACTGAAACCTAATTGGCTGGATAAATACTAGTAGCAAAACATGGTATAGAAGAGCTAAGGATTGTAAAAGTAAATGTAATGTATATATATATATATATATATATATATATATATATATATATAGTAATTATATAAAAACACCACACACACACACACACACACAATAGGGCTTTCGGCTATATAATTTTACACCCCCACCCCCCCCAAAAAAAAACCCCAAAACAATAAGTTGAAAAAAAAATGTGCTTTCTCTGAATTTTATGCCATTACAAAATGACGACTGTGGATGATATTTCATCACGGATCCTAGAAAAGATTTCATTTTATTTCTTAAATCCAATGCAGAGCCATAACACACTCGCACTCACTCTTGCACACACTCCTCGCACACTCCTCTGACAGTGAAGGAAAATCGCAGACGCCGTAATATACAGTTTAGAGCAGGAACAGTCTTCTGTAATAAAGCCGTGCTTCCTTACAAAGTAATTACACAAGTCAACCAATCACCGGTCCACCCACCCACCTACCCATACACACACACACCAAGCAGACACAAACTTATCCAAGAAAACAGCACTCCGACATCCTATTATCACTTTAGAGTTAATATGTTATTATATAGCCCCCACACACACTCGTCCCTCTCTCTCTCTCTCTCTCTCTCATACATTTCACTAGGACCAAACTGAGCTTCCTCCTTAACTTCATTAAGTGTTTTATCCAGCATTTTCTTAAGAACTTTTTTTAGCCCTTCCTCCATGATTTCCTCCAGAACTTCCTACGTGACTTTTTTTTTTTTTACAAATTTGCTCTAGCACTTCCTCTAGAGCTTCCTCAATTGTTTTCCCCCTAGCACATCCAGAACTTCCTTTAGGAATACCCTTATGACCTACTTCCTCCCGAGATACCCGATTGACTTCCTCCAGCACTTCCTCCTGCGTTTACACGTTGCTTTTCAATCAAATAATAATCAACCCGACTCTTCGGTAGTTTGCTCGGGCTGCAGCAACGCAGACGGACAGATTTAGGAAATAGAAAGAGGGGGAGCGAGAGTACAGGCAGGGAATAAGGAAAAGGAAGAGGAGGATAAAGATGTGGAGTCACTGAAGTTTGCTGTTGTCGTCAGTGCCGTTGGACTCGGCCATGTTCATGCGCCCCATGGACAGACCCACGCTGTTGAGCACGTCGCGACGTGGAGGCATGCGCTCGTTTATCCGGTCCAGACCCTTCGCCTCTTCAAAACTGCTGATCTTATGCTGTGGGGAGAAACCACGGATCGCTGGACAGAGGGAAGAAGAGACAAAGAGCAGAAGGAGAAGGGAGAAATAATGAAAGAAAAGGAGGGAGTCAAGATGGAAAGGAGATATCCAAGAAATCCAAGGAAAGGGTCAGAAAAAAAATTTATAACAAAAAAACAAATGAAGGGGTGAAGGGAGAGATAAGGGACAGAAAGAAAAGAAAACAAGAAAAGAGGAAAAAGAAGACGAAAAGACAAAGAATATGTAATTTTTATGTAATCTTCAACATTTCAACCTCACTCTCTCTAACTCCAGCAGACTCTAACACTCTAACACTCTGCCCACTTTATCTCTAACACTCTGCCCACTTTATCTCTAACACTCTGCCCACATTATCTCTAACACTCTGCCCACTTTATCTCTAACACTCTGCCCACTTTATCTCTAACACCCTGCCCAGACTCTAATCACTCTGCCCCCAAACTTTATCTCTAACACTCTGCCCACTTTAATCCTTAAACACCCTGCCCACTCTGCCCACTTTACTCTCTAACACTCTGCCCACTTTATCTCTAACACTCTGCCCACTTTATCTCTAGCACTCTGCCCACTTTATCTCTAACACTCTGCCCACTTTAATCTTTAACTTAACACCCTGCCCACCCTGGACTCTAACACTCTGCCCACTTTTACTCTAACACTCTGCCACATTTAACCTCTGCCCACTTTATCTAACACCCAGCTCTAACACTCTGCCCAGCCCACTTTATCTCTAACACTCTACTGCCCACACTAACACCCTGCCCACTTTATCTCTAACACTAACACTCTGCCCCACTTTACTCTCATTTATCTCTAACACTCTGCCCACTTTATCTCTAACACTCTGCCACTTTTATCTCTAACACACTCTGCCCACTGACATTTATCTTTAACACCCTGCCCAGACTCTAACACTCTGCCCACTTTATCTCTAACACTCTGCCCACTCTCTGCCCCACTTTATCTTTGCCCAACCACCCTGCCCAGACTCTAACACTCTGCCCACTATCTCTACACTGCCACTCCACTTATCTGCCCACTAAACACTCTGCCCACTTTATCTTAACACCCTGCCCACTCTGCCACTTTACTCTAACACTCTGCCCACTTTATCTCTAACACTCTGCCCACTTTATCTCTAACTTTACTAACACTGCCCACTCTTCAACACTCGCCCAACTCTTTATCTCTAACACTCTGCCCACTTTATCTGCCACTTTATCTTAACACCCTGCCCAACACCCTGCCCAGCCCCACTAACACTTACTCTAACACTCTGCCCATTTTATCTTTAACACCCTGCCCAGCCCACTCTGACTCTAATCTCACACTCTGCCCACTTTATCTCTAACACTCTGCCCACTTTATTTACTCTCTCTAACCCTGCCCAACACTCTGCCCACTTTATCTTTAACACCCTGCCCAGACTCTAAACACTCTGCCCAACTTTATCTCTAACACTCTCTGCCACTTTCATTTCTAATCTGCCCACTGCCTATCTTCTAACACCCTGCCAGACTCTAAACACTCTGCCCACTTTACTTCTCTCTAACACTCTGCCCACTTTATCTCTAACACTTTCTGCCTCACTTTATCTCTAACACTCTGCCCCATCTTTAATCTCTAACACTTGCCCAACTTTACACTCTGCCCACTCTGTAATCTCTAAACCACTTTATCTCTAACACTCTGCCCACTTTATCTCTAACACTCTGCCACACTCTGCCCATTCTAACACTCTGACTCTAACACTCTGCCCACTCTGCCCCTTTATCTCTAACACTCTGCCCACTTTACCCTCTCTAACACTCTGCCCACTTTATCTCTAACACCCTGCCCAGACTCTAACACTCTAACACACAACTCTGCCCACTTTATCTCTAACACTCTGCCCACTTATCTCTAACACTCTGCCCACATCTTTATCTCTAACACTCTGCCCATTTATCTTTAACACCCTGCCCAGACTCTAAACACTCTGCCCACTTTATCTTTAACACATAACACTCTGCCCATTTTATCTTTAACACCCTGCCATGCCCAGACTCTAACAACTCTGCCCACTTTATCTCTAACACTCTGCCCACTTTATCTTTAACACCCTGCCCATGGGTAAAAAACCTCACTACTCTAAACACTCTGCACACTTTATCTGAACATTTTCTCTTTAACACCCTGCCTAACAGCCTAACATTTTATCTTTAACACTTTAACCTGCCCACCTCTGACTCTACACCCACTCTAACACTCTGCCCACTTTATCTCTAACACTAACACTCTGCCTTTATCCTAACATTTGCTCCTTTTATCTTTAACTTTAAAACCTGCCCAGACTCTAACACTCTGCCATTTTACCCCCCCAACTCTGCACTTTATTTATCTCTAACATCTCTAACACTCTGCCCATTCTGCCTTTATCTCTAACACTCTGCCCACTTTATCTCTAACACTCTGCCCATCTCTTTATCTCTAACATTCTGCCTATTTTATCTTTAAACCACCCTGCCCAGACTCTAAACACTCTGCCCACTTTAGCCCTCTCTAACACTTAGCCCAACTTAACCCTGCCCACCACTTACACTTATCTTTAAACACCCTGCCCATTCTGTAACATTTTATCTTTCTAACACTCTGCCCACATTTTATCTTTAACACTCTGCCCATTTTATCTTTAACACCCTGCCCCAGAATCTAACACTCTGCCCATCTTAACATGCCTCTCTAAACTCTGCCCATTTTATCTTTAAACACCCTGCCCAGACTCTAACACTGCCCACCCAATCTTTACTTTGACCCACTCTGCCCATTTTATACTTTAACACCCCTTCTGCCCATTAGACTCTCTCCATCTTTAACACTTCTGCCCACATTTTTCTAACTTTAACACCTGCCCAGATTAACACTCTGCACATTTACTCTAACACTCTGCCCATTTTATATTTTAAAACCTGCCTAACATTCTTTGCCCCCACCTTAACACTCTAAACTGCCCATTCTAACTTTAACACCTCTGCCCACTTCTACTTAACACACCTAACACTCTGACCAGAACCTCACTCTGCCCATTTTATCTTTAACACCCTGCCCACTTTCCCACCCTGCCTAACACTCTGCCACTCTATCTTCAAAACACTCTGCCCCCACCCTAACTTTACTAACACTCTGCCCACTCTGCCATCTTTAACACCTCTGCCCATTTCTAACACCTGCCCAGAATCTAAACACTCTAACACCTCTAACTCTGCCCACTCTGCCCATCTTTAACTTTGCCCAGACTCTAACACTCTGCCCATCTTATTAACACCTTCACTGAACCCTAACCATTTGCACATTGCCACATTTTATATTTAACACCCCTATCCCACACTCTGACTCAACACTTTGCCCACTCTCTCAGACTCTAAACACTCTGCCCCCACTCTAACAACTCCCATTTTACTTTCTCTTTAAAACACTAACACCTGCCCACTCTGCCCAGCCCCCACTCTAACACACTCTAACACCCTGCCCACTCTGCCCATCATTTATCTACCTTAACACTCTGCCCATGCCCATTTTATCTTTAACACCCTGCCCACTTATCTTTAACCACTCTGCCCTTTATCATTTTACTGCCCTTTAAACACTCTGGCCCCAGCTCCCACTTTCTCTTTAACACTCTGCCCAGACTCTAACACTCTGCCCACTCCATCTTTAACATTCTGCCCCGCCCATTCTCTCTCTAACAACCCACTTATTCTCTCTTTCCCACACTTTCTTCAACAATTTCTATTGACAGTAACAGGACAACGCAAACACACATACACTGTCACTTATACAAACACACCCATAACACACACATACATAATCATCCACTTATTTACACCTTTATTTTGGCTTCACAGAACACACAAAAAACACACACAATAGGGAAATTTGTGACAGCTGGAAAAGGATGTTACAGATTCACACACTGTTTTCTTTTGAATCACATTCCAAATCACAGGACACTCAAACAAACACTAATGTTTCCTTCAAATAACAAGCTCAGGATCCACTCCAAATATTTTGGACGTCTGATCCAGTCTGATCTATTCTGATGGAAACATGGCAGAGATAATGTGACGTGCTGCACTAAAGGGGATTCACTCCCATCACAGCTTTAGCAGAAAGATGTTTTTTCACTTCACAGTAATCATCTATAGCTGTATTTGGTTGCTTATTGCGCTGTGTTTCATAAGAATCGAATACCCCTTTTACAGAGATGTCACATGATCCCGGCAGGTCACCTGCTAACAAGGGACCAATCACACAGGCAGCAGTTGTGAGGTATGTGAGCGGGGCTGGGTATCGATCTTCTAATAGCATTTGGTACCATTTCACACTTAAAAGCTAAGAACTAAAATGTGCAAGATGTCTAAATGGCATCATTCAGATATATTATTTATTATTAAGTAAGATAGCTTTGTCTCAATCTATCTTTTATCTGACAAAATAATTTTAAACCTGCCTTTAGTTTACTGCCTAGATCTGTAGTTACTAAACTGGACTGAGCTACCTTTATTAAACACTTCCTTGCTCTTTGATCTCATTGGTAATTCTGTAGAGAATATTACCAATGAGAAGTAGATTCAGTGACTTTAATATGTTAAAACCGAGACCAAGCTTACACAATTTGCTTGTCAAATACTTACCCAAAAATATGTTTTTCCACACACCTGATCCAGCTAATCATGTCTTTTAGGGTTGTTTAAAAAAGTTTAAGACTAAACTCTAAGTTCTTCCTGTCTGTTGTGCATGATGAGACTGATCAAAGTATATTTCATCAGTGGGTCTGTTTAGTGTATACCATTTGTTTGGATTTGTAGTGTAAGTACTTAAATCACTTACAACGCTACAGATACATGATTTGAGACACAGCTACTCTCAGAGGTGTGTGTGTGTGTGTTTGTGTTTAGGCGACATCAGTATTTTTGCACATTAAATTTCCCATGTTGCAGCCCCTGAACTTTCATAGCCACCTCATACTATACTAGCTAGCAAACTAGCATGCTAGCTAGTGCAGACTTCTCGGTGACTATGCGACCTCTGAGCAGCACAGATAGCAAGGCGGGCTGATGATTACCTTCCGTGTCCTCAACCGCCTCGATTGCTTCAATGGCCTCGATGGTAGCTAAGAAAGCACAGACAGACACACGGAGAGACGAAAGACACACAGACGGAGAGAGTGAAAGGAGGAGCGTTATTGTGGCAGCCATGCAATCAGCACGAGCCGCCATGAGACTGCCGCCGGGGCTGAGTAGTTAGCCGTTAGCGTTAGCCAGATAGCACCACTAGGCGGTTAGTAGTTCAGTGTTGGTGTATCGAGTTATGCAGTAACAAGAACATAAACATATATGCAAAATTAGAGAAAAATAAAAAATGGAAAGAGAGAAAACAGAAGTGGTGGTGGGTTTTTTTGCTGCTTACCGCTCTGTAAAGTCTGTTTTCCCCCAGATAGAACGCCGCTGGGTAGCATGCCGGTCGGAGTCAGACCCTTCAGAGTCAACACGTTCTCACTCTCCTCACTGCGGCCAGGAAATAACCAGAGATTAGCTCCAACAAACACTATTAAACACACACACACAGACCTGGGATATACTTCTCCAAATAATTGTGTCCACCGGTAATACATGTGTGTGTCCACAAGGTGGCAGAAAAAAACGCCATTTTTTACTGCAAAAAAGACAGGTGGATGAAAAAAAATAATAATAATAAAAAAATTTTTTAAAATATGGATGGATGGATGGATTGATGGATGGATAGTAATTAGGCTGGTAAATAGAAATATACAAATCATACAGAAGTCAAGTAAAGTAAGAATAATGAAGAGATGGATGGGGCAGGATAAATAAGTTGGCAAATAAATGAAAATAAATGGATGGCTAGCCTAGAGGGATGGAAAGGGGGATAGTAAGCAGACTGGTGGAGGAGTTATAGATCTGGTTCCTTTCTGTGCAATACTTTAAGTTTCAGTATGTGTATATGTGTATATATCTGTGTCCAGAATGATGTTCAACTTTACTCTTCTTTCCTTCCTTCTTTTCCTCCTTCCTTTCTATTTTCCCATAATTTTTTATTCTTGTTTCTTTTCTTTCTCTCTCTCTCTCTCTCTCTCTCTCTCTCTCTCTCTCAGCAATCTCTTATCATATGCTTAATCCAACAGTTTTTTCCTGTCTTTCGAAAAAACCTCACAAAATTGTGCACACATCTCGCCACTTATCACTAGACACACTGCCCTGCTTGACCAATCAGACTTACCCATAATCCCTTTCCTCTTTTAATTAAAAGCACCTCAGTGCTGCACTCACCGTAACACTGAGAACATTTTGGCCATTTTGCCGATGGCACGGATTTTGTTTCTGATGACTTCCTTACGAGCGGCAGCAGCATTCGCTAAAATTAAAAACACACACACGCAAATTGAGTCAGAATGTCTTCCTATAGGTAGCTCAAAGTTAGCCAGATGTAGGCATTCATATTCATTATTATTATTATAAAAGCCCAAAAGTATGTGCACCCCGGCAGTATCACGTAGTTAAAAATCAGGGGTTTGTCCTCACCGTCATAGATTTCATCATCATCGGTCATGAGTTCATCATCTGAACAGATGCTAAGGACGTTCACCAACATCTCGGTCACTGTGGAAGGGGTCAAAGTTCACAGGGTAAAAGAAAAAAGATCTATATATCTAACTATAAACATGCATCTGTGGAATTGAAGATGCGGTTTGTAGTTGTTTAATTGGATGTTTAAAATATTATGAAAATCTGGGTAAAACAATATAAAAATGCCAAAAATAGTTATATTTTTATAAGTTATAATTTTTCAAATAGACTAAAACAACAGCGATCCTTAATATGTCCAATTTCTATATATAGTTCATCTTTGTGTCTTATATTAACATCTTTGTGTCTTAACAAGTTGTAGCCCCAATTTAACAAGTAAAATCAATAATAATAAATAACCAATAAATAATAAATAAAGGCTTACAATAAAGCATTATTTCATAATCATAAAAATGTTGGTGTAGATCTAATAATGGCTGTAATATTTTAATAACTTATTATTAATTCAGATTAACGATGTAATTTATGTAACTGATAGATTTATTAATCTAATTAGACTTCTTTGGGCTTCAGACTATTGTATAAAAAAAAAATTCTGTTTGAAGTAAAGGACAGTTTTTCTCTGTTTGGTTGAAAGATATCTATGGGAATGTGACGCTGACGTCTCTCTCATACCTAATTCAGATCTCTTTAGACGAGCCAAAAAATGGAAAAGGCCGTGCATGAAAGTAAACAAGTGTAGGCAGTCCAGTGAAAGGTCGGGTGTGGCGAGCAGTTTAAACGGGAACTATGTGATCACAACATTGAAGTCTGGATAAGGTCAGTGAAACTGACTTTCATATTAGATACGTCTATAAGGAACTAGAAATAATGCTGAGACGTTCCGGGGGCAGGCCGTACACATGTAATTAAAAAAAAAATTGCTGGTACCATAAGTCGGACGGTTTTTGCATGTTGTGGTACTAGGTAAGTAGTGGACAGGTAACTACGTCGGTCTCAGAAAAAAGATACCTTTCGTCTCCACGTGAACTGAGCAGTTAACACAGGTGTAAAAAGTCCAGGAAGAGATTGTGGACTAAACAAAGCACCAGTACGGGATGTACTACGGCAGCAGTTGAAACTGACGAGATAAAGTTGCAAGCCAACACTCGATGCTGGACCATCAGTCAGCACGCATGCGTAAACATCAAATAATACGCCTCCGAGATGAATGGTCAGGTACTGACTGCATGTACACAGAGAGATGAAGCCAACACTAATGCTGGACCATCAGTCAGCCATGTTACTGTTACTCTAGAAGTGCCTCCAAAGCACTGTGGTCCATTAATGCACCAAAGAAATGACCCGAACCTTTGGAGGGTTATTTACGTCGAGGTAATTGGGAGCGGAGAAAATGGTGATGAGAGAGGGGAAGCCCGTCGTCTGGCTTTTTCTGTACATCCGATAACTGTAAAGAAAATAAACAGGGAAATAATAAATTTTAAAAAATTAAGTAATACTAATGATAGATGGATATTAAGCAGGCTTATATAGAGTAGTAGATAGATAGTTTACTGAATGGAGCATAGATGGAGAGTGGGGAACTTAGTGAGTTTCTTGAGATGGATGAATGGATGGATGGGTGGATGGATAAATGGATGGGTGGATGGATGGATGAATATTAAGCAGGCTGATATGAATAAGTAGATAGATAATTTACTAAATAGGGCATAGATAGAGTGTGGAAAACATTGTGAGTAGGTTCGGTGAGGTAAGGATGGATGGCTAGATGGGTTGATGGATGGATAGATGGATGGATGGACAGACTGTTTGGAAGAAATAAATAAAGACTTAAGAAGGAAGAATGTAAATAGATAAATTAACAAGTGAATGGAGGAATGGAAAGTAAGCAGACAGGTTGGGGTGGATAAATGAAGGTACACAGAGCAGGCTAGGAAAGAACATGAATAGATGGATGGATAAATAGACAGAGGTGGTTAATGGATAGATGGAGCATGGACAAAGGATGTGGAAAATGGTACTGTAGAAAGTAGATAGATTAATAGATGGATGGATAGATGAATGGATGGATGGACAGATAGGTGGATGGATCAATAGACAGACAGACATAGTAAATAGACTAAAAGGAAGAGATAAAAAAAATGAATGGCCCTTAGATAAATGAATAGCCCAAGACTCTTAACCCCTATTTGCTCAGTTGTATAAATGAAATAAACGTAAGTCGCTTTGGATAAGGGCGTCTGCCGAATGCTGTAAGTGTGAGTGAATAGAGATGGGTGGATAGATAAATATTAAATAGACTAGTAAAAAGGAATAAATATGGACTTAAAATGAAAAATAAATAAATAGATGGATAAAAAGACGGACTAAAGTATGAAAAATGAGACCGTTTAAGGTAAATTAATGGAGTAAATCAGAGCAGGATAGTCAGGAAGATGGATGGATGAATTGGTGATAGAGTGGATAAATAGATAGATGAAAAAATAAATAAATGGATTTGTTTGAGAACCTATGCTTTTTTATCCAAAATATTTTTAAAACTTGAATTTTAAAAAATTTTACTTTTTTGGAGTAGATTTAGGTTATTTGTAGGACACCAGTGTGTTATAAAGTAAAGGTGCAGTAACTGGGGGTAAGATTAGAGGTTAAGTCGTTATTCTGCTCGACACAGCACCAGCTCGACTGAGGTAAAACCTTCAGTCACACTAAACACCAAAGATATATTTTAGGCTGATTCTGTTGTTTAAATAAATTTTATTAAGTTTCAGTTTTGTTCTGAATCTATTAAATGTCATTTCCTGGTTTGTTATTTATTAAAATTACTCCAGGATGATTTCCAAAGCCTTTGTTTCCTCCTTATTATTAACAAGGCCGTAATTTAGACATGACCACCTGATTATAATTAAATATATAACCAAATTCATGGTCACTTCATATGTTTATGTTTAATGTGATTTACAATTACAGCATTGTTTTCATATAGAAACAACTCCAGGTGATATAAGGAGCTTTAAAGATTTTTTCGGACACGGTGAAAAACTCCAGGATAAAAAGATTTACGGTTTCTCTCTATCCGCATAGTTTATAGTTGTAATACCAGAAGTAAAAACAGAACTTACTTGTTTCACAGATATTGCCAAAAGTTAAATGTTATTGCAATTGGATAAAATAATGTATAATGTTGTTCTATAATATGAGAAGTAGGAACAAAGGAAGTGCTGTTATTGGAAAATAATCTACTTTAGGCTGGTAATAGCAGCTCGGCTTCAAGATCAGGACAACTCATGTGTGTGTGTGTGTGTGTGTGTGATCTGTTTTCACATAAAGACGGATGTTTTTTCGAGTAGGTTCCTGTGTGGCGTGATGTGCAGTGATTTGGAATTATGTTAAATTCAGGTGGAGTTTACTGACACTGCAGTCATGGTGCGGTCTGTAGAAGGTGATTTTGTAATTTGGGAGGGTGTAATGTGCTCCGCTTACCCTGCGTCCTGTGCCTCGTGGGCTCTGATCACTGAGAGCAGGTTATTAGTCTGTAGAAACTCACACACTGCAGGATAGCTGTACACAGAGAGAGAGAGAGAGAGAGAGAGAGAGATGGGGGAGAGAGACGACGAGAGAAAAAGTGAGCAAAAAAAGATGGGCACAGATAGATAGATAGATAGATAGATAGATAGATAGATAGATAGATAGAAAGAAAGGAAGAAAAGAATGAATGGTGACAAAGAGAGAAAAAGAGAGAGAGAGAGAGAGATTCGTTTCGTGAGTTTTTTTAGCAGGATGCTAATAAAGAAGCGTACACAGGAGAAAAATCTTTAAAAGACTTTCACCCCATTATTTTCTGTTATCTGTAATAACCACAAGATAGCAGCAGTGAGGCCAAACGCGCCGGCCATCGCACTGCTTCAAGCTGAAACACTTTTCAAACACATTCGTAACACAAACCCATTTTACTCACAGCGGCATCTGCAAAATTAGGAGAGAATAAAATCGGATAAGTGCAAATCTCATTTGATAAACACATCTGGTGTAAGAGAAGTATCCTAATGTGGTGTATCCATCAGTGCTCAGGACGTAACATTTAAATGGGTTAGAAATCCTGTTTCTGTCAGGACCGGTTCTTGCCAACCACAGACGGGTGGGCAGACCCATATTCCAGGTGGGAAATTATTGGAGGTGGTATTGAGGAGTTAAATACTCTGTAAAATTCAACTAATTAAATGTTGGACTAATATTCTTGGGGTTGGTTAAGAAAGCACATTATATTAAGTCGATATAGGAACAAAAATGTTTTTAAAATGTTAAACAAAGGATTATTTTAGCATGACTAATGAACTGGACTAATAAAAACAAATTCAGGTGATATAATAATCTTGAAAATTAAGAGGAAAATAAAAACGTATTTGTACACCGCTGTCTTTACCAAATTTTCATTGGACAGAGGTTTGCCTAGAGCCGGCGCTGGTTACTGTAGGTCCAGATCTTCACAGATAGGGTTGGTTATATGAAAAAGATATCTAAATTTATTCATTCACACAGGGCAGAGACAGAAATTAAACCCACAATCCCAAAGGTGTGGGAGTGTATTCCAGGGCCGGCCCAAGGTACAAACTAACTAAGAGTCTGCTTAAAACCCTGTGGCCACCATGGGGCCCCCAAGAGTACATGAAATGATATTTGTATTTTTTTGGACATATAATGTCCACTGATATGACGAAAGCAACACAACAATTAAAATAGATAAGTCGTCTTTCAGATTTATAGTGTGTAAATACTTATGAATTGACAATAATTAGTAATATTAGCGCCACAGAGGGACCCCAAACAAAAAATTCTCCAGAGAGCCCCCTAAACGCTTAAACCAGCCCTGCTGTACCCTGTTAAGGTTTGGTACACTCTCACTGACACTATGTAGGGTTAATCCTACATAATGGACAATAAATGATAGGATAATGTCTCTTCTTCAGGATAAACCACCTAATCAATTATGATTTACTTTCATTCTCCCCACAATTATTGGAATGCTGCATTCATGAATTTGACAAACTTCTACACACCCGACTCTAGCAAACCACAAAGCGGCTAACCAACTCCATGTTCAACAACTGCTTTCAAAGCAGAAAGGCCACGATAACAAAACTTGCAGATGGAAATTTCACACTGCGCTGACAGAGTGCTACGTTGCTCCGTCGCTTTTTTTCCCTTATCTCAATGGGAAAATTGCTGCTGCTCAAAAATCATCCTGTTCATTAAAGACTGCTGTAATGAATAACTTCCCACTATTTGGGTTTAAATTTCACTAGTAGCTTTATTGTCTTTTCTTTGTGCTTTACAGACAGGAAGCTTTATTCAGACCACGCAACCACAGCGACTCTTTTGGGAGGAAGACAAGTTCTTTTATAACTTTGTATAAAATGAAAATGTTGCAGTGAATTTGGGGTCATTTGGTTACTATAGTATTATCGAGATCAGACACTAATATTATGTGAGGGTGCATTCAGTGTTCCAGTTGATTCCAAAGGTGTTTATTAGGTTCTGTGCAGGACACTTAAGTTTTTAAGTTTGTTCATAGTTTAAGTGAAGGGAACCACTAATGCTTTTGTATATAGAGACATTCTAGCCAACTGTGTGTTTTCAACTTTGTGGCGCCAGTTTTGGTCGTCTAGTTCAGGGGTGTCCAAACTCGGTCCTGGAGGGTCAGGGTGTCCTGCAAACTTTAGCTCAACCCTAATCAAACACAACTGAACCAACGAATCAAGAGCTTGCTAGGTTTACTTGAAAATTATGCCCTCCAGGGCCTAGAGTGTCTTCAGAATCGCTATTTAAGTGATTACACTCTGACCAAAAGTCATAAAACAGATCAACAGAGAAGTGTAAAGTAAACAGGGGCATCTTGTCTCCGCCCCATCTTGTCATGTCAAGTGAAGTCAAGTCACCTCTATATATAGAGATATATAGCGCTTTTAACAATAGAGATTGTCTCAAAGAAGCTTTATAGAATCAAATAGTAGAATAGTGTCTCAATGCAAGGGCAATACAGTAAACAGTCACTAAATCATTCAGTTCAGTTTAATTCATATCCGTAAATTAAGAGTCCCCAACTAAGCAAGACAGACGCGACAGCGGCAAGAAACCAAAACAAATCAGTGAAAAAATGGATTATGATTAGTAGCTTCCAGGTTTGTATTTCTATGCTATCAGTCATAGTTACAACATCCTGCTTCCTGCTGCTTTGTGTTTTCCAAGTGGCGTCCATGTTATTGTGCTTTGTATGTTTGCATTCGTACTTTGTTGGGATTTTTTTTTTTTACAAGATATTGATTATGTTTATTAGTCGTTGCCTGCTGCCTGGAGTCTGACACTTGCATGGAATAATAAAAGAGGTTATTTGTACATTTTAATAAATGTTTTTATTGTTTTGTTTCTATTAATTAGTTTTTAATAACTTTCATTTTTTTTCTATAAAACAACCCTTTTATTAAAAAAACACACTTATAAAGGTGTTCAACATAACATTAAACAGCAGATATTGTTTCTGTTTCTTCTGTTCGATTTAATTAAGGTGTAAACTTCAACTTTGAATAAAATAAAGCGCTAATCGACAATAAATTGGATGCTGAAATTAAAAAGCGGTGTCAGATTAAAACAGTAAAGGGAAGGGAAAAACGAGAAGAGAATCCTCAAGAAAAGCTTATATATTTCTTCGTTCCTCCTCCACATTAAAGAGTGTGTTTTTGTAAAATCCTTATTTATCAGACTGATAAAAACCTGTTGATTCGCTGTGAGATTTTTCATTATTAATTATTCTTTTTAATAGATTTTATTCGAAACAACACAATAGGACTTTGTAATGGGCTTTTCTTTTTTTAAACACTCTTAAACACACACACACCTTCATCTCGTCTGATTCTCCTCTCATTGGTGTCTGATTTTATATAATAAGAGAAAGTTAAAAAAATCAAAATATATTTTTATATATTTTTTTCCTTCGCTTCTCACCCTTTTTCTCCTACCCTCGGCAGGAGTAGTATCCGGTTGTCATAGTTACAGCAGATTGCCAGATTTCCCAGGAGACCGTGGGAATTCTTGTGTTCTGCTGAGCATTGCCACTGTTTGGGCTGCTTTACAATTCCAATTACAGACACAGACTTATTTTCACACTACACCTAATTGCCCAGAGCACACGACTCACACACACACACACGCTTGCTTCTCACCACCTGAATATTTCAACACAAGAAGAACCGGTCCCACATTTCTGTCGGAAAATTCACAGGATTGCGAAAGGAAAGAGAGCTGTGGTCACAACTGCTTTGTTTACATTTGAATTATAGTGAAGCTTAAGGAATTTATACTACAGAGTAAAAAAAGCTGGAACCTGATCAGTCAGGAGGTGTTGATTAAACAGCAGCCGCACCGCTGCTAATTTAAATGAGGTTTATATCGCAGATCGCTGTGGTGAAAGAAACAGAAAATGTGGCGTAGTCGGAAGACGATCAGCAGCAGTGTGAGGAGTGTGTAACATCAACCCCACCGCGGATTTATTTCTTACAACCAAACACACAGTAAATTGATGTGTGTAAATGTGATACATAATAAAATAATTTTTAAAAAAAACACCTGAATTATCATACTTATATACTTTACTTTTTATATCATAATCCTTTTTGTTGGTTCAAATGTGTTTACACCAAAAGTGAATTTAATTATTTAATTATTTTGACTTTGTGTGTAGATTACACACAAAGGCAATGCGAGGACACATATATTAATATGTGTATATTTAGGTGTGTATATTTATATGTGTATATGTAACAAACTCAACTCCGAACCACCAGAGGGGGCCCTTACCCGAATATTGACTTGCACCTTCAATTCTTCTGCTAGGTCACTGCTACTCAAACAGCATAGCTTCATTTATTTCTCGCGAAGTATTGTTAGTCAGGTCTGCATGCTAAGTGGTTTTGTATAGTTTATTTATGGTTACGATCTCTGTTCGCGTTTAGGATTCTTGTCTTAGCGATTCTGTTTCGTTTGCCTCCTTTGCTTAGCCTTTTTGTGTATTAACTCCTGCCTGTTTTACTACGTCTCTGCTTTATCCTGTGAACACTTATATTTTCAATAAAGCATTTTACTTGCATCATGGACTCTACTTCGTCTGGTACTTCGTCCCCAGGATACTGTGGATTATCATACACCAGGGCTACAGGCCTTCGAAGCTCATCTTGCCGCTAACCAGCACCATGCTTCCCAGTGCTCCTGAACCAAGGCAGGTAGGATGCACTAAAACCACCCAACAAGAGCGACTAAATGCCCCAACAATTGACCCACGTGTGCAAAAAAAGTAAGTTTACCCTTCTTGTAACCCATGTGTCTTACCCTTTCTGCTTCCCTAGTCATTGGTTCTGACATGCATGTGTTTTCAGGCCTAGTTGATTCAGGTGCTGCATTGAACCTCACGATTAGTCGACTGTCTAAAGCTTGACTCTCAGTTTCACAAATATCAAGTCACATTCACACACAGCATGGTGTAGCCATGTAGTGAATGGCCTTTAACCACAACTATTAAGGAGTTACAACGATTCTTGGGGTTTGCTAACTTCTACCACCGCTTCAACAGGAACTACAGCCTGACTCCCATTACTGCGCTCTTGAGAGGTAAACCCAACAAACTGAGGTGGACAGAGCACAAGTTGCTTTCATAAAACTAAAACAGAAATTCACCTCTGCACCTATACTTTGCCACCCAGACCTCACACTACTTTTCATAGTGGAAGTTGATGCTTTAGATTGTGGGAGCAGTGCTATCCCAGAGGAGCAAAGCTATCCCAGAGGCACAGCAGACGAAGAATAGCAAGGCTGACGCTCTCTCTCGAAGGTTTGACCCCCTTCACGAAATCTATGTTCAGAGCCCATTATTGATTCTAAGCTAGTTATTGCTCCCATTTGCTGCCATCTGGCTGAAGAGGTTCGGTCTGAGCAGCTTTATGACCCTTCCCAGCCTCATGTCCACTAAATAAAACTTATCTACCTCAGAACTTACATCCACGAGTGCTCACATGGGTCCACGCTACTCTTAGCTCGGGACACTCAGGGCTCAAAGCACTCTAGAGCTCATCCAAAATGCATATTGGTGGCTTAGTTATCGCCAAGATGTTGAAAACTTTAACGCGTGCAGTGTCTGTGCATAATCTAAAACCCCCCCTGACATTTACCAGAGGGGCTATTAATACCACTTCCCAACCCAAAAAGACCTTGGTCCCACCTCTCCATAGACTTTGTGTCTGACCTCCCCAATTCAAACAGGTACACGACCATACTCATACTCATACCGGTTCTCAAGCATTTAGCCTGTTACCATTAAAAGGTCTTCCTACAGCTGTGGAAATTGCCTCACTTTTGTTCACACATCTCTTTAGAAATTTTGGTATACCTAAGGATATTGTGTCAGATTGTGGGCCCCAGTTCACGTCCTGCCTCTGGGCAGAATTCTGTAAGAGGCTGGACATCAACATCAGCCTCATGTCTGAATATCATCCGCAATCTAATGGACAGGTGAAAAGATTAAAACAAGAGCCATTTTAGTCAGGACAATTAGTATGGCCTACAAGTCCCTTGTATCGCCCTTAATCCGGGAACATATCGCTTAGTGTCTTGTATCGAATCTCTCCTTCTTTTTATGCATCTCTTTACCTAAACAAACCTCCAACAAAACAAACGAATCCAATCGAAATTAAAGAGGGGACAAGCTTACCAAATCCACGAAATTCTGGACTCACAGAGAAGAAGGTGTCAATTGGAGTATTTGGCGGATTGGGAGGGTTACAGACCAGAAGAAAGATCATGGGTCAAAGCCCAGGACATCTTAGACCCCACCCTCATTTACTATTTTCATGCATTGTTGCCATCTCTGTTTGAAACCATAAATTACAGTTATTTGCAAAATTATCTTCTGTACAAAGGTTGTGCATCTGTAAGGCTTCTCAACGTCGATGCAAAACATTAGCTTCAGTGTGTGTGTGTGTGTGTGTGTGTGTGTGTGTGTGTGTTGTTGATACTGCACTTTGGAATCACAGATTGTATGTCTTAAAAATTTGACTTAAAACAACATTGTTCTGACCGACTAAGAAAAAATATCATTGCAACAGATAGAGCTACCAACAGTGATTAAATCCAGCGATCGCCATTTAGCTCACACCAAACTGCAAATTATTATCAGTGTTATACTTTTTCTAAGCGTTTATTCTAACATCAGCATTGTGTGATTATGTGTATTTAGTGTGTTATCATTAGTATTAGCATTTATACTCTTATTTCCTGCAATAACCTTCCAGTACCACTCAAATTCTAAAACATTAGATTTTACAAATTAGCTCTTTGAATTGGGCTAGGAATTATTAAAATAAATCATTACAAATGGTTTCATACTGCAGCTTTAAATGAATTTGGTAAACATCTTTAGTTACTAAAACTAAATCTATTATAATCCAAAATTATCTGCCTCACTAACACAGTGCTGCATCTATCTGGACTTGTTTCTATCTTTATCCTCACACACTAAAAGCACGACTTCTTGTAATTCCAGTTGATACATGATACAGTTTCCTCATGTGATAGTTTTTACATCAAAAAGTATTTATAGTCACTTTGGAACAGTTCACGCTTCGCTCAGTCACTGCCTTGGTTTTAGATTATAAAAACTAGCGAAAAATTCAGCTTGTTCTAAAATCGTATAGTGTGTGTGTGTGTGTGTGTGTATATGTATGTATGTATGTATGTATATATATATATATAGTATATATATATATATATATATATATATATATATATATATATATATATCTATATATATAGATATATATATCTATATATATATATATAATATACTGCTGAGGTGGTGGATGGTCTCCTGAGGGATCTCCTCCCAGACCTGGACTAAAGCATCTGCCAACTCCTGGACAGTCTGGTGGTGCATTGTGGCATTGGTGGATGGGGCGAGACATGATGTCCCAGATGTGCTCAATTGGATTCAGGTCTGGGGAACAGGCGGGCCAGTCCATAGCATCAATGCCTTCGTCTTGCAGGAACTGCTGACACACTTAAGCCACATGAGGTCTAGCATTGTCTTGCATTAGGAGGAACCCAGGGGCAACCGCACCGGCATATGGTCTCATCTCACAAGGGGTCTGAGGATCTCATCTCGGTACCTAATGGCAGTCAGGCTACCTCTGGCGAGCACATGAAGGGCTGTGCGGCCATCCAAAGAAATGCCACCCCACACCATTACTGACCCACTGCCAAACTGCCATGGAGTCTGTTTCTGACCGTTTGAGCAGACACATGCACATTTGTGGCCTGCTGGAGGTCATTTTGCAGGGCTCTGGCAGTGCTCCTCCTGTTCCTCCTTGCACAAAGGCGGAGGTAGCGGTCCTGCGGTCCTGCTGCTGGGTTGTCCACGTCTCCTGATGTATTGGCTTGTCTCCTGGTAGCGCCTCCATGCTCTGGACACTACACTGACAGACACAGCAAACCTTCTTGCCACAGCTCGCATTGATGTGCCATCCTGGATGAGCTGCACTACCTGAGCCACTTGTGTGGGTTGTAGACTCCGTCTCATGCTACCACTAGAGTGAAAGCACCGCCCGCATTCAAAAGTGACCAAAACATCAGCCAGAAAGCATAGGAACTGAGAAGTGGTTTGTGGTCACCACCTGCAGAACCACTCCTTTATTGGGGGTGTCTTGCAATTGCCTATTCCATTTGCACAACAGAATGTGAAATTGATTGTCAATCAGTGTTGCTTCCTAAGTGGGCAGTTTGATTTCACAGAAGTGTGATTGACTTGGAGTTACATTGTGTTGTTTAAGTGTTCCCTTTATTTTTTTGAGCAGTATATATACACTCCACACACACACACGCATACACTTACACGTATAGACATTTACACATTCAAAAACAAATTATGCAGAGACACACTAAAATGAATATAATTACCCACTCAAATACACACACACACACTTGAACATATGCAAAGACACACACACACACACACACACACACACTGGTACCTGTAGAAGTAGGAGCAGCCACGGACAGTGTTGTGGCTAAAATATTCCTGCGATTTCTCATTGCCAAAATCTTCTAGTGGATCTGACCACAGAAGATCGCACATGGGCCCAAAGGCTGGAGGCTCTTTAAACCGGTCCAGCTGAAGCCCAGACACACAGAGAGAAAGAGAGAGAGAGAGAATGAAAAGCTGAATTTAATCATCATCATAGTTGATGTGTCATTAATATATAATCTTATAGATAACTAATCCAGCTCTACTAGACCTCCTGACTGATTTACAGTGAATAGAGAAACTATCGGTGTGAAGTTAACGCTCATCTGGTGTCCATGTTTTTGTTATCTAGCCACAGGTCTGGTGGACCAAATTTATGGAAAAACACTTAAAATTGTTTATTTTAGCTAAAGCGATATAGACATCATTTATGGTTAATATTTGCCATTTAACCCATCAGATCACATTTAATAGCGTTCTATTTTAGGTTTTACATGAAAAATGAGCCAAAGGCTAATGAGTCTGGGACTAATTAAGAATTAATAGTATAATTTCCTTTAAATAAACTTTACTATAGTGTTCCACAAACCCTGAAAACACCACAAAATCTGTAAAAACATAAAACTCTGTTAAGAAATCTTCAGCACAAACATCTGTTACTTTTGCTAGTTTATACAAAAGTTGATTTCCTAAAAACATCTGAAGCTCTTCTTATTCTCATTCCGGCTGTTCCCTTCTAGGGGTGGCCACAGCGAATCATCTGTCTCCACCTAACCCTATTCTCTACATCCTCTTCACTCACACCCACTAACTTCATGTCCTCGTTTATCACATCCATATACCCCCTCTTTGGTCTTCCTTTTTGCCTTCTGCCCGGTAGCTTCATTTCTAACATACTTCTACCAATATATTCACTATCCCTCTTCTGTAAATGTCCAAACTACTTCAATTTGGCTTCCCTGACTTTCTCCCCAAAACATCTAACATGAGCCGTCCCCCTAATGAACTCGTTCCTAATCCTGTCCAACATCTTCAGCTCTGCTACTTCCAGCTCTGTCACCTGTCTCTTCCTTAGCGCCACTGTCTCCAAACCATACATCATAGCTGGTCCCACCACTGTCTTGTACACCTTCCCCTTTGATTCTAGCTGATATTCTCCTGTCACACATCACTCCTGACACGTTTCTCCACCCATTCCAACCTGCCTGTACTTGCTTCTTTACCTCTTTTACACACTCTCCATTGCTCCGGACCTCAAGTTCTAAACTATTGTACTTTCTTTACCTTTTCACCCTGTTATCTTACTGTTTTACTTCCCTTTTCTCACTTTCATTCCTCTTCTCTTGAGTGCAAACCTCCACCTCTCCAGGTTTTCCTTCACCTGCTCCATGCTCTCACAACAGATCACTTTGTCATCTGCAAACATCATTGTCTAAGAAGATTCCTGTCTGACCTCATCTGTCAACTGATCCATCATCACAGCAAACAAGAAGGGACTCAGAGCTGATCCCTAATGCAGTCCCATTTACACTTTGAAATTCTCTCTGACCTACTGCACACGCTACCACTGTCCTGCTCCCCTCATACATATCCTGCACCACCCTGACATATGCTTTCTACAGGTCTACAAAAACACAATGCAGCTCCCTACGACCATCTTTGTACTCTTCCATTAGCATTCTCAGAGCAAAGATTACATATGTTCATATACCATACTGCTGCTCACAGAGAACCTTCTTTGTATGACTCATCAACTTTATTTCCCTGTAGTTGTTGCAACTCTAGACATCACCCTTGTTCCTCAAAGATCGGCAACATTACACTCCTCCTCCATTTCTCAGGCATCTTTTCACTAATTAAAATGCTATTGAACAATCTAGTAAATTCCACTGCTGCATCTTCTATACATTTTTATACCTCCACTGGTATCTTATCAGGACCAACCGCCTTTCCTTTTTTTTATCCTCTTTAAAGCCATGCTAACTTTATATGTACTAATCTTTCATTTTTTCTTATTTATCAACACTTCAAAGTACTCCTTCTATCTTTTCTGTATCTTTTCACTTGTGAGCAGCTTTCCATCTCGATACTTAATAAACCTAACCTGCTGCACGTCCTTCCCATCTCGATCCCTCTGCCTTGCTAACCTGTACAAGTCCTACTCCTTCTGCTTGGATTTAGCCACTTCCCTCTTCACTCTGTGCCACAAATTATTGTATTCCTGTCTACTTTCCTCAGTCCTTTCCCACTTCTACTTGGCTAACCTCTTCCTCTGTATACTATTCTGAACTTTCTCATACCACCACCAAGTCTCCTTATCTTCATTTCTCCTTCCATATGACAATTCCTAGCACCTTTGTTCCTGTCTCTCTGATCTGCTGTGATTCGCTATTCATCTAGAAACACTAAATGACTGCCCAGAGGCTGTGCTTTGAACTCCTGTCTAAATCCTGCACAGTATTCTTTCTTTTTTAGCTTCCACCATTTGGTTTTCTTCTCTACCTTTAATCTCTTCTTCTTCCAGACCAACATCTTCATTCATGTCCCACTTCTTCCTTGGCTAACCTGTATACTATCCTGAACTTCCTCATTCCACCACCAAGTCTCCTTATCTTCTTCCCTCTTTCCATATGACACACCTAGCACCTTTCTTCCTGTCTCTGATTACTTCTGGTGTAGTTTGCCATTCATCTAGAAACACTTGGTTTTCTTCTCTATCTTTGATTTCTTCTTTTTCCAGACCAACATCTTTATCCTCCATTCTATGCTGTCTGGCTACACTCTCTCCTGCCACAACTTTACAGTCACTAAGCTCTTTTAGATCGCTTCGTCTACATAAGATGTCATCTACCTGTGTGCTCCTTCCTACGCTCTTATAGGTCACTATATGCTCCTCTCTCTTCTGAAAACTATTTACCACAGCCATCTCCATCTGTCCACTATTTCTTTCCCTGACTCCAAACCTGCCCAACACTTCCTTAATACCTCTGTTCCCCTCACCAACATGTCTATTAAAGTCAGCACCTATCACTACTCTATCTCCTCTGGAAATACTCACCATTAACTCATCTAACTCAAACCAGAACCTCTCTTTCTCTTCTAACTCACAACCTAATTGCGGGGCATAACCACTTACAACATTTACCATCAGCCCTTCAATTTCTAACTTCAGACTCATCACCCTGTCTCACACTCTTTTCACCTCCAGAACATTCTTCACAAACTCCTCTTTCAGTATCACCGCTACCCCATTTTTTTCCTCCTATCCACACCATGATAAAACAACTTGAATCCTGATCTAATACTACGAGCCTTGCTACCCTTCCACCTGATTTCCTGTACACACAATATATTTACCTTCCCTCTCTCCATCATATCAACCAGATCTCTAACTTTTCCTGTCATTATCCCAACATGCAGCGTCCCTATTTTCAGTCCTACACTCTTGCCTTTCCTCCTCTCTTTCTGTCTATTCATGCATCCTCCTCCTCCGACCAACAATAGTCCAATTTCCACAATCTGTAGGTCAACAGTGCTGATGGCGGTTGTAATTAAGCTGGGCCTTTACCAATCCGGTATAAAATTACGACTAATGATTTGCATATTTAGATTTGGCAATGTTTTACGTCGGATGCCCTTCCTGACACAACCCTTTCTATTTATCCAGGCTTGGAACTAGCACCGAAGTCAATGGCTTGTGACCCCTGTGGCTAGATTAAAGACTTAAAGTTACACTTTTATATCAGCTGGAAAGTCTGCAGTTCGATTTGAGTAATTCTGGTAGAGCTTTATACTTTATTAAAAAAACACTCCTGAGAGGCTTTAACAGCAAGCGTTACTATATTGCAGTAGAATTTAAAAGTAAAATCGTGGTGTATTTTATTGCTTTGGAACGTTTGGGGTTTTATTTGGTTTTCAGATAAGGCTTCCAGAAACGGATTGGATTGCTAAAACGTCTCTTAGACCTGCTGAGTGATCACTCAGAAATGTTTTTATATATAAAAAATGTCTCCAGTCCATTTCCATGCGTGCTTTTATGATAATTTTATTTACAATGCAGCAGCCTTTTGTCTTTCATGCGAGACTGCGAGTTGTTCGTTGATGAATTGCGTACCTTGTATAGTGACCTTAGGTTTTAGACGCACACAAATAAATGAATAAATGAATAGATGAAAAAAATAAACGAATCAGTCTCTGATTTGCGTTTTGCGCAGCAATTGAAAATGCATGCAATCTAATTAGGACGCATTGCAGATATAAGAGGCAAGAAAACCAGCAGGCCTGTGAATGATTTATTAATTTAACGGACATAAAGGTCAGTTTCCTCTGTGCAGAAATCTGTTATTCAGGAACTAAATTCATCTGCATAATCATGAGTCTGGTGTTGTGTGTGTGTGTGTGTGTGTGTGTGTGTGTGTGTGTGTGTGTGTGTGTGTGTGTGTGTGTGTGTGTGTGTGTGTGTGTGTAAGCACCTTCTTGATGTCATCTAATGTGTGTATCTCAGGTGAAAGTCCACCATGCACGCACAGAAACTGCTGATTCATCAGAGCGGCCAGCGGCAGACAGTCGAACGCATCCATGCACGCATCATACACCTGCTCAGAGTATTTAATTTTACCTTCGAAAAAGAATAAAAAAAAGAATAAATAGTAATAACGAGAGAAAAAAACTACAGTTTTAAAACATGCAAACACTCTGACATGTTCACAGGCTGTATTTTTCCCTGCGTCTCATTTGTACACAAAAGAAATCCTTGAATTCAATTCACACTTTTGCAGAGCACACGGAGATGAAGAGAGAGAGAGAGAGAGAGAGAGGAGAGAGAGACAGAGAGAGAGAGAGAGCGAGAGAGAGAGAGAGGCGAGTGGAGGAGAGAGAGAGAGAGCGAGCAAGAGAGAGAGAGCGCGAGAGAGAGCGAGAGAGAGGCGAGAGAGAGAGAGCGAGTGGGAGAGAGAGAGAGAGAGAGCAGAGAGAGAGAGAGAGAGAGAGAGAGCAAGAGAGAGAGAGGAGAGAGCAGAGAAGAGAGAGAGAGAGAGCAAGAGGAGAGAGAGAGAGAGAGAGCAAGAGAGGAGAGAGAGAGCAAGAGGAGAGAGAGAGAGAGAAGAGAAGAGAGAGGAGCAAGAGAGAGAGCAGAGAGAGAGAGAGCAAGAGAGAGAGAGAGCAAGAGAGATAGGAGAGAAGAGAGAGCTAGAAGAGAGCAGAGAGGAAAAGAGCAGAGAGCAAGAGTGAGAAAGAGAGCAAGAGAGAAAGAGAGCAAGAGAGAGAAAGAGAGCGAGAGAGAGAGAGAGAGAGAGAGCAGAGAGCAAGAGAGAAGAGAGAGAGAGAGAGAGAGCTAGAGAGAGAAGAGAGAGAGACTTGACTTTTAAACATTATTTATTATCAAGTCATTTTATACATGATAAGACAGAATGACTTAATAAATAAGGAAAAATCAATAAAAAATATAAATAAATAGATAAATAAATTAATTAAGTGAATTGAAATGTCAATACTTTTTGTAAAAAAAAACAGTATAAAAAAAAAAACTGTTCTTTTTTTAAACGAAAAAGAGAGAGAAAAGTAAGGGTAAGGAGAGAGAGAAAGAGAGAGAGAGAGGAAAAAACGGGGGAGAGAGAGTGTAAACGGAGAGAGCAAGAGAGAGAGCAAGTGAGGGAGAGAGAGAGAGAGAGAAAGAGTTAAAAGAGAGAGAACAGAGAGAGAGAGAAAACAAGAGAGAAAGAGAGATAGAACGAGAGCTTGTATGTGTCTTAGAGTGACAATCTGTACTGTGTTAACTTCACCATCCCAGAGCCACCCCATCTGTTCAGTCATACCACTGCATCACTCAGCCACACACACACACACACACACACACACACACACACACACACACACACACACACACACACACACACACACACACACACACACACCACACACACACACACACACACACACACACACACACACACACACTTTCCTCAACTTCTCCTCCTGTTTCTTTCATTTTCTTACCGGGGTTGCAAAAACTTTGGGAATTTTAAAGGTTGGAAACTTTCCTTGGGAATTAACGGACATTTAAACAATTTCGGGGGAACTTAAATCTAGATGAAAAAAGTCTTGCAGCATAATCTTTCTTAAACCAACCAGATGATTTAATGCATTTTCGGTTGAATTTCTTAGCTGCATATTCCTCAATCGCACTGTGCACAACATTATCACATAATTTCCTAAATCCTGCACACAGAAAAATACGGAACGCTTTACATTTGCCTCTTTTAATACAACTGAGCAATTGGTGGTCCAACAGTGGGAACTTGGTGGTACTGGGAATTAAACTCCAATCTTCCAATTAGTAGCTACCTCTTCCCACTTTTTTTAGATAGATAGATAGATAGATAGATAGAGATAGACAGATAGACACTGATGTGGGATCCTTTTTTTTTTAAATATAAAAAAAAAGAATCTCCACACACCACACACACACACACACACACACACACACATAAGCCTTGTTATTCACCTATAGGGGGGGAATTCCTGTTCATTTTCCAGTTTTGGAAAGTCAAAAGTTTCCTTGCATGTCAGTTTATGTCTACAAAATGTTAAAATCTGTTTGCATGTACAGTTTTACATAGGTTTTTCCCAAATCTCCAATTAATTTCCATAAATTCCTGTAAAGTTTCCAACTTGAAAAATTTCCAAACTTCCCAAGACTCGGTTTCTACGGAAAGCTTCTAAAAGTATTTACAAAATTTTTTGAACTTTATTTTTATGAAGTTACGCAGTTTACGTTTACGCAGAATCTTGTCATGTTGACATGTTATTACATCATAAAATATAAGAGCCAATCAGTTTACAATATGCAAATCAAAACCACAGGGGTGTTTCATATTTACATATGAATTTGAATTCATTTTATTGTTGATACGAAGTTACTTTGGTACCTTTTGTTAAAAAAAAACAACCTTAAACATTACATTAATTTAGGGAAGGTTTAAGTGTTACACCAAATGTGTTTGTCTGAAAAGATTGAGGACTGTTTTACTGAGGACAGACCATTTCAGGCCAAGTGTGTGCGTGAGTGTGTGTTCTCACACTTGGCAGATGGAAAAAGAGGGCGCCCACTCTTTACTGTCCCATCAGGGAAATCACACTCTCTGACTCCCTGGACCAATCATTAATGAGCAAATTAATTTGCTGCTAATGCTCTCGCTCTTTCTGTCTCGCTGTCATATGAGAAAGAGTGATCTAAAAAGCATGTCTAACAGAAAACATGGAGTTTATGAAAAGGGCAGGAAGGAGGACAGGAGTGCTGATCAACTCTAATCTGATGTCATTTAAAAGAAGACAAAATAAATACATAGAAGAAGTGACAGCAAGGATCAGAACACAGTTTTTGAATAAGTGAGGAATGAATTGCTAAATACGCTAATGGATGAGCCAGTGGAAGAATCACATAGAAACTTATGCATGGATAGATAAGAAAGGCTGCTGTTGGATGGAAAGGGGCAGATGGAAAGATGGATAGATTTGTCAATGACTGGATAGATGAATAAAAAAATAGATGAATGAATAGATGGATGGATAGATAAATAGACAAAAGAACGGACGGATGGACGGACGGACGGATTTGGTATTGATGGACGAACAGACAGATAAATAGATAGATTTTGTTAATGACTGAATAGAGGGATATACAGACAGACGAACAGACAGATGGATGGATGGACGAAACGGACGACGACGGACAGACAGACAGACAGACAGACAGACAGATAGATAGATAGATTTGGTAATGATGGACGAATGGACAGACAGATAGATAGATAGATAGATTTGTCAATGACTGAATAGAGGGATGGAAAGACAGACAAACAGACAGATGGATGGACAGACAAATGGACAGGCAGATGGATGAATGGAAGAACGGGCAGTCTGGTAGACTGACTACCAGACAGATGGATAGATATGGATGAATAGATAAATGGATGGATGAATGGATAGATGGATAGATAGATGGATGAAAGAAAGAAGTGTGCGTTTATACTTACATTCCTGTTTGAATGTGAAATATTCGGTCAAGTGCCTACATTCATGGTTTCCCCGCAGCAGAAATAATGTCTTTGGGTAGAGGATTTTCAGTGACCAGAGATACAGAACACACTGAGTGAAATACAGAGACAGAGAAAGAGAAAGAGAGTGAGAGTATGTGAATATGTGCAAAGAGAATTATTTGCAAGTATGTGCGAGTATTTACAGCAAGTAAAGTGTAGAAATGCATTGTGCAAAAGTGTGCATTGTGTGTACATCGTATGCATAGTGCAAAAAGTGTGCATTGTGTACATCGTATGCATAGTGCAAAAAGTGTGCATTGTGTGTACATCGTATGCATAGTGCAAAAAGTGTGCATTGTGTACATTGTTCAGTTGTATATATTTTTATAGACAAATGAATGGGATAAACATTATGATGGTACTTCTGTTGAAGTACATTGATTTGTTTTACTTTTGCAATAATAATATTTGTGTTTTTTTACAGAACTGTAAAAACTGGATTCCTTATTACTAAAGTACACACTTCCTTACTACTGATATATAGCTATAGTAATTACTACACTAGTGTAGTACTACAGACTAAAAAACAAAAGGCAAATGTTACATGCTGAAATCATAACATGCTATAATAACATTCCAAAGTAAAGACTAATTTCTGGTATTAAAGGGGGCAGTGGTGGCTCAAATGGTTAAGGTGCTGAGTTGTTAAGCTGAACAACTGTTAATCTTGAACTCCTGGGTTCAAGCCCCACCTCCGGCAAGTCAACCACTGTTGGGTCCCTGAGCAAGACCCTTAACCCCTCCTGGTCCAGGGGTGCTGCATCATAGCTGACCCTGTGCCCTGACCCCCAACCTACTAAGATGGGATATGCAAAAAATGCATTTCATTGGCTCTGTACATGTACCTTGCACAATGAATTGAATATACCTAAAAGTCTTTGTCATGTTTTCAACATTCAATAATTTTTAGAAAGATTCCAGAAAAGGAGGTGTTTTGGATTTATTGATGGATTCATTTAAAATTAATACAATCTTTATTATTATTACTTTTAAATAAATGGTATAATCTATTCCTGATAATAGAAATAAAATGGGGTCAATTAACATCTATTATTAACAACTGAACAGAAAGTTCACACTGAGTTCAAACTAACCTGCCTTAAAAATATACACACAAGAGAAAGCACTAACCTCGATACTGAAGTAGCCCCGGTCCACATAGTCCCCTAGAAAGAGGTACCGCGTTGTAGCGGGAGAGCCTCCGACCTCAAACAGCTTCATCAGGTCAAAGAACTGCCCATGAATATCTCCACAAACTGCCGGACACACATTATATCAAAACTACATACAGTATGTTTCAGTATTACCATTCATTCATTCTCTTATAATTAAACTCTTTATAATTAAAAATGTCCATACAAATTTAAACTCTTACATTCTTTGTTCTGATTGGTCAAGGATAGATACAGAGAATTTTAGGGGTTGAAGATAACATTTATCACATTTAGAATTATTTATGTAGGAACAAACAGTTTAAGAGAGATTTCCAGGAAAGTGTTCATTTTTATAATAAATATTAACTATTAGAGTTGGGTGAGTCATTTTAATGCCTGTTGAACATAACAAACATAACAAAACAGGTGAAAATGTCATTTTTTGGTGACTGAGAAAAAGACCTGAGGATCCTATTAGTGCCTGAATACTCTAAAAGGGTATCAAAAAGTTTCCAGACACGCCAACAGATGGAAGCACAGGGCTGTCTGTAGCTGTGTCCTAAAACATTTTGATGCCACTCATATGTGTCTAAAGCTTCCTTTAAGATAGCCGTTGCTGCCGAATTAAACATCTAGAAGGCAGCGCTGGACCTACCTTTTTTTTTACGTACAATCTGTACCAAAAATATAGTTACAGAAACAAACTACCATGTGGTTATATAAACTGTGAACCAGTAGTGCGCCAATGAACAACATGAACACAGCCTAATAACAGATACATATAAGACTTATAAATCCAGTAGCAAGGAAAGCTAACTGTTGGGTCTCTATCAGTTTTTCAACACTGTGTCTTTGAGCTCGCCATTGAGTGTAAACCCAGCCGATATTGATATGTGTTCGGGGGGGGTTCCTGACCAATCTTCCTCTTTCTTTCCTTTGCTTCCAAAGAATTATTTTTGCTATCTTTGCTGACTTTACCATGGCGTTGATTTGAGACTTATATTATGTATATACTCATATTAGATCGTTCTATCTTGTATCCCGTTCTATCCTAACTCCACTCAGGCTAGGGTATGGAAGGGGCTGTGTGCACCGACCCGATCAGAAACTTACAGAGTGTGTAGCTATTTGGAAGCTGCTTAGGTAACAGCAGAAAAAAAGTTCGTGCGGTTAGGAGTTGTTATACTATGTAAGTAAGTTTACTAAGTAAGTTGCGCTACTATAAGTAATTAACGCTAATATAAGTCTGTTTATTTTGTATTCCGAGTTCACCGTCGTCAACAGATCCAGTCCGGTTTCAGCCCAGTTAGTGGATCAGCACTTAAAGACACTGATCCCCATTAGCAGATCTTCAGTGGAGACCTTGTCTTCTAGACGCCCATCAAGACAAGACCATGGGAAGCAGAATCTGCACAAGCTAATCTTTGCTGCAGCATAGAATAACCTGCTGGTTTGTCTGGTCAGAGGAGAACTGACCCCCCAACTGAACCTGGTTTCTCCCAAGGTTTTTTCTCCATTTTGTTATTAATGGAGTTTTGGTTTCTTGCTGCTTTCGCCTCTGACTTGCTTAGTTGAGGACTCTTAATTTGCAGATATTAATTAAACTGAACTAAGTGTTTTAGTGAGTGTTTACTATTGTCCTTGCATTAACACACTCTTAGAATAGAATAGAAGAGAACTGAGCAATGCAGAGATGTTGCAGATAAAATAGTACATTCTACACTGTAGTTCATTACAGCATCATTTAAGCTTACCATGGCATTATAGTAACACACACACACTCACCAGTGTGTAGGAGATCTAGGTTTGTTTCTCTGACCTGTAACAGGAGCCTCGATGTCCAGCATTGTCTTCTCCTGGCGCAGGATGGAGGCTCCCTCATTGATGATGCGCAGGGCGACTGGTTCCTCCACACGGCCTTCTTTGGTAAGGTGAGCTTTTAGCAGGTCTACTCTCGGCTTTCCTTCACAGTCAAACACCTCCCGCATACTCAACCTGTGGCTCAGCGGGAATGGGACAGCTACAGTGGTAGAACAAGAGAAGAGATGAAGAAAGAAAAAGTTTATGTCTAGCTGAGGAGTGTTATAGTAAGAGCTACGCTTTTTAATCAGGCGTCCTGACTATAAAGAAAAAAAACGGTCCTTTGCCAAACTGTAAATTATTTGCACTGACACACAACAAAAAAATTGCATGTACATAGTTACTGTACTTGTCACAAAAGAGGAAAGCAAACAGCAAATACAAACACACCAAACACACACACACACACACACACACAATCATAGATTGCACTTTTTTTTTGGTATGTTATTCTTACTTGTGTATTTTATTATGTGTTCTCATATTGGGATTTATTCTTTGGCTTAAAGGAACACCATCGAACATTAGCTCACATTAGCTATGTGGTTGATAAGCGCAAATATCTGTTACTAGTGTCGTAAATACTGTCGCTAATAAAGCGTTTCACCTACGTTTTATTTTAGTCAGTTATCCGGATGCACGGCAATATTGGAGATACCTGCGAGATCCTGTTAGTTCAGAGCCATTTAAACTGGTAAACGCAGGAACTTTGTTTGAAAACTATATCCACCTACCAGGTATTATAGCTTGTGTTACAATATACACGACGACATAAAGAACGCTAGTATGTTAGCCTAGCTTTCTTTTGCTCGCATAACATAGCTCGTATGCAGCATTTTTTACAAAGGGTGTAATTTATATAAAAGAATAAAATGTTGTTTATGCAATCGAGTAGCCATAATGTCCATAATAGCTTATACAGCAGATACTGTCATAAGTTTATAAGGATAACAATTCAAAGATTACTAGACCAAAATAAAAACTATATTAATATTATTAATTTTTTAGCCTCACTTACTGTGGCTCACTGGTTAGCAAGATTGTGAGCCTTGTCTCGAACCCTTAATTTTGAAATTACCAAGATACGTGAAAACTCTACCACTTATTCAACACAGGACACAATGAAAACCAAGGCAACTCAAGACACAAGGCTGTGTAAGTCTGTAATAAGTGGTACAGAAGATGGATATATGGATGGATGGATAGATGGATGGAATAATAGATAGATGGATGGATGAATGGATGGAATAATGGATTGATGGTTGGATACATGGAATAATGGATGGATGGATGGATGGATGGATGGATAGATAGATAGATGGATGGATGGATGGATAGATAGATTGATGGATAGATGAAATAATAGATGATAAATGGATGACCACCTCAGGATGTACTGATACTGCATTCTGAAAGACAACTTAGCACTATTTTACTTGAATTGTTAGAATTTTTTATATATAATCAGCTAAATAGGGTGTGACAATAATAAATTAAACTATTCTAATCCAAAAGGAAGGAAAAGAAAGAAAAAAGAAAGCCTGTTTGTGAGGTTAGTAACAGTAAACAGATGGAGGTGACACTGTAAAGTGTTTAAGCGTAGATGATCTCACCCACTTGCTCCAGTGAGACTTTCACAGTTACTAAACTATGATGTTAATATAGTCTTTATAACAGTAACGATAGGAGGAGAAGGTCAAGAGGATTTATAGCTTAGTATTACACACACACACAAACATTTTGTTTTTATAATACAGTAACATACCGTAAAAGTCCTTCAGCAGTGGACACACACACACACACACACACCTAATTCCAGCCTTGTTAAACCACGACTACATATACAGTATGAAAGTAGACAAGTAAGTGACGACTCTTTGTGTCGGTTACTGCTCAAAATTATTATATGCTGTAAAATAATATGCATGTTGAGATATCGTGGGAAGTGGGCCATCTGTGGACGTGTGTGTGTGTGTGTGTGTGTGTGTGTGTGTGTGTGGCTTATAAAACTGAGGCACAGAGAAAGAGAGAAAAAGACAGAGGGGGAAGAAAGGAAAAGAGAGAGAGAAAGAGAGAGGGAACATGAGAGAGAGAATAGAGAGACAAAGAAAGAGAGAGGGTGAGAAAAAGACAGAGGGGGAAGAAAGGAAAAGAGAGAGAGAAAGAGAGAGGGAACATGAGAGAGAGAATAGAGAGACATAAAGAGCAGAGAAATGAAGAGGTGAGGAAAGAGAGAGTAAAGAGAAAGAGAGAGGGTGAGAAAGGGGGAAGAGAGAGAGGGGAACAGAGGGAGAGAGAGAGAGAGAGAGAGAGAGAGAGAGAGAGAGAGAGAGAGAGAGAGAGAGAGAGAGAGAGAGAAAAGAAAGAAAGAAAGAAAGAAAAGAAAGAAAGAAAAGGAAGAAAGAAAGACAGAAAGGGGGAGGAGACAGGGGAAAGAGAGAGAGGAAAAGAAAGGAAGAGAAAGAGGGGAAAAGAGAGAGAGAGAAAGATAGGAAGAGAGAGAGGGGAAAGAGAGAGGGGAAAAAAAAGGAAGAGAGAGAGGGGAAAGAGAGAGGAAGAAAAAAGGAGGAGAGAGAAGGGGGTGGAGTGAGATGGTGCATTACTGGAATTTTGAATTACTGCCTTTACAAATGAAGGCGAAGAAAATGGTTATACAGCCCCTTATCTGATTGTAACTGTGTGTGTGTGTGTGTGTGTCTTAATTTAGCATTAGGACTGCATTATTGAAGTGCAGTATACAGCAGAGGGCTTTTACATAACAGCATCTCCTCGAGAGCTTGTACACAAAGACAGACACACACACACACACACACACACCGCCAACTAAACCACTGCCACACGTGGATACAAACGCAGACATATGCAGCTGCTCTACTGCATCCTTATTACACACACACACACACAAACAGGGTATTAAGTAGGGCTGTGCGATTTGGAAAAAATATCTAATTGTTTTAGTCTTTTTAATATTGTGCAGCACACACTTTATAGATTCCTTACTTTTTTGTAGTCCAGCAGATAAAGTGTGCCTTCCTACCAAATAGATGGTGGGGTTATAGCTGCTATTATGCAGTCAGTGCTGCCCAAATGCATTTGAAATAAGATAGGTAGTGTAGCTATCTGTAGTCCTGCGCGGGTCTTTAGCTCTTAGTCATCACTATTATAGCGCAGAGTGAAACTAAGATACGGTTCAGTCGCCCGGTTTAACCACAGGTCTGCTGAGTGTAATATTCCGCCTCAACTTTATTCCTGTATGAAACACGGCTAAAATATGAGAAAATTTTATATCTCCTATCCAGAGTTTTGTCACTGCATTAAAATGCACTGTCTTTAGAATAGAATAGAATAGAATAGAATAGAATAGAAAAGCATAGAATAGAATAGAATAAAACAAAGAAAAGTATAGAGAGAATAGAATAGAATAGAATAGAGCACTTAAAGAATAGAATAGAACACAAAGAATGAAAGATAGAATAGAAAAGTATAGAATACCACCCCAAACAAAATATAGAATAGAGTTAAATAGAATAGAATAGAATACTTAAAGAATAGAATAGAACACAAAGAATAAAATAGAATAGAAAAGTATAGAATAGAATAGAATAAAAAGTATAAAGAGAATAGAATAAAACAGAATAGAGAAGAATAGAATAAAATAGAATAGAATAGAATAGAACACACTTAAAAATAGAATAGAATAAAATAGAAAAGAAAAATATAGAATAGGATAGAACAGAATAGAATAGAATAGAAAAAGAGTACAATAGAGTGGAGAGAAGACTAGTGAAGAGAGATATAGTGTAAAGTAAAAACGTCACTTGTAAAAATAAATAAGGTAGAAAAGAGAAGTGAAGAACAGAAAAAAGTAGATTAAACTGTTAAGTACAATAGTGTGCAAGTGTAAAAAAAGGGTACAGAAATTAGAGTAGAGTAGAGTAGAGTAGAGTAGAGTAGAGTAGAGTAGAGTAGAGTAGAGTAGAGTAGAGTAGAGTAGAGTAGAGTAGAGTAGAGTAGAGTAGAGTAGAGTAGAGAATAGGCTTTAATAAGGAGGCACTAGCACCTGTTATAGGGGGTCCAGACCCTGTTAATTCTGAGGTGTACACTCTGTTATAAATAAATATGAGCTAGCAATTTATAAGGCATCCACTAGGGGCAATCTAGTAGTTTCTCAGTTATCAATCAGGCAGCTGTTAGAGCAGTGTTAGTAAAATAAAATAGTGGCTTTTTGACAAAAACCATTGATTAGCATGTTATGCTTTCAGATACACTCACCACACTGAATTAGTTAAGCTGGTTATGTACTTATGTTTTAATACCATTAATGCTACACAAACTTTACGAGATAAATAATATGTGAATGCATTACTTTGGGTAGGCGGAGGATGGAAGGCGGGAGTAAAATTAGACAAACTTAGGGAGGCACACGTCCTTAAATGTTGAAAACCCGTAGTAGAAAAATACACGAGCAGTAGATACCAGAGGGTGGTCAAATACCAGACCAACAAGGAGAACAAAGACAAAATCAACACAATATTTAATATTTATAATAAACTACTAAGATAATACCACAAATAATATCCATACACATACATAACTCTCCACATTATTTACACACTGAAAGTGAGATTGTGAGAGTGAGAAATGCTTTGAATCCAGCTGTGTTTGTAGGCACTGCCTCAGTAGATGCGTGTGCTGTGATCTCAAGGTCACGATCTTGCCTTGAGCCCTACAAACCTATGAGGCATCATGTAAGAAGATGCTATCATCATCTTTTAACCTGGAGATGTGATTGGAAACAGCTACACAACCAGTGTGTATGAACAATACTTGAATTTGGATTAAAAACATTGGGAAAAACAATTTGAGTACGATAGACTGTCAAAAGGTAGAACAAAGGAGCAATGCAAAAAAACGTGGTACATGTTACTTTATTTATTATTATTGTTATTGATTATTATTATTATTATTATTATTATTATTATGAAATTATAGTACTCCAAAACTTTAAAACATGTCTTCAGCTGTGTGTGAGCTTGGCGAAAGAACAAGGTAGTTTAATATATCGGGCTCAGTCTACGATAAAGGGGACACCTTGTACGGATCTTTATTACTGTAATGCCACGCCAGCAGAGTGAGCCCTCATCTGAGTACTAGCTACTTGCCGTTTGGGGGTGATATTAGCTTGTCCATGCCAAACATTTCTTGCGAAGTAGAACAACGTCTTCTATGGCACAGTAAATGTCCAAGTATCTCCAATATAGCAACGCATCAGGGTAACTGACCAAAACGTGATGTAGGTGAAAACACATTTTCTTCTATTGCAGGAGTGCATAAGAACTTAATTTTAGTCTAGTACTACAGCGCCACACTAGTTCAACGGCGCTATTGTATGCGCATAAATTATAACACATCAGATCAAATGACTATTCAACAGCTAAAACCTTTGTTGACGGGTATCTCCAACATGGCCACGCATTCGGGTAACAGACTAAAATGTGACATATGTAAAAACACTCTATTGGTGTCTTATCACTAAAGCAGATTTTGTTCACAGTTTTGTAAAAAAAAAAAAAATTTTCCCAAGCACTAATGGTTCAGGTTTTCTTTACTCTCCAACATATTATGTATTTTCTCTTAGGAGTGCATGAGCACTAAATTTTAGTCGTACACTACAGCACCACACTAATTAAATGACGCTATTGCATGTGCTTACATTACAACATATCAGATCAAACCACTATTCGACTATTATTTTCTTTCGTCTTTTTACATTACATATTGTTATAATAGAAGCTCCTGACACCAAATCAAATTTAGTTTATGTGTGTCAGCATATTTGGCAATGAAAACCCTTTTCTGATTCGAAATTGTGAGTAAATGAGGTGGTCGGTACAATGCTAACCACCTGTGAATTCTACACAGGGGCTTTATATGCTTTTGCACTCTAGGTGGTGGGCATATATAGTGATTAGGTTGCCATCATTTAAATGTAGAGATATAGAGGGAAAGAGGATACTTCCTTATGTACAATTAACTGCAGTGTTCAGGGTCAGTGACCTCCGGTTTATGAATATTTAAAGACCTTTCATTAGGCGTCTACTTCCTGAACTTAGAAAGCGGTGGTCAGTGTGTTTGACTGCTAATTGGAAGATCGGGGTTCGATTCCCAACACTACCAAGTTACCACCGCTGAACCCCCTGAGCAAAGCTCTTAATCTCCAAGTGCTCAGTTGTTTTGAAGAGATAAATGTCGCTCTGGATAAGAGCATCTGCAATATGCTGTAAATGTAAGCGTTGCAATGTAGTTTTTTTCTTTTTCTCCTTTTCGTTTCTTTCTAAGGATGTTTTAAAACTCAAAAACAAAGTGTAAAACTTTTGTAGCCACCTTTTGAAACCCTAGTGTAACTCTTTACAATGCCCGTTTCCTATGTCAAATCCTTTAATATCTTTATTACACAGCCCTCAGGGAACTGTGTGTTTATGTTTAAGAGAAAGAGAAAGAGAGCGAGGGACAGAGAAAGCATTTGAAGGAATGGGTCGGAGAAAGACAGACAACAAGAGCATAAGGTCAGGACATCAGGACTGTATATGATGGCCTTTGGCCTTAGGCATGATGCTGTGACTTGAGTCGGTTCAAAACCAACTTGAGAGAACCGCTGCACACACAGGCATGAAACTAAAAATTCTGATGTTTACACTGACCCACACTCGCACTTATGATAATAAAGATGACGCTAAGTATTAAGTTACTGTTCTTTATGCCTCACTATATCAGGTAAAAAAAAAAAAATGGAGCCAATACAAAACCCTGAGGTACACCTATTCAAAATAAAAGATTATACCTACAGCTGGGGTTAGACAGCTGGGAAGTGGTGGCTCTTGGTTAAGGTGTTGGATTACTAACCCGAAGGTTGTGGGTTCGATTCCCAGGTCGACCAAGCCACCACTGTTGGGCCCCTGAGCAAGGCCCTTAACCCCCAATTGCTCAGTTGTATAACAAGGAATATTGTAAGTCGCTCTGGATAAGGGCGTCTGGCAAATGTAAATGTTAGACCAAACATAGACATAGACAGATTTTATTCATGAAAATTTTAAGATTAATTGTGCATTAATATTTGATCTATTTATTAGAGCTGACATAACACAACATTGAGGCACTCCGAGAGCGCAGAACACAACCTTGAGGAGCTCCGAAGGCTCAAAACACAACCTTGAGAAGCTCAAAGGGCTTAGAACAAAACCTTAGGGAACTACATTGCTAAGGGTTAGGGAGAGTGAGACATTGTTGCCCACCTGCAATGCTTGTGGTCTGTCCGTCAGGAGGTTGGAGATGCACTGAAAGAGCTTTGGGATGAAACCTAGAACCTCAAACATAGTGGTGGGGTGGAGGAAATTATAGTGTTACCAAAAATGTTTTTGTGTTATTGAGGTTTGTTTTAAATCTACATTAATGGTTGCATAGACTATAGAACTCTATAAAGAGCTATACAAACCTAATAAGAAATAGAATTATTTCTTAATAGTGAGTGGTGATTTCTATCATTTTCAGCAGGTCATCAGCAGGGACACAAATATTTGGTACCAATCCATTTTTCAAAAGCCTTTACGCAAAACCTGCTTCATATTGACCCTCCTTTATAAAGCAGTCTGGTGAGAAATAATTTGTACAAACATGAACGCATTTAGGTAGATCGGGGGCTTAGACAACATTGCTCCAGCATCAAAACTATGATGGACTAAGATGTCACTAAGATGAGCAACTGATAACGGCTTGATTTGAGAAACTGTTTATCATTGTGTTGACAAACTGCCAACACTCGTTTTCATTCAAACAACTGAAATCCAATGACCCCTTTAATGAAACACCCTCTGGCTATCCTTCATAGAACCCTGGACCTTGACTCTTTAGAAAAGATTCCAAACAAACCCAACTTTGGTATCCGCAGGAATTAGTTACAGCTAATAAAACAGGTGTATTAGATGTAATTCCGTTAAATGGGCTGTCATTTTAGTGTTAGGTATAATTTGTTAGTAACACATGCATTAAAAAAAAAACCCCCCCCCTCACACACACACACACACACACACACAAACACCAAATATTGTCTCCGGCTTGCTCACTTTCTAACCTTGACCTGGGTGTTTAAGCAATCACAAACTGTGCAGGCAACCCCACATTCCCTTCTCTCTCCCTCTCTCTCTCTCTCTCTCTCTCTCTCTTTCTCTCTCTCACACACACACACACTAAAAGGACTTTTCTAGTGGATGCTGAAGCCCCACTAGTGCTAGCACAGATAATGGCCTAGAATTAGACTTTGAGAAAGTAGGGCGCTGACAGGCTTGCTCTTGTTCCTGAACCCCTGAGATACGAGGGGAGGGACTCATCCAGGTCACAGCTGTGATACAGCTTTCCCCTCTCTTTCCCTTTCTCTCTTCATCTCTATTTCTCTCTTTCTATCTCCTCTTCTGTCCCTCTCTTTTTCCTTACACTGTTTTCTCCCAGCATTCCTCACATTTCCTGTATCTATTTTTGCTTTGAGAGACATTTGTAAAAGTCACTAATGCTTTACTAACCATTCACAACATTATAGGTCACCTTTTTATCAGCTTTGTATAGAGATAATTTATTAAAAAAGCAGATGATATGCAAGTCAAAGCAAATTTTTATTCTGCTGTCAAATTGTCTCATGTTTTATAACAGAGTGGATTAGTAAACTCAGGTTTGGTTTTCTTTTAGATTTAGACTAAAGATATGGGTGTAAGAAGACTATAAGAAGTGGTGGCGCAAAGTGGTAGCGCGAAGGCCCAACAGCACCACCAAGCTGCCGCTGTTGGGCCCCAGAGCAAGGCCCTTAACCCCTAATTGTTCAGTTGTATAAAAGAGATAAATGTAAGTCGCTGTGGATAAGGACGTCTGCCAAATGCTGTAAATTTAGATAAAATACATGGCAGAACATTTGTGAGCATTTTACCAACCAATAAATGGTTAGCACCCAAACTTTTGCCACAAATGTAGAAGCGCACAGTTGTGCAGTAAAATGTCGCTATATGCTGTAGCATTAGGATGTCCCTTTACTAAAGTAAGAGACTCTGACTCAACCCTACTAAACACCTTTGGAGTGAACTGGAAAAACAACTGAACCCCAGACCTCCTCACCTCAACATTAGTGTCTGCAGTGTTTTTAGCCAGGGCCAGCAAGGCCTTCTCTGCTAACCTAAACAATAGCTACATTTCCAAATTTAAATTCTAATATTTGTTTTATTAAATTGTATTATTTTACTCCCAACAGTTTATTCTCTTCATTTCATAGTGTTTCTCTTGCTGCACTGCTTCCAGTATGTGTATGTTAGATTTTCTGTCCAATCAGATTTCAGTTTCTATGTGGTGCCATGTTAATCTAATCTGCCCAGAGCCTTCAGAATCAGTAGTGCTGCCCATGGAACTGAAACTTAAACTATATTAGTAGTGGAAGATTGCTAATTGGATGATATTACTAAGGACTGTTTCTTTAACCAATCAGATTTTTAAATTTGCCTCACGAGGCACACTAACTGGCGTACAATGACGTCAGTATTTTTGCATTCTCTGATTGGTCGATCAACATAAAACTGTTATACAGCCCATTTCAATTCAATTCAATTCAATTCAATTCAGTTTTATTTGTTTGGCGCTTTTTACAATGGTGATTGTCACAAAGCAGCTTTACACAATTGAAGAAATTATAAGATGAAAATGAAACAGAAATCAGTTTGTCCCTGATGAGCAAGCCGGGGGTGACGGTTTCAAGGAAAAACTCCCTGAGATGGAGATAGGAAGAAACCTTGAGAGGAACCAGACTCAACAGAGAACCCATCCTCATTTGGGTGAAAAACAAGTAGCAGAAATTATGTGGTTACATTTTGTGTGTGTTTCGACTACCGAAATGCATCTGTATAGTTGAATTAGAATTATTATGCCCACAATGTCTGACGGAGGGGAAGAAATTAAGTCTTGGTCTCAGACATACATCAAAAAAAAAAAAAAAAAAAAAAAAAAAAAGGACATCGTGAGGAGAGGTCTGCTAACCTCGAAGCTTGTTTCAGCCTTTAAATGTATGATATATTTTATTTATATCTTTAAGGTTTTTGTGATGTTAATAGATAAATACTGATTCTGAATTGCTCCAGATGATGTATGTGGTACAGTTGCGGTTGTAGTGTAGAGGTTTGGAGTCTTAAAGGGGTTTTTTGCGTTATTAAAAATGTTTTTTTTCCTTAATATGTTAATTGTCTCTCTGTCTGTAATGCTGCGCGTTTTTGTATAGTATTGATGATATCTATAATTGCGATGTGATAGTGGTGGTATTAAGAGATGTATCACCACTATCACATCAATTATAGATATACAATACTATACAAAAACGCGCAGCATTACAGACAGAAGTAGACAGAGAGACTAACACTAAGGGAAAAAAAAATCCTCATCCTCACTGAAGGCCCAGGTACAAGTGACCGATCTCATTAATACTATTGTAGCTGAATAAAAACAAACCCTCACAGTCACACTCGACAGTCTAGTGCAAAACCTTTTTAGTAGTGTGGGGGTTAATACATAAGTAAAATTAAGACTTAAAAGAAAAAATAGGTTGTAGATTTGTCGATATAATATTTGAAATATGGTATATGTACTTTCTCCAAATAACCCCCTGGCTATCCCACCACCAGATGGCGCCGTCTCCTGAATACCAGCACCAGCTTACTGCCTCTACTTCCACTTCCAGGTGTTTGCGTATTTAAGCTAGCGCTAGATTTAGCACCACGCAAAGTACTGTTTGTATTATGCAACTTAACGAGCGTTTCATGTGTGGACTGATTTTCTGGTTTCTGATCTCTGCCAATTGTTTTATCCAGCCATACGATAAAAAATAATATATTTTGCCGGCCAAAATATATTTTAAATATATGTTAAATACAGACGCTCCCTCTAGTTACGAACATCAGAATTACGAACACTCGTAGATATGAACACGAAAGCTCTGTAATCGAAAATGTGTTTGTTTATGTGTTCGTATTGGCAAAGAATCAAATTTTAAACTGCGCACCAATTCTGCCTAATACAACATTTGGCCGCTAGCCACGCCGCTGCAGCATTATAGGTCAGCCAGCTCAGACCCTCAGTTGTTTGTGACTTGCGGTTCCGTTGATACGTGCTCGCTGGAAATCAAAGTGTAACTTTGGTTTCATCGTAAAGAATCTTGTGCGTCCGTTATCCTATCATGGTTGGTGAAAAGAGTAAGGCTAGTGATGATCGTGCCAGTGCTAGCAGTGGTAAAATGAAAAAGGCCATTACAATGGAAAGTAAGGTGGCTATATTTAAAAAAACTCCATGGTGGAGAGAAAATGGCGGATGTAGCTCGTAGCTCGAGTCGAAATTATGCCTACTATAATAGTATCATACCCTTAAAATAAGTTGAATAGTATTCGTTCGTAACTGGAGGAGTGTCTGTATATGTTGTATCTTTGATGCTCAATTAAAATATCTTTTATTTCAGCTAAAATATATATTTCCAATGTTTACCTTACAACCTTTGTCTTAATTTCGGCTTTTATCCACACATAAACTTTGATCGAGGAGTATAAACCGTACTTGCTTGATATAAGAACAAACTTTATTGGTTTTTATGGTAGCTCAAACATGTGTAATAAAAAAGAATGAACATTGGTCCTCAGACATCAAGTTTCATGTATGCTTGACTGATTAATGTTTATAATTAGATATGTGGTGAGACACACCTTTAAAACTAGACCTCTGAAGAAATTTCCCAGTGTGTCAAGAGGAGCCTTGATTGCAGAAAATTCTAAGGTGGGGGAAATGAGACTCTTTGAAAAGAAAAAAATGATTTGTTATATATATTTGGAAATATATTTTAACAAATCTATTTTTTCAGTTTTTTGTATATTTAAACCTATATATTAAAAAATATATTTTTATCGTGAAGAAATGTTGTTTCGTTGTACTATGTACTGCGCCTGCTATAGATGGTTAAAATGAAAATGAAATATTTGGGACTATAGACTTAATTTTCCCGTTACTCTCTGTTTGATAAGCTTGAATGCAGTGACGGAAAGTAAAATAAGTATTTGACCACTTCGCAAAACATGACTTAGTACCTTGTGGCAAAACCCTTGTTGGCAATCACAGAGGTAACCCATTTCTTTTAGTTGGCCACCGGGTTTACACAAATCTCAGGAGGGATTTTGTTCCACTCCTTTTTGCAGATCTTCTCTAAGTCATATAGGTTTCATAAAAGGCATAACTCAGACTTTCAGCTCCTCCTACAAATGTTTAATAGAATTAATGTCTTGAGACTGGTTAGGCCTACCCAGGACCTTAATTTGCTTCCTTTATTGACTTGGCTGTGTGTTTTGGGTCATTGTAATGCTGGAATACACGTCCATGACGTATTTTCATTTTGCCTTGGCTGAGACAAAGAGGTTTTCACCCAAGATTTGATGGTACATGGCCCTGTCCATCGTCCCTTTGATGCGGTGAAGTTGCCCTGTCCCCTTAGCAGCAAAACACCCCCAAAGCATAATGTTTGTCACAGGCAGCATTCCTCCTCCTCCAAACATGGTGAGTTGAGTTGATGCCAGAGAGCTCAATGTTGGTCTTATCTGATCACAACACTTTCACCAAGTTCTCCTGTGAATCATTTAGATGTTCATTGGTAAACTTTAACTGGGCTTTGCAGGTGCTGCAGGATTTAAATCCTTCACAACGTAGTGTGTTACCAAATGTTTTCTTGGTGACTATGGTTCCAGCTGCCTTAACAAAATTTATAAGATCCTCCCGTGCAGTTCTGGATTAATTTTTTAACTTTTTTATGGTCATTAAATCTTCACTAAAGGAGGTTGACAGTTATTTTGTTTTTATTCCATTTGTGAATAATTATATCAACTGTTTTCACCTTCACATCAAGCTGTTGGTGATGGTCTTGAAGCCCAATCTATCCTTGTGTAGGTCTACAATCTTGTCCCTGACATCCTTGGGCAGCTCTATGGTCTTGGCCATGATGGAGAGTTTGGAATCTGATTAATTGCTTCTGTGGACAGCTGACTTAGGAGCAGTACTTTAAGAGAGTCCATTTGAGAGAATCCCTTTAAGAGAGTCTCTTTGGGAGAGTCCTATTCTCAGCTCAGTATAAAAAAGGCCTTGGAGAAATAAATCTTATTTGAAATGTGTTCTTCTGGATGTTATTATTGTTATTCTGTTTCTTACCAGTAAATTAAAGACTAATCATTTTACTTCAATGGGCAAATTTCAGTGGAAAATCAACAGGGGATCGAATGATTTTTTTTCCCCCTCACTGTAGACATATGACCATAATTAACTTTGAGCTAAAAAAAATCCCACCTTGTAAAACAGTCACAGAGTTAAAAAAAATGATTGGATATATTTGTTTTAAATGAACTCTATGAATAAGATGGTTAAAAATTCCTTAAACGATTCATTATGTCTAGAAAGTGGCAATGTGTGAGTACAAGTGAGTGACTCAGCCTCTGCTGCTACACTTTTTCGCTGTACCACTTAACAAATGGAAATAGCATGAGTCAGCAGAAATGGCAGAGGAAGGGTACTGCATCTGCCTCGTGTTTTTTAAGGTGTTTTTTTTCCTATGACAAATATACAGGAACACCTGCAGTTATCGCAGTTAAACTCGGCAATTAAATCTCAACCCAGGAAGCAAAAATAGTTTTAGTACGCAGAAAACACTTTTGCGCTATTGCTAAAATGGAGTAGCTTGAAATGCTGATGTAAGGAAATTACTATTTATTGAAATGACTCATTCTACCTCTTTCTCTGTAGTAAAGCTCTTAGAAAGGTTATGTCCTTCAAGTTCATATGAATCCATCTTTAGCCAGTCAAAAAATAGCTTTAGCTTTTTTTTTTTTTAAGGTCCAGCACCGCTAAGATAAATAATATCTAGAAATTCATTGATAGATTTAAATCTGCCAGCTCCCTCCTGGTGTGATCATATCCTTTCTACTAGATTTAGCTGATGCATTCTCGAAATATGCTCAAACTTGTCTTTAGGCAGTGAATTTTTCCACCTTACAAATAAGCCTGACTCACAATTCAGTCTAGAAACATAGGATGAAAACACTGGTAAAAAAAAAAAAAAAACCAACATCATCAAGACAAAGAACCAGATGCATTTTCAAAGTTTACATACTCTATATTTAACGAAACGATTCCGTATTTATGCAAAGCCTTTATTTGCATACTGGAACCTGATTAGCCGTTTCATTCATGCTGCAACAATGCTTCAGTCTGATGTGTTCAAATATTTGCCTTCACAGGTGATACTTTTTTCTGGATTTGTCCAGAAATCTGATAATTAAGTAAATAGAAAAGTTATATAAAAAGTTGTATACATGATGTTTACTAGCTCTGCGAACATAGTTGGAATTAAACAGGTACCAGTATACAGATGTGTGTTATTACACTGTTTATAGAAAAAGAATAGTGGCGTGTACAGGTACACTGGGGGTGTTTTTACATTTGTATACTCTGATACTGAGCTCATGTAGGATGGATGCGATTTTGCCGAGTAGGATCTGATCCTGGATTGACATATTTTGTTGTACTTAATCAACATTTTATTCAACCAATCATACCCATCTGATGTCATCAGTGTGTGCCGAACAAACCCGCCTTTTTGTCCACAAACAAACTGAGAAACTTTAACTGAGTAAATGCTAGAAAATATCTTCTGATTCTGGAACAATTTACTGAGAATGACGATTCATGGATTAACACTGAATTATAACAAAATTAGACAAACTATATTAAAATAATTAATGATAGTCCAGAAACAACATCAGTGTATTTAGACTGTTAATTATAATAATCCAAAATGAACATTAATGAATTTAGACACTGAATCATAAACAATCACTAATAAACAATTAAATGTAAAATGGGTGGACCGAAAAGGGTGAACCTGTAGAACCGCAATAGAGCTCGCTTGATTTCTTACTATAAAACAGGGTTAAACATTATTTCATTAAATAACAACCTTTCAAATATTAACCTTTACAAGCCATAATTTAATAACCATAAATTAAAAAAAAAAAAAATCTATGAATTTACTTTTTATTCATGCACCCACACCTAAATAAATTTTTATTGCACACACATCTATTTTTAGTAATAACAACAAGGGAAATGTTCACACCATACATACATGATATATACAATTGTTCAGTGCAGAACGTAATGTATTAAATAATGTCATTTACTTATTTCATGTTCTTTTTATTTAATAAATACATTTATAATATTAAATTATGATAAACGTTTACTTTACTGAGGCGAGATATATTGAACCCAAGTGCAGTTTAGGTGAACATACAAACAAACTAAACTTGACTATTTACAGAAACTCAAGACAAAACAACACACATGAACTCGACTACACCATGCTTAACTTGATTAAACAGCAACATGAACCTTAGCCTCAACAAGAACTCACCAAAGTAGAACATACACAAACAATAATCCACAAAAGACAAGGCAAACAGAAGGGCTATAAATACACACAGACAAATACAAACAAGGAACACCTGAGAACAATAATCAACCAATGAATGTGAACACGACGCAAGGAAAAAGCGGAAGCACATGACAGGATGACATGAGGACAAAACAGGAAGTAAACAAAACAGACTGCCTAGGCTAGCTTAGCTAGATGGCATAGCATACAATGAACAAACAAACAATGAACATAAATCAACATTAAACATGAAAAACAACAAAACAGCAAGAAAACCAAAAAACTTTGAATGTTTTACAAGGAGAAAGAGATTCAAAATGGATTGAGGCAGATTTGGACGACACACACTGATGACATCAGATGGTTATGATTGGTTGATTAAAATAATGAATTTAAATGAATGAATTCATTAGGGATCCGACTTGGCAAAATCACATCCACTGCTCATGTAGTCGTAGCCGTACTCGTTAAAACACTCCAATACCAAAGTCTAATTTCAGTGCACAAATACCCCAGCAGCAGCAACAAAATGTCCGACTCAAGTTGATTATAACAATCCACTAGAAGTGTGATGAGATCCTGTGATCTCACTGGTCTTATGAGAATGTAATGTTTGTGTGGCAACATTTTGGTTGAAAATAAGTGTAACCGAGCGTTCGTCACAGGTTCACCTAAACATTAGAATTCAACAAAATAAGAAACGAAAGCCTTCTGAAATGTACTGAACTGGTTTATTAAATCCAGACATGTATATACAACTGGTGCGTACACACTCACCAAACCCCGAGAGGAAAAATGCCTTCACCCACACACACAGAATGAACGCTGACACAACATTACCACGTCCAAACCCAGGAAACATTTTAGTCTGTTACATAAGAAACGGCCAAAGAATGATAGACAAGACAAAGACCATATGCAAACATTGTAAGTAATTAATACCGTACACCTCTGCTAACACCATCTGCGTCGCCATTGTAACAAACAACGCGCGTAATATGTAACAGGCTGTGCGTGAGACATGTTTCGCACACACAATAAACCTTGTTACACAGGATGGACTTGGTGTTGCGCGTGTCGCTCGTTTGCTCAGCCGAGTGAGACACGTAGCTGTGTTCCACAGCTGCAACCACACAAAATTAATAACAGACGTGGCAAAAAAACGTTTGTGGCAAAACATTTTGCACAGTGTTTATATGTTGTTGATTACCGCATATAATGCATTAAAATAAAAGTTACAAGTTGATTTCAAAATGTATTTTGTGCATTTGCATTTTGTGTTTTTTAGTTAAATAAAAGACATCATTGAGGATTTCTTTAAAAAAAAGTCCTGTCTCGTGCTTGTGAACCCAGTCATGTGTCTCATCTTGTATCCTAGGATAAGTATCTCGTCACACCCCTACAATCCACCAATGGCAGAGTGCAAACTTTGTTTTATTATCAAGGGATAAAACAATTAGTACTTATAATGCGAGTAATCTGAAATTAAAACACAAAAATGAGCACAGACAGTTTACCACTAGCAACCAGCCCTAAAGCAAGACAAGAGAAAATGGCAGGAAATAACCTGAGAGCCACATCATCAATAATCCCACATCATGAAAACGTACAGGTATCGGTATCTGTACCGGCAAGTACCAGGGAAAAAAAATATTGGTACTTCAACCGAGGCATCCCTAGAATATTCATACAATTAGAATTTTTTAATATCAGCAATTGTGGAATGGTTTTGGTGCATTTATTGTTCTATAATGGCATTTTTTTTAAAAACTCCATATCACATAGAAGATAAGTTTTGTGTGTGTAGCGCAGAACAAGCAGGAAAAAAACTAGGACAGAAGATCTGAGAGAGGATGGAGAGAGAGAGAGAGAGATGGAGAGAGAAAGGGTGGGGGAGAGAGAGAGAAAGAGAGAGAGAGAGAGAGAGAGAGAGAGATCGACTCCGGGGAGTCTTCCTCTTACAATATAGAACACGATTGCTGAACTGGAACTGTAAGATCATCAGAGATCAACTCCACCAAGGTTTTCCACCAGAACAATTTCGAACCCACATATGGTCCTGTTCAACATCTGAAACACTGTGGCTTGCAACACTTGTCTTGTCTGCTACGTGTTTGCTCAACATAACGCATGAAAGACAGACTAAGAAAGAGAAAAAGTGAGAGAGCATGCATGTTGATGCGTGTCAAACTCCGACCCAAATCGAAACAAGCTAACCGCGTTTCATACACCACTGATAACGGATTTTTAAGGGTTATTACTGCATGCCGTACACACATATAGCTATATGCACTCACGCCCAAACACACACAAAGCCAGGCTGGCAAGTGGGACAGCATGCTGAGAAACAGAGCTTTAAATGAGCCGGTAAACACAAAGAGCTGGGATGACTGACAGCAAAAACAAGACAATCGCTAGACCTGAAAAACAGAACGGTGAGGAAGAACGCCGGAAAAGAAAGGAGCCATGTTGGGCTGGAGTACCTTCCTGCTTAAGCATGGCCTCATTAGACCAAAGCTGTGTCCTACCCCGTTCTCTTCAAAATCGTAGCTACACTATGTGTGTGAAAGCGGCTATTATTAGCTTTCCTCTCCTTTCCATTCTCTCGTCTTTTTTTCTCCATCCACTGCATAGGACTGAACTAGATTTTTCCTATGTACGCTCGTGTGTGGTTTCCAAAATAATGAATTTTGACTTTACCAGTATACAAGTACACCCATGACTCAATCTGGTTCAGACATTAAAGGTTGTGGCTTAACATCCTGTCTGTCTTTCTTGAAATCTTGACTGAGATTTTAAGAAATTTGTCCTTGACTTCAAAACTTATGACTTAACCTGACTCATCAAAGCTTATGAATTGTCACTGGATTCTGACTCCAAGGCTTATGACTTATAGTTGGACTCTGACTTTAAAGTTTTTATTGTAGCCTAAATCGAACCGCCTAGCTTTTGATTTGTAGGTACATTTTGACTCCAAAGTTTATGACTCGCAACTTGCATTTAAAATCAGCATTTAAAGCTAATGACTCATGATATGACTCAGATTTTGGAATATGCCAAAGTCAACTTTGACTTTAAAGCTTTGTGACAAATTCAGTGCCTAAGACTCTTAACTCTGACTTCAATAAATGTCATATAACTCAAATCAGATTTGAGTTATGGATTACAAAGTTGTGAAGCTTCTTACTACCACTGGATTTAGACTAAATCTTATGGCTCAGTTTAATTACCTTTATAGCATATATTGGCAACTCGAATGGGGCTTCAAAAGTTATGAGGCGGAACTCGAATATGATGCCAGTGCTTATGATTGTTAGCCTAATTGGCACCATGGCTAGTATACCAAACCTCATCACTTATAAATCAAAGTTTTCAGTCTCCAGGACTACATTAACTTAATCAGTGAAAACTTTAAACAGTCTAAACATATAACAATTTAAAGATATTCTTATCGTATAGAACAATTTGAAGGCTTGTTGGAGTCCACTGCATTTAAAGAATGAGCTTTTTTTTTTAAAGATTCTATACAAATTGAGTCACAAAAATCTCTCACATGAGTTCATTTCCAATTTCTTACAAATTATTATACACAACACAACAAACTAGAATAAACCTGCTGCTCTTTCCCATTTTGACACCTGCCTTCGGACACGAGATCCCGCGACACTAATTATTTCCAAAGTATTATGAGCGGTAATAGCCATGAGTGAAGTTGCCAGAGACAATTCATAGACACACCAACACGGGAGCTATTGATCTAGATAATCTATCCAGTATTATCAAAGGCAGCTTAAAGGAAAGGGAAATGGCAATCCAATCACAGCTGTTGAGTAGTAGACTAGAGGCAGCACAGATCCTTAAAAATAGCTATAATTGATTGTCATGAAGGATCCATTCAGTCGTTATCATCATTATGTAATGATGTTGCTTTACCAGACGAACTCTCTACATAAGAACAACACACCGGTGCTCAGTTACACTGTTGGAATCTGTACTACGCTCCACTTAACACTAATGATGTCTCTCTGCAGAAATATACAGCCTGACATTGCATCATCCACTGTCTACTGGCAAACTGGCATTACACAGGTATCATGAAGACACGGCTACATTCAGTCCCAGGGCTGGAAGGTCATTTTTTCAGCTTTCGGACAGCACTGGAATATGTTATAATCCGTGTAACCATTAACTGATACTGATTTTTTGGGAACTAATTCTGATACAGATTAAATGCATGCTTATGTAAGCGATAACTAGTCGTGCAGCGGATCACAACATTTACTGTTCTTATTACATCACAGTTTTTCAGTCAAGGATCGGATCATTTTTCGTATTGAACCAATATTAATTCATTAATGCTTAATTAAAGGAAAAACGAACGACCTATTTATTTATTTATTTTTGCTTAGTTAAAATGTTTTGCATTTTTTGCTAATTTGCTAGCAAAATTAATTTGCATTTTTTGCTAATTTGCTAGTGGGGGAAGTGGTGGCTCATGGTTAAGGCACTGAACTGCCAACCCGAAGATTGTGGGTTCAATTCCCAGCTTCACCAAGACACCACTGCTGGATCAAGGCCCTTAACCCCAAATTGCTTAGTTGTATAAAAAATGAGATAAGAGATAAGGTTGTCTGCCAAATGCTGTAAATGTTAATGTAATGCTACATAAAATAATGTAAATTAAATCAAGCTGCTTTAACCGTAAGCACAATTGCTACCCTGTCTCTCCTCACGTTGTGTTGCCGGAATAGCGGTTTTGTATGCAATTCTAAATATAATTGGATCTGATATTATAAAACCGATGTATGATAATGAAAAAGGCTTAAATATCGATTATAGGTCGAGCTCTAATAATAAAAATAAGAATTGTTTATATCAGACATGAACCTAATTAATGTCATCATCAACCGGCAAGTTTTATGTAACATGATTAAAAAGCTGAGAAACGCACAAACATACAGCTTTGTGTTGGAAAAATAAACGTCAGGAATTGCCATGTTCGAATGTAGAGTCATTCATTAATCCACTATCGTGAGTAGAATATTCACTAATATGATCTACTTCTTAGGCTCCTTCTTTTTCCTTGATTTGTCTCGTTCCATTTTTTCCTAGCTTGCTATTACAAAATAAGCTCATAAGGCAAGGCAGCACATGCTTTACCGTATGACTTGTGTCTTTCTTTCGTTCTCTTTCACTTTATTTGTGTCTATATATATATATATATATATATATATATATATATATATATATATATATATAGAGAGAGAGAGAGAGAGAGAGAGAGATTTTTATCATTATCTTTCTCTTTTTTCTCTTCAACTCTGGTTTAGATTAATGTCTTTGAAATTATTGTACAAAAACAAGCTTTTTTTTAGTTCGACTTATTGTTCCCAAAAACAGTGCCTTACATCATCCTCTCTATTTTTTTTTTTTTTACATTTTATAGTCTCTCCAGTCTCTCCAGGATTTCCTGCTGCAGCAACAGCAATTCGCAAATTGCTAAATCCCTGGTGCATAATGTCCAACCGTGCATTGTTCACTACAACCTTTGTAGGACCAATCATTGTAATACCCAGCACAAAAACGTGACCAGTACGTCACCAAGCGCACCTCCATGTTTTCAATTTTGAAGACGAGCCCGAAACACGTAATAGAAAAATTCAGAAAAACAAAAAACAAATTCTGCAGGGACTGAATATTACAGCTTTAGTCAAAAACTAAAAACTATCAAAAAAGTATTTTGGGAATCATTTATCCATCTTCTATACCTGCTTATTCCCTAATTCTGGGTCATGGGGATCTGCCTGAGTCTATCCCGGGGCGAAAGGCAGAAGGTGTACATTCTGGACAGGTCACCAGTTTATCAACGGGCCACACACACACTCATCCTATGGGCAATTTAGAATCACCAATCAATCTATCATACATGTTTTTGGACTAGAAGGAAACCGGAGAACCCGGAGTAAACCCACACAAGCACTGGGAGAACATGCAAACTCCACACAGAAAGACCCCTGCCCGGGAATCCAATCCGGGACCTTCTTGCTGTGAGGCACTAGTGCTAACCACTAGGCCACCGTGCTGCCCTTTTATGTGATTACTTTGTGTTAAGCATTTTCCTAAGCAAAATCTCTATTAGTTGAACAGAACCCTTTTGCTATTTTAACAGGAAAATGAACATTTTGAGAATGAACATTCAGAAAAATGAACACAATGAACTAATTTTGACAACAACATTTGAAGATAACATTGATGATTGAGTGGCTAACACTTTACACTTTACTTAACAACTGGTATACCAGTTGTAAAAAAACTGAGGATCACAATTGTCTATTGGACAGATGATAGTTAGCTAATGTCAACAAAATAGCTTAAAATTATCTAGGGTTAGCATAGCTTGGATTTACGCCAAAAGTGAAAATTTGTAATGAATTGATCGGATGATAGAAATAAATTCTTATTCTTTTTTTTTATGTTGGTATCAAACTGAACAAAAACAATAAGCACCAAATTCAGTCATCCTTTGAGAATATCGAACTATATGGCATTTAGTTGCTTTAGCTAATTGTCAAAATATAGAAGTGCAGCTTATTTCAAATTTTTTTCGAATGTTGTCAGTCTAGTCAGCCATTAGCACTGCTAATAACCACCCACATACACAAACACAGGAATCCTTCTCTTCATTGTTTCATTAGCTTTTCAGTAGTTGTTAGCTTGTGACTGTAGGAACACTGATTTGACTCATAAGAGACTCAAAACCGTGGATTCAGCGGATCCACCTGATTCGTAGCACTTCGTAGCGAAACAACCAGATTCCAGGGAATGTGTGTGTGTGTGTGTGAAACTCAAATGTCCAAGGATTCAGTTGTTTCAAGTGATTCTTTGAGTGCCTTCTAGTCAAATACCATAGCAAAAGCAGTCAGAATCCTTACTGGACTCAAGTGACTCAAAGGACGAGTGAGACTCGGATCTGTTCAATATTTGAGTCAAAAAATATCAGTATATTGGACACGGATTTTTCAACTCTAATTTAAGTAATTACATGTCCACTGTAAGATTATCTTCATCACATCAGCAGTCTTACTGAATTCGATCGCAGTTTTATTGGACTCATTGTACAATCTGACATATGAATAATGTTCTATCTTGAAATGTTTCATTTACATAAACTTTTACAGACTTTTGACAGACACCCTTATCTAGAGCGACTTGCATTTATCTTATTTATTCAAGAGCAATTAGGGGTTAAGGGCCTTGCTCAGGGGCCCAAAAGTGGTGGCTTGGTGGTCTTTCTGGTCTTTTTGGTATCAGTCCAACAACTTAACCCCTAAGCCAACTCTCTTGTAAGATTTTGTCAAAAGATGATTATTTTACGCTGAATAGCATATGTTGCTGCACTATTTTGGTCGGCCACTGTCCCTCTGTGAGGGATAGCCCATTTAGAGTGGATTCCAATGATACCCCTCCTTCCTCCCTCCCCGTTCTCATTTCCCTTCTGGATACTTGCTGACTGCCAATAGCGTCCCCGATGCCACACTGTTACATCTCCTTTAATGATAATATTAATAGTACAAATGAATAATTACGGTCGCAACAAGGCAACACAGATACTATGACAGATTATAAAGCGAGCAATTGCTACAACAATACAATTCTGCATTTCATACACACACTAAGCAGTACAAAGCCCATTATATCCAGTGTTCTATATTCACAACTCACTAAAGCGTGTCAGACTCCCCAAACTGCACTAACACTATTTTTGTTTTTTCACCACAGGGATGACTATATATATATGTATACTATAGCTGGGACGGATATCATCTATATACCAAGTCCACAAACATCTCACAGTCAGACAGCATCTCTCGATGTAAGCGAGAGGCTCACGAGATGAAGCCCACGATCGATCCATACAGTAAAAGCAGTCCACTACGATAAGATTAAATAGAAATAGAAAACGACAGAAGATTCACCAGTTTCTACCTTTAGGTCGTCCTTTGGCTGCTGTCATGGTCAAAGCGGCGAGGAAAAAGGTTACATTGGAACGAAATGATGCTGATCTCCCTCTCTTTCTTTTTCCTTCTCGCTCTAGAGCTCTTTCTCTCTCTCTTTTTCTCTCTCTCTCTCTCGCTCTCCCTTTCTCTCTGTGGCAATTCAGGCGTTCACCACTAGCGAAAAGAAACTCATTAGCCAGCCTCGAGCTTCCAACCTTATCAGCCTAAATGGACCATCAGAACATCGATCCAAATATTAGCACAATGACCACAATAATACTAATAATTACAGACAAATTATTTTAAAAAATAAGAGAAATAATTTGCAGATTATTTGTTTTGGACCAAGTTTAAGCATGGATGATTGGGTAGATGCAATTGATCATAGAGACAAGCAAGAGACGCGAAGACACACACACACACACACACACACACACACACACACACACACAGACAAAACCATCCGGCTTACATTTGATGACTCTGTCGGTTGGGTTTAGACCCATGACTGCGTTGGACATGTTCATGGGGTTGTGGTGCTTTAGGAGGGCAGCGCGGGCCGCAACAGCAGCAGCAGCAGCATCACTCGGTGCGGCTCCGCTCCGCTCACCCGAGGAGGAGGAGGAGGAGGAGTTGGAGGATGATAAGGTGAAGAAGGAAGAAGGAAGGTGAGGAAGTGCACGAGATCGGATCTGTTTAAATATCAGAAATAGCGAGATGCTAGAAGGTACCGGGGTGTCCTTCTTCCTTCTTCCGCTCGATTTAGGCTTTCCTCGGTTTTCTCTACACGGAGTTTGTGCACCACCCCGGCATGATGGCGGAGGCAGGAACGCCCACGCAGGCCGCTAACGCGCACTTACACGCTGCCTTGTGCTGCCATCCGGTGGAAGATACAAACACTGAAGGGAAGTGGGGTGGAGGGGGTTCCCCCCGCGTCATCATTCTTCCTCTGTGAAAAAAATTGAAACTGTATCTTTTTAGTGCGTCACCACGTGATATCATATTACAGTCATAATAACTGCAATTTAATGCCACAGCAAACATTAAAGGCCGTTAGTTTGTTATTATTATTATTATTATTATGTTGTTGTTGTTGGTGTTGTTGTTGTTGTTGTAGTTCAAGTTCAAGAAGCTTTATTGTCTTTTTAACCATATATAGCAGAATGCAGTACACAGTGAGATGAAATAACGTCTCCAGGACCTCCTGGTGCTACACAAAACATAGAATTTACAAAACAACAAAGAGCCACTGAACAGGATAGACATAAAGTGCATGTGTGCAACCTGGTGCAGACAGTGCAGAACAGACAGTGCAATAAACAATACAAACATTACAAGGACAGTGCAAAAAAGACAATAAAGGACGGGACATAACGCAATAGCACCAACCATATTGTAAGATGAAGTAGGCACGAAATGTGCAAATTACAACAGTATTTTGCAAATAGCATTGTAAAGTGAGTAAAGTGACTATAGCATTTTAAGAGACTGTAGTATTGTAAAGTGAATAGGGCAGTTGCTTAAGCTGTTGGACTGCAGATCAGAAGATCATGGGTTCCATTCCCAGCAACGTCGATAGATATGGATAAATTTATTAGATAAATCGATCTATATCTAATAAATCTATCTATCTATGATCTATATTTATCTATCTATCTATCATCTATCTATCTATCTATCTTCAATCGATCTATCTATTTATCTATTTATCTATCTATCTATCTATCTATCTATCTGTCAATACTATCTATCTATCTATCTATCTATCTATCTATCTATCTATCTATCTATCTATCTATCTATCTATCTATCTATCTATCTGTCTATCTATCTATCTATCTATATCTATCTATCTATCTATCTATCTATCTATCTATCTATCTATCTATCTATCTATCTATCTATCTATCTATCTTTTTAAAATCATTAAACCCCTTTATTGCAAAATCATTTTAGATTTATTAAATTAGAGCTTGTCCTTGGCTCCTCAGCAGGTCTTGGCGCTGACTCAGCCATTCAAAAACATCGATCCATTCCTTTACCTTGATAAAAGTTTATGTTAAAGAAAAGTAGCCCTAAAGCATGATGCTGCCACCACCAGGCTGCACAGTGGGTATAATAATCTTCTAACAATGTGCTTTATTTATTTATTTTTTGGCAGCTTTAGTACTGGTCTCAAAAGATCATAACACATTTTGTCCTATTGTTAGAGATTCCTGTTGTTCTTTTACGTAAGCAGCCTGTTTGGGAAGATTTTGTCATGTCATTGTGATTTTCATGAATTTGTGATGTCACTGTGCTGCTCTTTGTTTATATTCAATGACAACCGGTTAGACAGTGTTTCATGATATGATATTCTATTTAATGTCTTAAAAATTCAATTCAACTGTGTAAGCTTGAAAAAAAATTATAATAAAAGGTTAGAAAAAACCAGTAACGCATAAGTGCAGTAAGTAGAGCATATTAAACCATTAGATATATAAAAACATTAGAACACTCCTCATATACTCCTCATGCTTTATATTCCATTCATCTATCTATCTATCTATCTATCTATCTATCTATCTATCTATCTATCTATCTATCTGTCTGTCTGTCTGTCTGTCTGTCTGTCTGTCTGTCTGTCTGTCCATATATATAATTTTTTAATCTGTCTATCTGTCTCGTTCTACCTGTCTGTCAATTTGTATGTATGTTTGGCTGTCTGCTGTGCATCTGTTTGTTTATATATCCATCTGTCTGTCTGCTGGTGTATGTGTCTGTCTGATTTATCTCTAATTTTTTTGTTTGCAGGTTGGTTGTTTATAAAAGATTACTACTGGGGTGGCTCAGTAGTTAAGGTGTTGGACTGATACCTGGAAGACCAGGGATAAAAGAGGGATAAATGCAATAAAACAGAGGGCCATTAACCTCCAATTGCTTGTATATAAGAGAGGTATAGAAGAGAGATGAATGTAATTCGCTCTGGATAAGGGGTGTCGGCTAAATGCTGTAAATATGCTAAAAGCCTTTTATTTTTTACTGTAATTTAATCTAAATTTAAAGTACAGCATGTTTCCAGAAATGTTTTATTCTGTTACTAGTGCGTTCTGTGTCCTGTTATACAGTATGTCACAGAAGTGAGTACACACCCCTTACATTTCTTATAAATATTTATTATATCTTTTTATGTGAAAACACTAAAGAAAATAAAACTCTGCTACAATGTAAAGTAGTGAATGTACAGCTTGTGTAACAGTGTAAATTTGCTGTCCCATCAAAAAAAAACTCAACACACAGCCATTAATGTCTAAACCCCCTGGCAACAAAAGAGAGTACACCCTTAAGAGGAAATGTCCAAATTGGTTCCAAGTAGCCATTTTCCCTCCCTGTTGTCATGAAAACTCGTTAGTGTTACAAGGTCTCAGGTGTGAATGGGGAGCAGGTGTGTTAAATTTGGTGTTATTGCTCTCACTCTCTCATACTGGTCAATGGAAGTTCAGCATGGCACCTCATGGCAAAGAAACTCTCTGAGGATCTGAAAAAAGAATTGTTGCTCTATATAAAGATGGGCCTAGGCTACAAAGAGAGATTGCCAAGACCCTGAAACTGAGCTAGCACGGTGGCCAAGACCATACAGCGATTTAACAGGACAGGTTCCACTCAGAACAGGCCTCGCCATGGTCGACCAAAGAATTTGAGTGCACATGCTCAGCGTCATATCCAGAGGTTGTCTTTGGGAAATAGACCTATGAGTGCTGCCAGCATTGCTGCAGAGGTTGAAGGGGGGGGTGGGGGTCAGTCTGTCAGTGCTCAGACCATACGCCGCACACTGCATCAAATTGGTCTGCACTGTGACGTACTGAAGCAGAGCACGATCCCCTCCCTTCGGAGACTGGGCCAAAGGGCAGTATTCCAACATGATAACGACCCCAAACACACCTCCAAGCCGACCACTGCCTTGCTAAAAAAGCTGAGGGTAAAGGTGATGGATTGGCCAAGCATGTCTTCAGACCTAAACCCTATTGAGCATCTGTGGGGCATCCACAAACAAAAAGTGGAGGAAAAAATAATGGTGGCCATACAAAATATTGACATTTTGGACCCAATTTGGACATTTCCTCTTAGGGGTGTACTCACTTTTGTTGCCAGGGGTTTAGAAGTTAATGGCCGTGTGTTGAGTTTTTTTTGATGGGACAGCAAATTTACACTGTTACACAAGCTGTACATTCACTACTTTACATTGTAGCAGAGTTTCATTTCTTTAGTGTTTTCACATAAAAAGATATAATAAATATTTACAAGAAATGTTAAGGGGTGTACTCACTTCTGTGACATACTGTATTTTATATTTTTAGAAGGATGTTCATTTATAACACTACCAAAAATGTACAAGAGCCCTTCTTCTCCCAGAACTCATCATATAGACAGTTTTCTTTGTCTACATTTTTTTTTTTCACGAACAAAAACATAACAGGTACATCACTATTTTTTAATCAGTAAAATGCGTATGTTTATTTAATATGATTCACACAGTATAGTATCAGTGATATCACAGTATAGTATCAGTGATATCAAACATTTGTGGTGTATTATATTTCGTATAACAGTCTTCGGCGACATGGTCAGATTTATAGACATGAGCTGCATTTGTATTTAGTAATAATTGCAATTTGGTCAACATAATTACAGCATTCCAGTGATATACGGTAAGTCAGATGGGATCCATTAAGTTCGTGGAGCTTTCAGAGATCGAAAACGATCATTAAACCCAGATACTGCATGCAAGATATCCTATTACTCATAAGATCTATTTATTCACATAAATAGATCAATCCAAATGATTTAATTTAAAGTATTGAGACAGATATTTTTTTTATAATAAATGTATAAAGCCTCTGTACTGATAATAATAATTGAGCCACCTGATTGATTCCAATAATTAAGCTTTTTTTTGACTCTGGGAATAATATATTATTATAGTTATATATTATTCTGTTATATTATGTTATTATAGTAATATATTATTCTGATTAGCATTAAGGGCATTACATTTAGAAATAAAGCGCTCGATCAACTCTCGCTCTTTTATCCGGTCCTAGCAAGATTCTCGCTCTGAATGATATCCCTCCGCGTTGGCTTTAACTTCTCATCAGATATGTTTTGGTGGAAGCCGAAATATCGTATTATAAAAACATATTTATCTATGAAGGTTCGTTTAAAAACAATACGATTTATCTGTAACTCAACATTATTTAATACACAAAACCTTGTCGAATCGAGCAAGGACTAACGAGAGCACGAACGCCATTTTGGCTCAAAAATGTAAATGATTAATATAAGCGCACGTTCCGCCATTTTGGTTCTTATCGCAAGCTAGTTGCACAAATTTCTACAGCAACCAAGTTACCTAAGAACTGGCTAAGTTACAAACAACCTTTAAACATAGTATAGACGCGCACTTCCTAGGGAGGGATATAGCAGGATCGTGCGCCCTAGGTGGCGCCCTTGAGGATTGACACGGTGCTAATTTGAGCTGTGTGTAGGCGGAGGAGTTTCCATTTGAGCGGCTATAATGTGCGTGATTCGGTCACGGCGGCCGCTGCAGGAAGAAGGAGTGCTTTAGCCTCTTTCTCTCACACTCACTCAGAGTGCTGCTATAGAAGACCTTTCAGTTTCGCCTTTAAAAACTCCGGGTTCCGTCATCCTTCCATCACATTTGGTAGAAGATTTCAGCCTTTTGTCTGGTGTTGGCCGGCGCTCAGGATCGAAAGGAGAGTTGATCTAAAATAGTACGAGAAATTTAATCGAGTGCGCTTTTCACTGACAGCAGCAGCGGCAGCACAACAATGGCACTGAAGAGAATTCATAAGGTAAGAAGGGAAGGAAGTGAGGCCTCCGTTTCGCACTTCGACTTTCTCATCCATCCACATTAATTTACAGCGTGTCTGCTTGTGTTACTTTATATAAAAAAACCAAGACATTTTTAAACCTTCGACGCTTTTTATAAACATTTCTAAGGGGGGAAAAAAAGATTCTCGCTTTCGGCTAGTTTAGCTGTTGTAATGTTCGCTAGCTAAGTGTCGTGTTGCTAATATTGTTGTTATTAATTATGATAATAGTTACCATTATTTACCAGGAAACAAAATGGATTCGAATTATTTATTTAAACCCATACAAGTAATTGTTTTTGGATATATTTATAGCTCGATTGATGGACTGTGAACTAGCCGGCACGACTTTGTGTGGTTTGGCTAAGCTAGTTAGCTCGCTAATCACCAGGCCGCCGCTTTAAACTTGCTTCCGATTACAAAACCTCGCTAACGAATAAAACCTTCACGTAAATCCGAGTATTACATTTCCGTTGCTAGGCGATGGCTAAGTCAACTAGCTAGCAAGGTAGCTAATTTATTCTATTTATTTTATTTATTTTTGTCCAACAAATTAGCAACCCGTCGGCTAGGTTAAGGCGTCAGCGTTTAACTACTAATTTAACAGTCTGGAAATTGTCACCATTTTATCTTCTGTTTAATTCAACGAGCGCCGTGCGATTAAGTTTTGGCACCCTTGAGCTAAGTCACCCCTTTTTTTTGTTCATGCTAATGTTCGAGTTTTAGGCGAAGCTACACACGATTTAACCCTTAAAATACCATCTTTAATAACTTACCCTGGCTAGTTATACTTTTTGTTTTGTTTTGTTTTTAATCATTGTTCGGTCTCTTAATTAAAGCAGGTGTGCGAAGGAAGAATGTGTATTTATCTGGAGCAACTTACATTTCTCTTCTATACAACTGGAGGCTAAGGGCCTTGATCAAGGGCCCGACACTATGGGCTTGGTGGTGCCAGGGATCGAACCCTGGTATCAGTTCAACACCTTAACTACCGAGCCACCACTTTCCCCAGTAGTCATCTTTCATAGACCACCAACCTGCCCAACATCCAAACAAAAGAATAAGATGGAGAAAATCAGACAGACGCATACACCAGCAGATAGACAGATGGACATCTAGACAAACAGGCAGACGTGCATATAAACTGACAGACAGGTGGAACGAGACAGACAGATGAAAAAGTTAGACAGACAGACCACTGTCACCACATCCCTTTCCTTTGTTTGAGGTGTAAACTAGCAATTTTGGGCCCTGTGATTATCTAATATATATATACATATATATTGTGTATTTTTTATAGATATATATATATATATATATATATATATATATATATATATATATATATTATATATTATATATTGATATATTACAATATTTGTGACTAATAAATGCCCCCCCCTTCTGTCAGGTTTAGAAATTCGACGTTAATTTTCTTTTTTTTTTTATTGTTAATTTACGAGTTTGACTTTGACACTAATATTATTTCTTGTGCTAATTCATACCTAAGGAGAGTCTGAGTCCTCAGAATGTGGACCGAATAAAACTCTGACCTAACCCTGATCTCTATTATAGAAAACTAATTCACCGGGATTTATTTATTATATGTAAGAAATATTTAAATACTATTCGATTCTACTCTTTATCAAGCATCAATATTTGAGCAGTGTCTTCCAAAAATGTTTCCACCGTTTCTTCCTAGATTTTTCCCCAGTTACTGTGTTCGCCTGATTTTACCTTGCAAAATATCCCAACTTTTCCATAAAATCCCTGAATGGCTTTGAGAAAAGTGTCATTACAATACACTTAACATCTGGTAGCTACTTGCATTTATATATCTAATCAATTAGGGGTTAAGGGCTTTGCTTAGGGGCCCAACAGTGGCATTTTAGTGGTGCTGGAAATCGAACTAGATGGTGGTCCTACACCTTAATCACTGCAGTTACCACATCCTCTATTTGAGGCAATTGACGAACTTGACATCTAGCATGTTTGGGGGGGGTGAGGGTTAGCACAGAGGTTAGCGTGTTTTACTGCTAATTGGAAGATCATGGTCAGACTCCCAGCACCAACAGGTAGTCACTGCTGGACCCCCTGAGCAACGCCTTTAACCCCTAATTGCTCAGTTGTATAAAAGATAAACGTTAGTCATTCTGGATAAGGCCGTCTGCCAAATGCTGTAAATGTGGTGAAACTAAAGTTTATACTCGTCTTACAACAGAACAATCCAATAAAATTGCTTCCATCAATTAATTGTGAATGAATAGCCAAATGCAGGTGTTTGATTCCGTTTCAGTCGAGAGTGACATGTGGCACGTGATGGTAAAGAGCATGATGGAAGCTGATGTGGGTTTTAATGCCGGCGTGTCCCTCTGTGCTTAGAAACCTGTGACCTGAATGCTTTATTTTTTACCGATGAACAAATGTAAGGAAAACCAGGCGGTTAATGAAACTTAGCAATAGACAGAAATGCTGTTTGTTCAACATGGCCACCAGTGAAGTCACAGCTCAGATGGCCAGTGTAACAAGCCAAATATAATATTTTATTCTTTATACTATTTTTATAGTTTTTTTTTTTTTTATTATTTTTTTTTTTATCCCCTACATTTGGGCCACATCTTTTAGTTTGCTTTTTTTTGTAACCTCACCCAATTTGAAGTCTTAACCTATGCAAGGATCAGAACGCTAAACAGTAGTTAAATAAGGTCTGGTTATGTAGCTGTAGTAGATGTTATGTCAATAGCTGCCATGAATACCTTACTGTGGTATGACACAAGGTGTCATCGATTGGCATGTTACAAAAATTAAGGATGAAATGAAAATGTTCTGACACTATTATATAAGATCTTTAACCTTTTGAAGGACTTTAATGACCGATTAAAGGTAATATTTGTTTATTGACCTTGATCTGTTAAGTGACGTCTACAACAAAGTTGTCTTAATTAGATAAAATGTACATTTTATTTTAAACGTGTAGTGATTCGCTTGATAAAAAGTGTGTAAAACGATGGTGTTGGTATGTTAAATACTGATTTTAAAGTCGTTTCATGTTGGACATTGAATTTACTAGTTATAGTTTTGAATTTATTGCGGACAACCAACCGTTTTCGGTAGAACGTAGAGTGCTTTCAGGGGGCATGATTTTTCTTGCTACTAATTATCCATAATAATCACCTGCAGAACAGTGATGTAAATAACATATCTCTCTACCATGGTACATGTTGCCACCCCATGGAAAGTTAACCCATGCTACTCAAAGTTGATCTGTTGAAAACAGAAAAAGAAAGCAACATGTCCAGAACAGCTGGTCTTGTTAAATGTTTCTGATTTGCAGTGGCTAGTACCTAGCAAAAACCTTGGAATCAGGGTCATGGACATTAGCTTGATGAATACTTGTGGGAATAAAGGCTAGCCATCTGCTCTAATTCCAGCGAAACCATAGGACAAATTGATGGAAAAGTCATAAAATAAAAATATTTGATAGCTTGGTGCGCCACAGCTTGCTCACCTCATGTTTAACAAGCATCTTTGTAGTATCAGCCTAAAACTTCACGCCCACACCCCATTTACACTTAGCTGGAAACTTCAGGAAATTCGAGGTCATCCTCTGATTGGTTGAAAAGTACAGGAATTCCAGGAGATGTGCATGTCTTGTATAATGGTCCACATGGAAACAACCCAAAGCCGTCTGGTTAAAGTGGTAACCTGTTCATATCGGTGGCAATAAGCATTAAGATTTAAGATTAACAGACGTTCGTATGTTTTGGCACCGGCACCCAGTCATGCCCCTAAACAGCGACATGGGGGGGGGGAGTGTTGTTGGTTGCTTTACCATTTCTCTTTGGGAGGGTCTTAGTCATTCAAAGCGACCAAGGTTCCCAGACCATATGTCATCAGTCTGAAGGCCTGGTTACACGAGATTGGCATTTATGGAACATCATGAATACATAAATGTCTCACTGCTTCAGATCTTACCGAGTCCACGCCTCAATAGGTCGGGTTTTTTTTTGGTGGCATAGCGGGGGCCTAAATTAGATTTAGACAGATGGTTTAATATTCTTGCTGATTAGTGTGTGTTACTATACATAAAGTAAAAGTTGTTCAGAAGCTAACATTTAAGCTAAACAATCACAAAGTCATTATTGACACTTTTTTTTAAATCACAACCAACAGAATAAAACAACAATTTTAATTAAACTTTATATTATGATCAGACTTTAAAAACTCCTGCTAAATTAGCCGAAATAAATTAAAGAGCATCGCAATGCTGAACCCTGATGTGGAACATCTGGGACCTCATCTATTCCCAGTTCAGCTCAGTAGCAAGGACGTGTTTTATTTGTGTACGTCTTTCCTCAATTCACAGGAAAGGTAGTTGTAGTTAGTTTCATTTTTACTATTCCACTTTTTGTTTTAGAATCTTTAGAACACTTTTTGGAGGCTTTTGCTAAGTGACACACATCATTTACAAAGTATTTTAAGCATTATTTTAAAACTATATATAAAAATTTCACCTTTTGTAGATATAATGAACTATTCATCATTTTTAACACTTACTTTTTGTGCCTTTTTTATGAAATAGATGTCTGGATTGTGTAACATGGATATATTTAGATAATTTTAATGTTTACATTTACGGCATTTGGCAGACGCACTTATCCAGAGCGACTTACATTTATCTAATTTATACAACTAAGCAATTGAGGGTTAAGGGCCCAACAGTGGTGGCTTGGTGGAGCTCGGAATCAAACCCACGATCTTGGGGTTGATAGTCCAACACCTTAACCATAAGCCGCCACTTCCCTACAATGTGTATTCCCTGTAATGTGTATATATTTCTGTACGTGTTGCTCCATGGCACAGTCTGTACCTAAAACCAGATTACGAGAATGGGGTTTAAACATTAATTCTTGTTTTTAATCAAATGCTTCCTTGTTGAATGTAGTTGTTTGTAAAAGTATGAATGTAGTCAACAGTTTAAACTATAAATTTCTCCACACTAGAATTTAATATTTTAGCTGCGTCCAAAATTGCATTATACTAACCCTAGGTACGGCATTTAAATTAGAATGATGTTCTATATAGTCTGATTATACATGGTGTAAATAAAATTAACATACTACATCCACCGTGTCGCATCTTCACATGACGAATGTTACATTACTTAACACTGAAAGCTAGCTAATGTTCAATTTTGTTAGTAGTAAATGCACATCTACGTACTAGGATCGGGTATTTTAAGTCACAATAATATTCGAAGATTGCCGGAAATTGTTAAAATATTTTTAAAATGGCACCTTTCTCCAGCATCCATGCACACGTCTAGGCTACGCACCCATAAACGCAGAAGGCGAGAGACATTCACGCTGTCAGTCTGTTATAATGATTGTAATATGCTGATGCATATTAATTTAATAAACATAACTGCGCTTATTAAGAAAGTCTTCCGTTTTGGCATAAATCAGCTGCGTTTAACTGCACCGGTTACATATACGCATGTTAGTACTGTAATGAAAGCTTAACAGTAAAACACGTACTTTTGCAATGTCCTATTTTTAATCTCGCCTGACGTTTTTTATCTGAAGGAACTTTGAGGAACTTGTTTTTAAATGTGCATCCACCAGAAAAACTTTTTTAGAGCCTACATTTTATTATATATTGTTACTGATGTATTTTTATTGTCATGCATCGTTTTGTTTTTATTGAAATGTTATTTCTAAACTGTTTTATAAATTTTAGAATTTTTTTGCTATAAAATAGCCACTGAAGCTGGTATGGCAATAAACAAACATTCAACATGTATACGTCACAGCCAAAGCAGCTCGTTTAAAAATACGCAATAAAAAAAAAAATATTACACAACTGATTTCGATATTCTGTAATTAAATCAACTACTGAAATATTTGTGATTCAGCCCTAATTTGTACAATAAAAGCTTTAGTAATATAATTAATAGATATTTTCAAAAGTTGAGGTAATTCCCTTGTTTTTATTTATTACTTGGAATAGATATGACTTAAACTAATTACAACAGCGAAATAATTAATTAGTCTAAATGATGCAGTAAAATATTTGGAGCTGTATAAAAACACACAGGCTAAATATTTTATTTTATTTTATTTACAGTGGGCTTAACTTTAATTCAAATAATTGCATAAGTTGAAATAATTGCTGATTGTTCGATTCGTCATTGAATAACCGGCTTTTGCAATAATTGTATTTTGTTAAGTTGTATGTATTTATTGTGTGTCATGAAAAACAGGAAATATAATTGCCCCTGTCCTGAGGGTTGTTAGCACATCTAAAACATACAGCTGAAGAGAAACGGATTTTGTAATGTTGCATCAAACTAAACCTTGTAGTTTCTGTAATGAAACAAGGCGACAGCTTATAATGAGGTTTAAAGTAAAAAATGATGTATTACATTAACCCAAATGTTAAATGTGTAGTAACGCCGGACTGTTTTGTTTTTATGTCTCTTGGCTATATGTCCCTATTTGTAATATGCATAAACTGCAAATTGTGTATTGTAGGAGCTGCACGATTTGGGTCGTGACCCCCCTGCTCAGTGCTCAGCAGGACCGGTAGGGGATGACAGTAAGTACTAACCATTTATCTTTATATATTTAAGACAAAGTAGGGATTTCAAAAACAAACTTGTGTATAAAACTTCTGCATAGTGAATGTTCACAGCTTCTTGGCCCCTAAACAACTGTTGACCTATAGTGATCGATGATACATTTTCAATACATGATTTTCTTCATAGCCGCCCCCAGGGCTGGTGTCCTGCAGAATTTAGCTCGAACCCTAACCAAACACAACTAAACCATCTAATCAAAATCTTGCTAGGAACACTTAAAACTTACAGGTAGGGGTGTTGAGGCAAGTTGGAGCTAAACTCTGCAGGACACCGACCCTCCAGGACTGAGATTGCCCAACCCTGTTTTAGGGTAAGGTGTTATCTGGAGCATTCGTTTACTCTGTTTATGTAATATGTATTATTTTCACTCTAAAAAGGAGTAGCACTTGTGTAAGCTTCATTTCAGACGATCTCTAATCAAATACTTTTTGTTCCTGGCTTGGCCTACGGTCAGCGCTAAAAGAAATGGTCTTTTCTGCAATGAGGTCTTAAAGATGGTGTTGCAAAAACTAGATGACTTTCCTTCACGGTCGAATAACCTGCCATGGTAGTGAAACATGATCTGAAATAATAGTTTGTTAGCACAAGTGCACCAAGTGGCTGAGAGAATAGAGTTCTTTTGATTGGCTAATGTATATTCTGGGGGGGCGGAGTTTTAGGGGCATAAGCCGGAATAGGAGATGGTCTCCAGAGAGACAGAAATTAAATCAGATCCATTAACTTGATTCTTTGGCACATATTATTGGATAGAAACAGGACTCCTCTGACCTACTGCACCTAAGACCCAAATATGCAAAACACAGTTTTTGATTTTGAGCAAGTTTGGTGAAAAATTGTGAGAGTGGAAATCAAGTCCCCCGTGTCAATATCTCAAACCCCAACAGGAAGTCTTTTCTCCTCAAAATTTTCTCAACTTTTGTCGTTTTTATCGCTTTCAGCTGTTGTACTTTAACAAACATTAACACATTTAATCAGATCAACACCCAATTGGGTCAGTGTAATCTGAAGCCCTTTATGATATTAAATTGCAAAGATCTGTTTTCTTTGAAGCTCATTTCTGTGGTGGCCTGACAAAACAAAGATGTCATAGCTCAGGCATGCAATGGCTAGTCTTCCCCGTGATGCATCATTACCTACAAATAAGTCATCGTATTCATAGTCCTCTCTCAGCTTGTCAGCAGGAAGTACTGACAATAATTTAATATCTATAAGTCCTATATTTATTTCTTTTAAATGCATATTGCTCACTTTTTGCTGTTTTTATGAAGCCCCTGGTGGCAGTGAGCCCAGGTGCAAGGGCCCTTTTAGCACTGCTTGACTTTTGTGAAACCTGTTTTTAAATACTAAACATAGAATGAGAATCCACATTAAATGTTTTTTTTAGCATTATTTTAAAAATATTTCATTAAGAATAGGGTTTAGTTAAATTGTTCCCCAACAGCTCATCTAAAAATAGGTAAGAGATTTTTTTGTAGTGTTTGTTCGTTCACCTCCTCCCAATTTTTACGTTGGAGTCCTGGTACACTGACATCCTTTCAAGGACACTTTACAAACGCATCACATAAAATCGTAAATTGAATCGTAAGCCCTCTGACGTTTCCTGTTGCTTAAGATCACAGCACAACATCCTGATATCCTTCAACGCTTGAGGTAATAAAGACGTCTTGTCACAATGTGGTGCAATTTTGAACTTTTTGTTTACCGTTAAAATGTAAAAAATCACTTCAAATATTTTTCAGTTCCTTGAATCCTAAATTTGGTCACAGTGCTCTTAGTTGTGACAGTTTGTGTATCTGGTTTTGTTAATTCTAGATGAAACATGGTGGAATGCACGTTGGCTTATTTGACAAAACTTATTCTTGTTTAATTTTTTTTTCTTTTAGTGTTTCATTGGCAGGCCACAATAATGGGACCAGTAAGTATTTTCCTCGCTTTATTATTACACATACCCATAATACATTATTTGTGCGTCTGTGCGGACATATACATTATTATTATTATTAATTAATTTTTTGCCTTTCTACAGAACGATAGTCCTTATCAGGGTGGCGTGTTCTTCTTGACCATTCACTTCCCCACAGATTACCCCTTCAAACCGCCAAAGGTCAGTTTCTTTCTTTCTTTCCGGAAAGCACATGCTGCCCAGTGTGGGGTAGAGAGCTGCTGAATCGTCTGCATGGTGCCAAAATAAGGAAATAGGTTGCAACATATCCTCATTCAATCGAGCTGTTATAAACAAATGAACATGACATTACCCATGTTTCCGTTCCAGGAAAAAACATCCATGCGTCACACCAAGCAGCTTTCTTTGCATATAGTCGTAGATTAAAACTCGAGAGCATGCTCATGATTTTTCCAAAACTGATTATATATTAGTTTATTTTAATTTCCATATCCTCCCCTTTCAGGTTGCGTTTACCACAAGAATTTACCACCCAAATATCAACAGCAATGGCAGCATCTGTCTGGATATTCTTCGATCTCAGTGGTCCCCTGCCCTCACCATTTCCAAAGGTACACAAACATCAGTAAATAAACAAAAAAAAATGCTTTTTTTTTAATGGCCAAAGTTTGTGGACACCTGAATTGTCCACTCGCATAAGCCCGTCTTTCCTAAACTGTTAGCGCAATGTTGGAAGCACACACTTTAGTATATCTCTTAATACTGTAACATTAAGAATTCCCTTCACTGGAACCAGGAGACCCAAAAGCTATTCTATCATGATGGTGTTGCTGTGCACAAAGCTTTATTAAGATGTTCTGGAAAGCTTGAGTGTCCTGAACAGAACTCTGACTCAACCCCACGGAACACTCCGTTAGGAACTCAAACCCAGACTGAACCCCAAACCTCCTCACCCCAACATTAGTGTCTGATCTCATTGAGATTGTTTAAAAATAAGTAATTTCCATATTGTGTAAATAAAATTCAGGGCTTGGAAACTTTTAAAATTCCCCCATTTTTTTCGCCTCTAGTTTTTGGTTACTACCTAAACTGAATTTAGGTAGCCTGAATAAAAACAAAACCAAAGCTTTGATGTACGATTATGTGAAGGAGACAAATGATCAATGAAAACATTTTCATAACACAAATAACAAATGTATAAAATAATCAAATTACAATGATTAATGTAAATATTAGTTGGAACTGAACATCGTTTTCCGCATGTCAGCAACTATCGCTGCATCGCATGTTTAAGCTTGAGATTTAACGTGAGCATAGAAATGAGGACAGGATGATGTCTGAGGTATTGGTGTGCATCAGATCCAAAGTGTCGCTGACAAATTTAGTGCTGCACAGTTTGCACGATCACTGATTTAAAAGTGAAAGTGAAGTATTCTAATACTTAACATAGGCAAGCTGATAGTGGCTTACAATTAATTAAAAAAGTACATAACTTATTTACCTACAATGCAATTATATGAGATGATGCAAAAGCATTCAAATATGTTTCAGAGTTAGTTTGGTAGCCAGACTGAAGGATGCCATAGCATTACCGAATGTGCATAATTAATAGTCTCACAGGGTGTTTAAAAAATTGATGAATCGTAAAACATGTTCACTGCGTAACTGCAATTGTTTTTACTGATGGGAGTTATAAGGAAATTGGTGTTTGCAATTTTACTGATTCACAGCAAAAAAGGCCTAAGGGTTGTCCCACTTTTTTTGTTTTTTTTTTAAAAAAGAGAATGAAGTAACTTTGGCTGCAACAATCTTAAAATCCTGCAGGACCTGAATAAAGTGGGCCTTACACTGCATTCCTCGCCACAATTTGATCGTCTAAAACAAATGAGGAAATCCTTCAACAGCCGATTAATGGCTGTTGCAGTCAAGTCAATTGAAATGTATATCGTTTTAATAACTCGTAGAGGAATTATCCCTCCCTGGGTGACACCAGACCGGAGTGTCAATATTGATGTCCTGTCTACATACATTGATTTCTTACACAAAATTGTCAAATCTTTTGAGTAAAGTTCTAAGTTGACTGTAGGTTAAACTCCAATTTCCTACTGCTGAAGTCATTAAAAAACCCCGAGCACATAACGGCTGCAGCTTAGAATCACTGCCTGTCGATCAGCAGCAGCAGCAGTGAGCACACACAATCAATGACACTCTAACTAGCACAACAGCCTCAGCATGGATCAGGAATGTTCTAAGACACCATCAGTCTTTTCCTCTAATGAAATTTAGAAGTTTCCTGAAGTGCGACTTCTGCGAGACTATCACACCAGGAATTTAAAGGAGCGCCCTAACTGATGGAATAATTAGCATGACAATTTTGAACCACATCAGAAAAATGTGGAAATAAATCCAACTGAAACTGAACAGCAAGAAGAAAAACTTATAGCGGGAAGAGTGCTTGTATGACGTCATCGCTGTTGTTTGTTTGCTGCTAGCTGCCATTTAGAAAGAAAACACAGGTTGCCAAATGTGTCACGGATTGAAGTTTTCTTGTGGGCGTTTTTCTGAGGCGTCTTGACTGCCGTACAATCTGACATTATGACAACTGAAATTCTACAGTGTGACCTGGAGTTGTACCAAGCGTTAACCGCAAAAGATTATTTAAAAAATCACACAGTGTAAACCCGGCTTAACACGAGACACCGCATGCACACGTCTGGGCGTTCCATACCGTCAGGTTGCACTTGATCAGCATTGTTTTTGCAGACAGTTTTGATTTGCACTTGCTGTGAATTTGAATGGTTTGGGCCTGAAGCCTGAAAAAAGGGTTGACTGTTGTGTTTTTCAGGACCGAATATTACAAATCAAGTAGGTGGAGAACCTATATGTGTAAAGATTGATATTAGTCAAAGGAATAACAAGGGCTTTAACAAACTCTAAAATGTTAAGTTGTCAGAATTAAACAATTCTGGATTATTGTAAGATAATAAAATCCAGCAGCACCAGAGCTGCTCAACTAGTCATAAATTGCAGACGCTTCACTGAAGACACGACCACTAGGATGCACAAGAGTCAAAAAGCACATTGCAAAACGGTTTTGAAAATAAGACACTGATAATCATAAAAATACTTAATTTCTGCACCGAAAATCAGCCGACCCTTACCTTCGATTTTTTTTTTCTATAGACGTTAAATAAAACACGGTTTATTTTAGCCTATAGGCTATTAAACGTCCACTAACAGGTACTTGTTAATATGAAAACATTAGCATATTGGAATAAGTGCATTAATATTAAAGTAGCATTTATGTTCCAGCCAGAGATCTTGTCCAGGCTGTGCTTTTTATAGAGGAATGATGCATTCTGGCCAGTTAGTGGTCTTGATATTAAATAATATTAAATACCTTTTAATTGTCCTGCAGTTGTACTATGATCAGAATAATCCCGATGGATATAAAAGCTGCTCTTTGGTTTTAAAACACGAACCTTGAGGCTGCATCATTTTCCATCATTTATTTCCTGTGTCTTTGTACGTAGTCTGATGTTCATACAAATTGACATTATTTTCTATGAAACTTAATTTCCATTGCATTTGTTTGAGGTGGAAGTGTCAGTTTTTAGATATTCTTCCAGTGGTGGGCAGTGCATTTGGTACCAAGGCCTACCATGGGGGTTTACCCAACTAAATACACCTCTTAATACCACCACTATCATATTGCAATTATAGAAACGGTCAATACTAAACAAAAAACACAATATAACACGACGTGGCATTACACAGAGAGAGACATTTCGCATGTTAAGGATGAAAACCGTTTTTACAAAGCAAAGCCTCACTGACAAATTTCATGTAAAATCAGCAGCGTGAAGTCTGCCAAAACGAGCTCTGGGGTAAAATGGGCCAAATGAGGTTGTTGCACCTTTTTCTCAATTTTTAGACAGTCTTTAGGACTTAGGGTTACAAATTTGATTTCTTATTTGGTGCTATTAGAAGATAAATGTACTAAAACATGGCCTGTTTTAACCGGCTCCACCACTGTCAAATTAAACACACTAATCTAATACCCCACATGTTGATGGAGGCTCCCCAATGCCTAAAATTTATATGCAACATAATTACCCAGCTATATTCACTGTGGTTTACACTGTCGGAAATCAGAGTCACTAACCCCTATCTCTGCCGCGTGAAACCTGTGGAGCCTGCTTTGCCTGTCAGCACACCTTTAAGTCTTTAAAAGAAAACTAGTTTAGACTTCCTTACTCATATCCAGGAATTTTTGCAGTGTTAGTTTATATTTTGGTTGGTTTATATGCCGGTTATTTGATAACCCTTTGTCGTAAACAGTGTTGGTTTCCTTACATGGCATACAGACTAAAGGTCATATCAAATACATGGAACTACATTGTACCGTGTAGGCAGTGCCTTCTTGGAAATGCCCTGTCTTCATTATAGGAACACCTCAGCCTGATTTCTATGCGAATATATTCGAACCAGATGTAGTAAAGAAATCGCTGACTAATGTATTTTGTTGTTTTTGGGCCTGTGACTCCCTCTCATTTTGGTGTGGTGTGCACGCTAACTTTTCAGTTCTGACCCCAAGTAAAACCAGATTTTCAATTAGAAGAACAAAATGATAGAAATCCTTAAAACGAGTTTAAACTTAGTTTAACGTAACTTGATTTGCATGTAGGGAAATAAATGTGACGTCCTGTTACAAGATCACGTGGGCTATTATATCGTTGCTAAGTGAAGTTTTCAGTTTAAAGGAACTTGCACAGGGGATGTATGTAAGAGCAAGCCAAATTAGGTGTTTGTTTGGGTGTGGATTTGTTCTCTACCCCTTTCCGTCTCTTGTATATTAACTTGTTTTCTGTTCCACAGTCCTGTTGTCAATCTGCTCTCTGCTGTGCGACCCTAATCCGGACGACCCCTTAGTACCCGAGATCGCTCGCATCTACAAGACTGACAGGGAAAAGTGAGTCTCGCAGTACATTCTACAACTTTATGATTAACACACTAAGCCATGCACAAACTTGCCTGAATAAAAACATTACCATGATATAATAATTACCATAAATTCCTAAGATCATCTAGAAGTAATCAGTGTGTCCAAAAGGTTTCCATATACAGGAAAAATAAATAAATAAACCTTTTATTTCTAAAAACATTTTTGTGTATATAATATGCTTCTCATGACTACCGTTGTTTTGAAAACACATTTTGATGCGTGTCTTCCACTGCTGATCACGTATAAGCACAGCTGGAGTTATGCTTGTAATGGTGGTGATGCAGTTTGTATCTTTTTTTCGGATACACCACAGCCTTCAAATACAAGTGAAGTGAGAAAATAGTTTCCATAAAGTTTATTTTTCCTATGTATGGAAATGTATAGGACACCCTGTATAGACATTAACTTTGAGCATAAATTGTGATTTAGGTGACTTATTTTTTTTTTCCTAAGTAAAGTTAGCAATAAATAGTCATATCCTGATAATGATATTTTAAATATATAAATTGTTCATGCTGTCTTTTTTAAAATTCTCTCAAGAATGACTGTAGGCACAAAAATTTAAAGTGTAGTTTATCAACACTACACTTTAAATGGAAGTAACTAAAATAACTTGATAAAACCCAACACAATATTTCCACCTGTGCTAAAAGCTGTCAGTTTGGTATAATGAATTTGTACTTTTATTTTGAAATTGCATGTTTAAAAGGGCGTGCGACTGAGGCCTTTTTGTTTTTGTACCATTTGCCTCTTGTTAGCACAGACGTCAAGACTCGCATTTATTTACCGAGTAACCACGTGATTTTTGTTGGAATTTTATTGCTCAGTGGCTTTATAGGTTTTGAGCGTTTTTAGAATTTTTTTTTATTTGAAACAGTTTTGTGAATGTCAGACTGCCAGCAGCTAAACATACAGTACCTTAAAATGGTTTGTGTTATTCAATCACAAGAATCTCAGCGTTTTTTCTTTGCTGTTTGATACAAAGTTTTTGCTTATGTCACGCTGTGTCCCACCGGGAGGACGGTGGAATGTTAATTGAGTAAAAATGTCCAGATGTTATCATCGTTATGGATATAAAGCTTATTGCGATTAGGAAGGAAGAAAGCACTTGGAGCTGTTTGATCCAATTGTGTGTGTGTGTATATATATATATATATATATATATTTTACAGGCTTTTATTTTGTGTACTTAACAGATCAAATCAATTTTTTCGTGCTTTTACAGTATTAAGATGTGGTACAGTTACTGTTTCTACTCTAAACATGATTTTTAGTCTACTGCCATGCAAAAAAAAAAATACAACCTAGTTGTTAAAGCAGCTTCCTTTCACAAATAACCATTTCACACATTTTCGCACTTTTGAAATAAGAATTCATGCAATATATATTACTGCAATTCCTGCACTGAGATCTGGTTGCGGGGTGGGGTTCCCCCAAGAGATTCGAGGGTGTTAAAATAAGTTATTGTTACTTCATCATGGTGGAATTTAAACATAAGTTCATAAAGATGTCCCTGCACAGGACTGGGTAGTCTTCTCCCATTCCCGTGCAGACCGAGATCTTCGACTTGAGGATGCTGCCAAAAGCGAGTGTGTTCTACCACCAGTTCTCTACTAGCATTCATACTTGAACATTGCTTGCCCCTATATTTCTTTGCTGTCAGAAAAGAACCCCACTGATTGTGAACCGGCTGGCACACGACCAAGCGCCCTGTAGTGTAGAACACAGCTGAAGTATATAAAGCAGTCATGAGAGAATGAATTATTCATGTGTTCCTGTGGCACGAGGGTTGATTAACACTCGTTTCTCTTCCTTTCTCTCTTTTCAGGTACAACAGAATAGCTCGGGAATGGACACAAAAGTATGCAATGTAGTTCTAATCATGGCGGGAAACAAACAAAAAAAAATGTACACCTCTCCGTCTTAAGGTTAGAAGGAGATTTGAAAGTTTAAGAGATAAAAAAGATTAAGAAAAAAAAAAATCTTGTTGGTTTCCATTGGAGTGCTTTCTTTAAGCCACACTTCCCCTCACCAGAGCACCTGCCCCCGTTCCCTTCTTTCTAAACCACCCCTACCAACCTAAAAAAATAGCCATGGTGTACATACTTTCAGTCCAAATCCAGTTTGTCCTCAACTATCTCACCACCACAACAACCACCTGCACCACCTCATCTTCCCGCACACCCTGTGCTCGGCATCTCTGCTTTAGCGTCTCCGTTGCTGTGGTGATTTGCCTGCTGCTTAGGGTCAGATTTAGTTTTTTTTTTTTTTTTTTTTTGGGTTAAAATCTCCACGGTTTGGGGGAAATTAAAGATAAAGCATTCCTTGTTTTTAAACACTGGGGCGGGAGGGCGGGAGGGTGGGCCATTCTTGTTTTCATTTTGTGTCGTAGTGGAGAGTTTGTCCCCCCCCCCCAATCGTATATATATATATATTTTTTTTTCTTTCCTGGGTTTCAAACTGTATATTGGATCAGAAAAAGGGGTTTTCTTTTCTTTGTGTTTTTGAGAGTTCCATTTGGCAGAGGAGGTAGGGGTACATGCTGGCTTTTTTTTTTTTTTTTTTTTTTTTTTTTTTTTTTTTTTTTTTTGTATAAAATCTATAAGGAGTACTTTTAAAATCATAGCAGGTTATTAATGAAACAATGTCAGATCTTTTGGGTCCTCTCTTGTGAATCATTCAAAAGGACTTAAATACTATGAATATATATATATATATATTTTTTTTATTTTTTTTTTTTTCATTTTTTTTTTTTTTATCCATTTGCCATAACCAAGACTGTCTCTACCCCTTCCCTTAGCCATTTACACTTCTGGAGGATTTTGGACCGGTTTGATAATAAATATAAATAAATAAAAGCAGTCTTAGATAAGCACGTATTTAGGGGTTATTATTATAATTTTTTTTTTTCTCCTTTACTGCCCCCTTGTAACTTAGTTCCACTTTTAGCTGCATCATTTTTCTCCCTTGCTCTTGAATTAGATGCTAACATGGCTGAGACAGACTCGATTGGTTCCCTGGGTGAGAGGACACAAATTCCTCACAGACAAACTTCTGTATATTTAATTTCCTGACAGGCTCTTTGAGCTTTGTGTGTTGATTAAAACTGTGTAATAAAATGATTACTAAAGTCTGATCCTGTGGTTGAGGTTTTTCGCATGCTTTTTAAAAAAAAAATTATTGCTAATGATAAAACAATCATTTTTCCTAATCAATGAATTGCAAAGACGGACACCGACGCCTGTCCAAGGGCTACTAAACCTACGTCTGATTTGGGTTTTTTTGTCAATGAAATGTGAAATTGTTGTTTTTTTTTTGCATTAACTGCACTTCCTAATTTTTTTTTTTTTTTATTTTTTTTTTTTATTGCACTATTTGGCAGTGTCTTAGTTTTTCAGTTCATGATGTAGGCAAACTTTTCACTGTTTAAAATTGTAAACAATTTGCTAATAGCTTGATGACTATATAAACAGATCATTAAACATTCCCCACCCCCCGACCCTAGTTATTACAAAAAGAATTGTAAAACTCAGGAGAATAAAACCAAAAAACACTTCATTCATTCATTCTACTAAATGAAATGAACGTTTTAACTAAACATTATACTTTATAAACAATGGTGTTCAGGGTTGTATTTAACATTGTGGAACAATCACATGGTCTGTTTACTGTTATTGCAGTTAAATAGGCTGTTCTTTCGTCCTCTCTCTTCTCTTTTTCTGGTCTTTTCAGGTTTAATCAAAAATACAGCTTCCAACCAGAAGGAACCGAATCAGTTTGATAAAATATGTAGCACTTTCAAAAATGTGTGAAGCTTGACACAAACCCAGGCACTGATTTTTGTCTTTAAACCAGTGGTGGTGGTGGTGGTGGTGGTGTCATGGTAAACCCCCATGAGGGGATGTGTGGAGACACTGAAAATCCCAGGAAACAAGATCACTATGTTAATCATACATGAGGGAGGTGATAGACACGGTGTTGGACTGTGTGCTCAACTCCCAGTACCACCAAGCTGCCACTGTTGGTCTTCTGGAAAACTGAAATAAGTCACTCTGGATAAAGGTGTCTGCCGAATGCCAGAAATGTAAACATCGCTACTCAACAGGTGTGTAATTTGCCAAGTAGGATGTGATCCTGGATTAACGTACTTTGTTGATACTAAATCCAAAATAAACATTAAAGAATTTAAACAGTGAATCATAAAACAATCACTGATGAACAATTGAATGTAAATGTTCTGAAAGGGTGAACCTGTAGAACCGCAATAGAGCAACTATGAAACAGGGTTAAACATTATTACATTAAATCACATCCTTTTAACATTTAACAATCACAAGCCAGATTTTTATAACCATAAATTACAAAAAAAATTGTTTACTTTTTGTTTATGCACACACCTAAAATCTATTTTTGGTCCTGAAGGTGAGGGAAATGTTCACACATCAGTTAAACTGCACACGTTGTATAGACTTGTTCGGTACAGCATGTAATGTATTAAAAATGTCTTAAGTATTTTGTAATATTTTTTTGTTCATTCATTCATCATCTATTCCTGCTTATTCCCCATTTCGGGGTAACAGGGATCTGCTGGAGTCTATCCCAGCCGTCTCTAAAATGGCGAAAGGCAGGAGGGGTACACCCTGGACAGGCCGCCAGTCCGTCACAGGGCCACACACTCTCACTCACTCCTATGGGCAATTTAGAATCACCAATCAAACTAACACATGTTTCTGGACTGTGGGAGGAAACCGGAGAACCCGGAGTAACTTAATAAAAACAAGGGAAAGATTAAAAAATGGATTGAGGCAGGTTTTGGTCGGCACATACTGATGACATCAGATGGTCATGATTGGTTGATTGAAATGTTGATCCAAAATCACATCCACTGTTGATATATATATTTTGATATATATATATATCCATCCCTAGGCACCCCAGGGAGAACCTGTAGAACCGCAATAGAGCAACTATGAAACAGGGTTTAACATTATTACATTAAATCACAACCTTTTAACATTTAACAATCACAAGCCAGATTTGAGGGACAGATAGCGGATCTTCCTTTAGACGCGTTACTGTTACTATAGAAACACTAACGCATGATAATAAATGCATTTCTCAAACTGTCGGAGTTTCTGATACAGGATATTAATCTTAATTTTGGTGAGATGTCTCTGCACCAGGGGCGTCTGACGCTCCAAACACAAGCGGCCAAAGCAAAAGTCCTCTCAGCTACAGTAAACCCCGCCCATTACATTCAATTCAAACGCAGAACCCGATCAGACTGAGAGCCGATTGGATAACAGGGCCGTGACGCGGTAAGCCAGATCGAGCTTTGATATTATTGGTCAGTCTGGCTGTGACGTATACAGCTTTTGTGTTTACAGGAAGGAAAAATCGCGCGACCTTGTAGCGTGCCGAAATCTGCAAAAAAACCAACAAAATGTCGCTTCAAGCAACAGCGTCCGGATTAACCAAACCGGCATTTATCTCTGGATTGAGGCTGTCTAAAGGTGAATACTCCTTTGTTCTTAGCACGGAACGTATTAGCCGAACTATCAAGGTAACATGATAATTAATTCAAGTCAGGCAACAACATGCTGGTTTACCTGTTAGCTGCCACCAGGAAATAAACTACTTTATTTAATTTATACTAATTAAACCTCATATCTTTTTTTAATTCTCTACAAATTTTTTTGTTAAATTAGATGTAGTGGCTTTTTAAAAATTATTGTTGAAGTTCATTATATAAGACTGTTTGCTCATATACACGCCCAGACACACCTGTACAGCAGAATCAACTAATCATGTAACAGCAGAATCAACTAGTCATGTGACAGAAGAATCGCCTTATTATTCGACAGCAGAATCACTTTATTGTGACGTGGTAGTGCAGTGGTTAAGGTGTAGGACTAGTAATTGAAAGATCAGGGTTCGATTCCCAGCCCCACCAAGTTGCCACTGCTGGGCCCATGAGCAAGGCCCTTAAAGAGATAAGTGTAAGTCGCTCTAAACAAGGTTCAAGGAGCTTTATTGTCATTTCAATCATATATAGCAGAATGCAGTACACAGTGAGATGAAATAACGTCTCTCCAGGACCCCCTGGTGCTACACAAAACATAGAATTTACAAAAAAAACAAGGTAGAGAGTGGTAGTGCAGTGGTTAAGGTGTTGGACTGTTAATTGGCCATATGATTGGTTGATTTTGCTGTCACATGATCGGGGCTTGATTCCGGACACCACCAAGCTGCCACCACTGGGTCCTTAGGCAAGGCCCCTAACTTCTAATTGCTTAGCTGTAAAAGAGAAATTAATGTAAGTTGCTCTGGAAAAGGACGTCTGCCAAAACTGTAAATAGAAATTTAACGTATCGTGTGGCTATTTTAACTATCTGTTAATTATTTAATCATAATGGGGAAAAAAGCCCAATAAAGCTTTTTTATGTGTTTAGTGCACAGGACCGAGTGTATGCTACATTTCTACTTGACAAGAACAAGGACCTGCTTTTTCTAGCATTTCTAGCAACATGACAAAGATATAATAAACTACTAGCTTTTGGTCACTCGTGTTTGGCTTCTTGCATGAGTATGAGAGGCCTCCCGGTGTGTACGTTTGCAGATCACCTGACCATCGTGGTTCCTGTTGCAGTGGCTGCAGCTGTAGGAACATACCTGCTCACCAGATACTTCAGCAGTCGTAAGGATTCCCAAGGGAGGGTGAACCTAGAGATTAACAAGGACAGCGCCAAGGTGGTGCACAGCTTCGATATCGAGGACCTCGGGAAAAAGGCCGTCTACTGCCGCTGCTGGAGGTCCAAGAAGGTGGGTGCGCAGGGGGAAGTATGAGTATGAGAGATGTTTATATGTTAAATAAAACCGTGGAATAGAAAGAGCTTGATTATGTAGAGTTTATTATATATTCTAATGCAAAGTATTTTGACTTCTGACGATCAGATTTCATTAAGGTTTCGTGGCTGATGTTTAGCAACGCGAACCTTCAGCTCCCACAGCTTCAGACTTCAGACCACTCCGATACCTTAATGTGCTTCTTCTTAAGTCCCTGCTTTATTGTCTTGGCCGTGTTTTTGGAATACCCATCCATGACTCGTTTTCAGTGTCCTGGATAAGAGAAGAAGGTTCTCACCTAAGATGTTTGATTGTACATGGCCCTGTCCATAATCACTCTGATGCAGTGAAGTTGTCATATTCCCTTAGCAGCAAAACACCCAGATCCAGTAAAGGATCTAATCACGTTCATGTTCATTGGTTAACTTTAGATGGACCTGTACATGAGCTTTCCTGAGCAGGAAGAATTTGCGGACGCTTCAGGATGTTACCGATTGTTTTCTTGATGACTATGGTTCCAGCTGCCTTGAGATCATTAACAAGGTCCCTCTTTGTAGTTCTGGACTAATTCTTCATTTTTCTTATGATCATTAAAACTCCACGTGGTGAGATCTTGCATGGAGTCCCAGACTGAGGGATATTGAAAGTTATGTGTTTCCTCGCAAATAATCACACTAACTCTTGTCACCTTCTCACCAAACTCCTTGGCGATGGTCTTTTGTAGCCCATTCTGGCCTTGTGTAGGCCTACAATCTTGTCCCTGGCATCCTTGGACAGCTTTCTGGTCCTGGTCATAATGGAGAGTTTGGAATCTGATTGATGAATTGCTTCTGTGGACAGATGTCTTTTATACAGGTAACAAGCTGACATTAGGAGAAGTCCCTTTAAGAGAGTCCCTTAAAAGACACTCGGACGCCAGAAATCTCGCTGATTAATAGGGGCTCAAAAACTTATTTTGCTCATTAAAATGCGAATTAATTTTAAAACGTGTTTTTTTGGATGTTTTGTTGTTATTCCGTCTCTTACTGTTAGAATAAAGCTACCAGTAAAGACTATATATTATAGACAGATAATTTCTTTGTCAGTAGGAAAATGTACAAAATCAGCAGAGGCTCAAACTCTTATAATAACTATTTACACTTCTGGGAAGGTTTTCTACTAGTTTGTTGTCCCGATCCAATTAAATCTAATATTAATCTGCAAAAATACCATAAACATAGTTAAAAAGAAATTTAATAAAAGCCAAAAGATACCTTTTATTATTAAATTAAAAAGTTTTAGTGGTCGGTTCTCACTTGAAGGCGAACACTGACTCAGCCCTTCTGACATCTGAAGGAAGTTAATTCCACCACCTCAGTGCCAGAAAAGCGGAGAGCCTTGAGACAGACCTACCTGGTACCCTGAGGTGTGTTGAATTAACGCTGTGCTGTTTGGAAGAGTGTTGGGTTTGTAACAGGGTTTCTGTGATTTCTTGACAGTTCCCCTACTGTGATGGCTCTCACACTAAACACAACGAGGAGACCGGAGACAATGTGGGTCCACTGATCATCAAGAAGAAGGATGCATGAGCAGATGATCATCACATGCTGGGATAAATAACTTTACCGAGAAGTGAGTGTGTGTGTGTGTGTGTGATGAGTGTGTGTGTGTGTGTGTGTGTGTGTGTGTGTGTGTGTGTGTGTGTGTGTGTGTGTGTGGTGTGTGGTGTGTGTGTGTGTGTGTGTGTGTGTGTGTGTGTGTGTGTGTATGAGTGTGTATGAGTGTGTATGAGTGTGTATGAGTGTGTATGAGTGTGTATGAGTGTGTATGAGTGTGTGAGTGTGTATGTGTGTGTATGAGTGTAGTGTGTGTGTGTGTGTGTGTGTGTGTGTGTGTGTGTGTGTGTGTGTGTGTATGTATACATGATTGTGACATCATTTTTGCATGATATCAGATAAAGACGTCTACTGTTACCGGTGTCACAGTGCACCAGACATTCTTGTGCAACGAGACATCACTTCCTGACAAACCAACAGATACATAGACTGCACTTCCTGTGTCTGTCACTGTTTTGCCCTCAGACTTACACTACAAATAAATGTTTCACTGTTGAACCCAAAGTGTAAGTCTTAAGATTAGTATGATTTAAAAATTGTGTTTCTAGCCCTTAGAAATGTTTGCCCACCATTAAACATTTTTCTGTTATAAAGTGTGAGATGTTGTACTATGTTATTGGAAAATTAATGACGTGTGTGTGTGTGTGTGTGTGTGTGTGTGTGTAATTACCCCGGATGAGGATTTGAATGTTTCCTCCAAAGTATAACGTCTGTGTGTGTCTGAGTGCTTTAAAACCATACAGTTAGCTGAATTGTCTAAATAATTGTCAACAAAATGTAATTGAAGTGTCACTGCTGCCCTATCGAGTGTGTGTTTCTGCCACGCCCTTAGTCCTCCCTGGATCCGTGCTACCATAGTTACCATAATTGCTCGTTACTTCGCCGTTTCTGTGTTTGAGTTTCAAGTAAAACCATATATGAAAATCGTTGGTAAGATTTCGTCTATAGTAAAAGTGTCTAAATGTTGCAGTTTTCATGCCCAGATACATATTTTAAACATTCATTCATTCATTTTCTATACCTGCTCATTCCCTAATTCGGGGTCACAGGGATCTGCTGGAGTCTCTAAAAGGGCGAAAGGCAGGAGGGGGTACACTGGACAGGTTGCCAGTCCATCACAGGGCCACACACACTCACTCCTATGGGCAATTTAGAATCACGAATCAATCTAACATACATGTTTTTGGACTGTGGGAGGACCCGGCACAGGGAGAACATGCAAACTCCACACAGAAAGGCTCCAGGCCTTCTTGCTGTGAGGCATCAGCGCTAACCAATAAGCCACCGTGCTGCCCATATATTAAACAGCCATGACTGGGATTCAGGATATTCTTACCAGGCGAAGTGAAATTTGTCATCTCTGGGAAAAAAAAATCACACAAACCCTACAGATGCAGTGGTTAGAAGGGTTAATTGAATATTACTGGTGTAGTTCTGCTCTGTCTACAATATGACAGTGTATGTCAGTTGATATGAGCTTAAGTGGAAGTGAAGTTTTGGTGTTCAACCTGTTTATCTTGCTTTACCGGAGATGAGGGTTTTGCTTCCTGCCTCTGTTCTGTGTGTGGAGTTTGCATGTTTTCTTCTTGCTTTAAGGGTTTCCTCCGGGTTCTTCCGTTGTCTTATTCAGTCCGCTGACATACCGTGTAGGCTGATTAGCATGCATCCATTTCTGGATAGAAAAACTTGATTAACAAAACAAAGTGTGATTGTGATTGCTGCACAATTCAGGCAAAATGGCGTCAATTTTCTTGAATGAGTAAAACGTTGTAAATAAATTAAACCATTTTCTTTAGTACCCTGGAGTTCTCGTCAGCTGGTGGAGTCTTAATGATTGAACTGTAGGGTTTTTATAATAAATTATTATTTATCTATATTCACTATTTTTTTTTTGTTGCATTTGTGTTATGATAACGGAGTTCTTTTATTTTTAAAAAATACTTTTGGCACATTTGCAATTTGACGAAGAAACTAATTATAATCTGGTTGCAGGGGTGTGTAAAATTTAGTAGCACAGTGAGTTTTCCCGCTGTTTGTTTTACACAGAATTTCAATGGTCACAATTCTCACCTTTAAAATTGATCACTTGGGGTATCTTAGAAAATCACACAAAAACACATTTAATAAAGATAAAAAAACCTATTTTGGTTTGTTAGAACGTTTTTGCAGGCTAAAAAATAAAACTTAAAAATATTCCAGCCATTTTTAATGCTCTTGTCTACTTTTATGGTTCAAGCCCCACCACCACCAGCCTGAGGTTTTGATCTGAAGACCAGGAAGATCGGGGGTTCAAGCCCCACCACCACCATCCAGCCACTGTTGGGGGTCCTTGAGCATGACCTTTAACCCTTCCTGCACTTTGACCCTAACTTAGTAAGATATAATATGCGACAAAATGAAGAAACAAATTTCATTCTGCTGATGTAACTACATTATGATCCCTCAAAATGAATAAAGATAAAACTACCAGATAAACTACCACAACAGACACACTGTTTTCAATTCGTCCTGTTTTGTTGTGTGTCTGTTGTGCCTTCAAAACAGGAAGAAATGTAATTTATAGAAAACAGTTAAAGCTAAACGACTTCTTGCACCAAATTCTAGTTTTAGGCTGGTAGTTTTATCTTTATTCTTTACAATGTTTTCGAGGGATTACATAATGTAGTTACATTATAGTTTCTAGGTGAGTCTGTACAGCTGATGGACCGGTAATGTAGAAAAGTTAAAGATTTGTAACAGTTAATTTAATGCCTATAAAGTATATAAATGCCTTTCAATAATTAATCAGAAGAGCATGTTATTATAGAAAATTAACCAACACAAGTGTGATGTGGAGTTATTGTTTTCTTGCCCCAAAAGATCACCACTCCAGAAATATGCCTTATTATTAGATTAGATTAGATTAGATTAGATTCAACTTTATTGTCATTGTGTAAGGTAGATGTACAGAGCCAGTGAAATGCAGTTAGCATCTAACCAGAAGTGGCTTATTTACAATAAATAGCAGGGTAATAAATAGGGGAATGAGGTTGATAGTTACAGAGGTGGGGGGTAAATAATGTACAGAAGGTATATGGTTAGAATATAGAGGTGTAACAATAGATAGTTATAGATCGTGCAAAGATGCATAATGATATAGAGTTGTTTATAGAGTTGTTTCAATTCTATGTTATTCGTATAGCAATTTTTACAATAGTCATTGTCTTAAAGCGGCTTTATACAATCAAAGATAATTATACAATGTGAATGAAACAGAAATCAGTTTGTCCCGGATAAGCAAACCAAGGGCGACGGTGGCAAGAACAACCTCCCTGAGAGGAAACCTTCAAAGGAACCAGACTCAACAGAGAACCCATCCTCATCCCTCATTTGGGTGAAAAAACAGATGAAACCAGCTCCTTTAGAAGTTAATAAGACAAAAAAATAATGAAGAAAAATAACCACAAACCAGAAGACATCTCAATGGGGTTATAATAATAATTGTGTAAAATAACAGCTGGCGACTCCTTTTGTGTAAAGTGAAATAAACAACTCTTCATCCTAAAATAGCCCGTTTAAGTGCTGTATCCCGTGTACCCATTTACATTTAGGTCGCTTATCCAGAGCGACTAATTCATCTCATATATTTTTATTCAACTTTGTAGTTAATGGCTAAAGGGCCTTGCTCAGGGACCCAGCAGCTTTTAAACTGATCCCATAAGCAAGTTCAACACTAGCCAGTGAGCTACCACTTCCAGTAGAATTCACCTTACAGTCAAAATTATTGTCAGAGGAACACTGCTACTGCAAAATAAAACAACTCGAACCAGTCATCTGACTCAGGAACAGTTTTTTCCCCTCAGATTTAATTAATACCTAAATAAATAGCCCTACATTATATAGCCTTAATAGCCTATAATAGCCTTTCAAATGTTGTTGCCCTACAACCACAAACTTAAAGGTATTTTATTCAGATTTTTATGTGAAAGACACACATAAACACAAAACAGCACATACTTGTGAAGTGGAACGAAAATGATGTACGGTTGTCAAAATTTTAAGCAAATAAAAATCTGAAAAGTGTGGCGTGCATTTGTATTCAGCCCCCCTGTACTCTGATACCCCTAAATAAAATCCCCTGCCAGTCACCTAATAGTTAATAGAGTCCTCCTGTGAGTAATTTAGTCTCATTTACAGCATTTGGCAGACGTCCTTATCCAGAGCGACTTACAATATTCCCTGTTATACAACTGAGCAATTGGGGGTTAAAGGCCTTGCTCAGGGGCCCAGCAGTGGTGGCTTGGTGGGGCTGGAAACCAAACCTGGGTCCTTACATTGGTAGTCCAACAACTTAACTAACCACTGCGCTACCACTTCTCCTTAGTCTCAGTATAAATCCTTAGTCTCAGTATAAATATGGTACATTTATTGCATTCTTTTACAGTTGACTATTATCTAAGTACTGTTACTAACTACTAATATAAATGTCCTTATTCTGTCACATATACTTTTTACAGCGAAATCTGTTTCTTCGTATATCCCATCTTAGTAAGTTGGGGTCAGAGCGCAGGGTCAGCTATGATACAGCACCCCTGGAGCAGGAAGGTTTAAGGGTCTTGCCCAAGGACCCAACAGTAGCTGACCGGCGGTGGTGGGGCTTGAGCCCAGGTTTTCTTGGTTTTTAGATCAACAACTCGACCCCCTAACCATTTGAGCCACTACTGCTCCCACTGCCCCTTATTTTGTTACTGATAACCAGCTCGGATCTCTATGATTCTATCTGGCAACTTTAAAACACCAAATCCGGCACTTTAATTGACTCATCAGCTGCTTTTAATTTATTCTATAAAAGCCATTTCAAATTTTATAGTTACGCAAAAACCTTATGACACCTCGGACACGCCCACTTTATGCTCCAACAAAACTTCTAGCAAATTATACAGTGAAATGTTATAACATGTTTATTTGCATCACCAAATCTGTAAATATAATTGCTACAGTAGCTTAAATGTGATGCCTTATAAAATAGAGAGTTTCAATCCATAGTTAAACTCATATAACTTTAGGAAGATCCACCGTACACCTACGCCAAACTATTTTAATCCACAATTGGATCAAAATGTAATACACAACTAAAAAATGTTACTATAATCGTTTTATAAAGATTTACGCTATCCAGCTGTTTTATTGTGGATTTCAAAAAAAATTATTTATCATAAAATTTGTTGACTTTAAACAAAAGATTATAAAAAAATTCCACAGTAAAATTTCGTAATCATAAAATAGGTCTTTATAAAGTGATCTGAGTTGGTTTGGTTATTTTTTAGTGGGGTTATATATGGTGCATTTGGTAGCTGGGCCTTCAGTGAGGACTTACCCGACTGATCCACCTCTTAATACCACCACTATCACGTCACAATTATAGAAACTATCAATACTAGACAAAAACACAATATAACACGGGGTGGCATTACAGAGAGACACTTCACATATTAAGGGTGAAAACCATTTTTATTGAAGCAAGAATAATTTAGTTAATACAACTCCAAACCTCTACACTACAACCACAACTGTACCACCTACAACATCTGGAGCAGTTCAGAATCAATATTTATCTAATAACAGCACGTTTACATTTACAGCATTTTGCACAGAGCGACGTACATTTCGCTTGGTGGAGCTGGGATTCCGGAGCAATCTTCGGATTGGTAGTCCAACACCTTAGCCATGAGCCACCACTTCACCCAAAACATTAAAGATATAAATAAAATATATTATACGTTTAAAGGCTGTAAGTCAGTATTACTGGTCGGTGGTACTGGTCTGGAAGTGGGGAATAAACTCTTTCCCAGGCTGAGACAAGCTAGTTATCTTCTGGGTTAGAGGAACTCTCCTCACAATGTCTAATTTTACCAGAAAAGTCCACCATAAAAACGTATTTTTAAGTATGTCCTAGACAAAGTAAATATCTCCTCCTCTGTCAGCCACTGTGTTAAAAATTTTTTAATTCAGCTGTACAGTCTGTGCTGGAATCCCCATGACCCCGAATAAACTGCTGTAGAAGATGAATGAATTAATAAATGAATAAATGAACAAATAAGGTAATAGTCCTCTAAATGATGCATGTGACTTATTTAGCGTTTTTCTCTCAAGTGTGACGATTCAATCCTCATCCACCAGATGGCGCCATAACTTTATGACAAAACACGTGTTCCGCAGATACGCTAATGTCGGGTAAAATGTTTTGCAAAACTATTTAAAATATGATTATCTTGGCTATTTTTTTTTTATTTTTCTAAGTAAATTCTGCAAATTAAATAAATATTTATCTGATGTTATGACAATTATGCTTTTCTCATTCGTAGTTAAGAAAGTTATGCATCATTTCTATTTAAGTTCCAAATAATTGAATGTTTACACACAGAAAAACATTATGTTGACTTCCTGATCGAATGCTGCTGGAAAGAATTGCATCAGCGTAAGTCAGACGTCAGTGTAATCCACTAGGGCGGAAATAGCTTATCCGAGAGAAAAAAAGGAAAAAAAATCCTCTGGCAGGCCTACGAGCCCCGGATTTGTGTGAGCACGCTAACTGGACAAAGAGACGTCAGAGGTCCTCTGTGTCTGTGTGTGTGTGTTTAGGCAAAATTTCCAATAAAACAGATCACACAAGAAGGCCTTGTTTTGGTTCGTCTCTTAAAATAAACCTAATTACCCAACGTTGAGGACAATATCCAGAACTACTAAGATCTTAACGTAGCATTTACAAAAATGTAGCTTAGTGGCAGCTTCTTTAATGCTGCCGTGGTGGCAAATAGTTAAATAATTGTAAAAAAATGACTGACTATACATATTGTTCAGTAAAGGGGGGGGGCATTTGGTACCTGGGCCTTCAGTGAGGATTTACACCACTGTCACATAGCAATTATAGAACCCACCAATACTATACAAAAAACGCAATATAACACGGCGTGACCTTTAACAAGTCAGTCGTTTACTTAAATGATGTTAAACAAGTGCTTTAGGAACAACATTCATCCCTGAGGTACTTTCACTTTCTGAAAACGTTCCCTTGTATTTATTGTTGAATACGACTTTTACTGGCTGATATACACACTTCAGAATTTTGAGCAGACGTAGGAACTCAGCTGGGATCTTCTTTGGCCTACTGTTTTTCTGAATACTATAGGTTGGGTAGGTATACTTTAGCAGACAATAAAGTAGGAAAGGATGCCCAGGCAAGATTCCTAAATTTCTAAATTGGATTAAAACCAAAGAATCCAATAATGTTATATACTTTGTTACCGCTTACATTTTTTGCTAGATACCAAATGTAAAGAGCTAGCAATGGAAAAGACAGCAAAATGACTAGCAAACTAATATTTCCACAAGACGGTCAGCATTATTTTCATTGTTGTGTTTTTCTGTGTATCATTTGTTTCTCTTATTTTAAAAATAAAATGAAAAAAAAATGGATTGATTTCTAATATTTGTAACAATATTACAACCCAGAAAAGACTTTTAAAACATAAAAAGTCACAAGATCCACTGATCATGTCCAATATTTTATTCACAATAGAACATACATAGAGAACATAATCGTTTAAACTGCAAAAATTGACAATTTTATCCACTTAATGAGCTCATTTCTAATTTGTTGCCTGCTACAGGTCTCGAAAATAGTTGTGGCGGTGCAACAAAAAGGGCAATAAATTTGAAAAGATTCAGCTGGGAGAACATCTAGCAAGTAATTAAGTTAATTGACACCAGGTCATGATTAGAATTTGGGTTGTATATTATTTTTAACACGGTTTACTACTATAACAAGATTTCTTTAATGAAAAACTATAAAAGAATATATATTTATATATATATATATATATATATATATATATATATATATATATATATATATCTATATATATATATATATATATTTTTTTTTTTTTTTCATTTATATCTATCTATATCTATTTATCTCTCTCTCTCTCTCTCTCTCTCTCTCTCTCTCTCTGTATACATATGTATATATACATATATATATATATATATATATATATATATATATATATATATATATATATAATATATACACTAAAACAAATTTATATTATTTATTCCCAACCATACTACATGGCCAACTAACATTAATGCTAACTTTTCTAAAATCCTTTGAATTAATTATTTATAAGCTGTTATTTTTGACAACATTCCTGTACTTTCCTCATCAGTCAGCATCACAACTATTCTTCATCCGTGATCATTAGGAAATTCGGTTTACGCTGCGTGTTAATAAGTTGTCTTTTGTTTAAAAGCCGCTGGCGGCTTTATTAAAAACGACAGCTCCTGAGCTGCTAAGATTAAATTAAAGTTAATTATAAAATACAATTTTGTACAAGCAGTTATGTAATTATGATTATATTACATGCTAAGGTGTTTGTTTTTGTAAAAGTGATTTTGTTGGGAAAGTAATGGCACCCCTATCATGGATTTCCCCCAGTGTCATTTGGGTTTGTCATGTGAAAATTGCAGACTGGTTTCTAATTTTGGAGAACAGCTAGCCACTGTGGCTAAACAGTCAAGTCATCCCCAGCCCTGAGTCAGACATGTGACCTGTCCACCACACAGTGAAACGTCTAACAGCTTTCCTACTTTAATATACAGAATATCACCCAAACTTCAACATTACACAATCTGATCTTATTGTTCCCTCTGCCATTATTTTACCACTAACATCTTATTATCAAAGGAATTTCAGCATTTCTAAGTCCTGGCATTAGTCTACGTGTTGTGTTGAGGTCGTACTAGTCACCAGACCGCATCCAAACCAGAACTCATGGTTATTCAAGTCCCATGTGCTTCAAGCTCCACAATGAGGTCCTTTATTCAGCCAATAAGGTTTTTTTTCACAGCATGAAACTTCACTGTAAATAAGTTCTGAACATTGACTCCATTGCTACTGATGTTCACCCATCGAAAAGAACACACATGAAGATCCCTTGCTCTCAGTAGGTTTTAAAGAGCTTATTTATGAAATTATCATTTGTTTGTTAAACCCAAAGAACCAATGATAGACAAAACCATGTTCTGATCACATGTTACTGTATTTCTTTATAGACAAAAAATCTTTACCTTAAACTAATCTACAACTTCATTTAATTTAAGTGAGCAGGAAAGGGCTGTGCTCAGGCAGCTTGGTGTGTTGGGACTTGAACCCATGCTATACTGATCAGCAGTACAACAGCTTAACCAGTGAGCTACCAATTTCCCAATTTCCAAGCCAAACTTGCCATCATAAAACCAATAACCTGGAAAATACCAAGCACCATTAAAAAAAGGTGGGGGGGCATTTTTAGGACAGTCATGATACAAAACTGTTTTTTTTTTGTTTCTGTTGGTAACATTTTTTTACATGGAACCGTATGATACATCATACACTGAAAATAAAACAAGCCTAACACACCACTCCTACCATAAGCAAACCATGGTACCGAATCTGATACTTCCTTTGCATTGGAACTTTGCCTGTGAATTTTTGTGAATGGGAACATAACTCAGACTCACGAGGGCACATGTTCAGGAAGTAAAGTTACCTGCACAGAATGCCTTAAATTGCCCCATTCCAAGCTTAACATATCCAAGAGCAGTCAGCTTTATTCCAGCAAGGCTTCTTAGAAAGTTGGGGTCAGAGCACAGGGTTAATGCCTTGCCCAATTGCCCCCAACATCTTAAGCCTCCAACCTCCTGATCAATGTCCCAAAGCATTAATCTGTGAGCGACTATTGCCCTCCACCTTAAATAAAGCTTCCAATTCAAACTTTCTTTTCAAGGTTAAATTAATTAATTAATTCATTCATTAATACTTTTTCAATAGCTGCTTCACCTGGCTATAACTGTGAAAGATCCAGTGTCTATCGTGGTAACACTGGGTGCAATGCATTGTGGTTTAGGTGCTTCAGAAGACCACACCCATTCACACCTATTCACACCGTAGATCTATTCACTTTAACAAAGCACCTTCTGTCTAATCTATACACCTTCCAGGAGAACATGCTATGTAGATAACAATCTGAGCCCATGATCCGCCTGTGGAATCCTGAAGAAGAGAGACAGAAAAGCAACACTACCCACTGTGCCACCATGCAGCACTAACGCATCAGGATCACTCACTTTTCAAGATCGAAATCTACCTGACAGCCTCCTGTTGAGCACACACCTGCATCTGCTTCTTGAAACCAAAACTTTTTACCACTTGGTTGAAGTTGAACTAGAAAGATGGGTCATGTGACGTCGCTTTGATTGAGGTGGTGCAGAATTTAGTGTGAAATCAGATCAACCACACAAAACCGTGTTATGTAATTAGTACTAAATAATTAACAGATCTTGCATTTCGTTTGTTATTTTTTCCAGAAACAAGATGTCACAGTGTTGCTTGACACCTCCAGGATTAGGTTATCATCAGGAACCGTTTCGTCATTCAATATCATGAAGGCTATTCTTGGGAACACTGTGCGAAAGAACCTTTTGTACGGGATACTAAAGGGGCATTTAGCATATTTAGTTTTTGCTTTCCGATAAACATACACCTCTATACACCTTTAGAGTTGAGACTCACACACACACAGACAGAAACCTGAGAACTCAGCAATAAAACGGGGGCTTCCTGGAGATGCAAGGTGTTAAGTTTATCTAGATGAAATTTGCTGCCAGAGGAGATATACGTAGATCATTTCAACTTTAATACACCTTTGCTGTGCTCTTTTTTGACAGACTTTATTACTTTATTGCCCGCTTATTGTAATGTTAACCCTTCAATGACCTTCTAAACTGGTAAAATCTCTGAACATGGTCTGTTATGATAGCATACTGCAAACGATGGTGGAACTATGGGTTTTACACTGACAGTTGATTTCAAAAACTGTACCCAGTTTGCATTAAAAAAATAGTGGTGTGAGGACTAAATAAAGTCTGAGAAACACATTATGGTAGCAAAGCTGAGTGGAGGTGGTTTGTGTTTGCCATGTTTTCTGTAATAATGAATGCAGCTTATACTGGGGTCTGGAGATGTTTAGAAAGCAACGAAACCTGGGTAAGCGGGTGGTTTAGGCAGACGACAACATCATTTGTTTCTACAGCGCACATGGATCAGGAGGAGCAGGGGAACCTTCTTGGACACAGATGAGATGTTTTGCTGGGCATAATAGCACCAAATATTGTAATGAATGTACCAGAAAGAGTTTGACAGTATCCTGTAGAAGTGAGTCAGAAAGCAGACCAACAATGCAGAACAACCACACCCAGAATTCGGACCACAGCAAAAAAGTTCTGTGTGAAAACCACCTTAGATCAGGCGCCAGTCAGGCATCCAGGGCTTTCTGTCCGATTCATTCTGTTTGGAATCTCTTAAAATGATTAAGTATGACGACAACAAGGATATTGACAATACAAGGCAGCTCTTATTATACAGTATGATAAATCCAGTGATTCGGGTTGGTTAGCTGCAATACGCAGTCGATGTAGAGGTATGCAGCTCTCCAGGTGGTGAGAATGACAACGAGAGGCGGCGTGTTTCATCTGGATGTGAATGTGAAGATGGAAGGATTGGGGGAGAAAAGGAAAGAAAGTTTTGGATCCCCAGGGGAAAACAAGTCCTCTGCATTCCTGTGCCTACTGACAGCATTCCTCAGTGTCTGTGAAACCGGACGTTCACTCCACAATTCAAACCCCCCCCACCCCCTCCTGAGCCCTCCATCTCCTTTTCGGTGTCTTTCAAGTGGGCTTTATCCTCTGCCGTGCCAGGGGTCATGTGTCTGCTTGCTGGAGGAGACCATGTGACGCTAATCCAGAGCCTCCTACTTTCCCAAAAAAAAAAAACCCTTTCACACAGGCAGCAGCTGAGGTGTAGGAGTGGAGGAGGGCCTCAGGAGAGATGTGTAGCTCATTTTGAGTTATTCAGTGATGTTTGCTTGTAAAATCTACAATATAACCTGCCTGCAGTATAGGAATTGATGTTTTTACTGACTGCTTGCCAAGAGTGTTTTGAAGTGCGTTTAATAATTTTCAAAGATTACAGATAATTAACACACAGATCATTTTATAGTATCCAACTACTGCAAATATGCATATTTAATTCCCTTAATTAGTCACATGACCACTAATTTACCACACACTTGGTTTGATTTGCTTCACTGGTTCCTGTGGCATGAAAGTTGAATTCAATTAAACACCAGATTTCCTTTCACCAAAGACATTGTGCGGACGGTGATTTATATTTATTTTCAGTAGTTGGAGATGGTTAGTAGTTAAATTATGGTGGTGTTATTTATGCACGTGATTAGTTTTGTAGTTGCATTAGCTATTTAGAGGTTATAGGCTAGTTGCTATGCAAGAAAATCCTGAAAAACTATTTTATTTGAAAAATGTTAACATTTTTAAATGAACAATTCTATCGGTTATTGTCCTTAATTAGACTAAATGCAAAGGAAATTTATACTATAAAAAATACTGATGTCAGGTGTTGGTTTACCTGCTTGCAGTATTGATACCATTTCAATAGTATTGTGGGAAGTGGTAGTGCAGTGGTTAAAGTGTTGGCCTGCTAATTAGGGAAGATTAGGTTTCGATTCCCGTTACCACTGTTGGGCCCCTTAGTAAGGTCCTTAGCCGCCATTTGAGGGGGTCAACAAATTTAACAAAGTTTAGAACATGGAAGTATTTTCTGAGGACCATCTGCTGCTTCAGGGGTCTTGAGGACCATCTGCCAGGGGTTCAGGGGTCTTATTCCCCTCCATTCGGGACATTCAGAAGATGCTCTCATCCAGAGCATGTATCTTTTTTACACAACTGAGCATTCGCATCTTGGCAGTGCAAGGGATTTAAACTCTTAATCTTTTGATCAGTAGTCCAACACCTCACCCACTGAGCTACCACTGGCCTGTATGGGTTATAGCACTAATCATATAAAATTTCAGAAAAAAAAAATCCAAAATTTGGCTATGAATTAATGACCTTGAAAATAAAGGACAGAATAAGAGAGAAAGCAGCAGGAACCACAGGAACAGTGCAAAAAATAAGGAAAACAAAAGGAAATTCTAAAAGATAGATAGATAGATAGATAGATAGATAGATAGATAGATAGATAGATAGATAGATAGATGGATGGATTTATAGATAGATAGATGGATGGATTAAATATGGATTTAATCCACCTGAACCTATAAACATATAAACTGTACCTGAATTAATTTACAGGTAGGATATTTGATATTATATTCTTATTATATTCTTAATTATTATGAAGATGTTTATATTAATAAATCGATTTAGATATGGACAAATGGATAGACAGACAACAACAGACAGACAGATAGATAGACAGAGACAGACAGACAGACAGACAGATAGATAGATAGATAGATAGATAGATAGATAGATAGATAGATAGATAGATGGATGAATCTTGATGTTGATTTTGTCACATAAATTTGATATAACAAATATACTTTGTATGGCCAAAAAGGTTTAACAACAAAAACATTGGCTGCCACTAGCCCTTTATTTTCAGGAAGTTTAGTCTACACAGTCTTTGTGTTTATTTCTTAGAACACCAAAACACATCGAAATCCAGGTCCATATCCATCGCTTGTACACTACAGATGCAGAAATCAGGCAAATAAATGCTACTCTTTTAAGATTGAAAGAAGACAGTTAGGTTGGACAGGAAAAGATGTCTGAGATCCGTTTTTCTGTGAACAGGAAGTGGTAGCTCAGCAGTTACAGTTGCCAGACCATGCTGTCACCGTTGGACTCTTGAGCAAGCCCTCTCAACTCTCAGCTGCTCGGCTCTGCGCTTGACTCGTAAAGTCGCGTGGGATAGAAGCTTAAAATGAGAAAAACATATGTGGTTATTAACCTGAATTAACTTACAGGTAGGATATATGATATTATATTCTTATTATATTATTATTATGAAGATGTTTATGTTTTTCAAAGCTTATGGATAGAGGATGTTTTATGATAACATCTATAACACACCCTTTAATAGATATGTTATGTGTAATTCAATCAAAACATTTTACTAAAAATAAAGCATACTGAAAGTTTAATGAGGAAAAATATTTGCACCTGTGTTAACGGATGCTTCTTTATTCAATTCATTTCGGTTTAATTTCTATACAGACATTTTCACATGGTAGCTTTATAACAATACAGTTACAATTTACACTTACAGCATTCGGCAGACGTCCTTATCAAGATCGACTTACATTTATCTCATTCTCACAACTGAGCAATTTGGGGTTAAGGTCCTTGCTTAGGTGCCCAACAGTGGTAACACCCTAACCATGAGCTACCACTTCCCCCTAGGAATTACTGATATAAATCACACATTTTAAAGTTTATTCTTAATGAGAATGCAAGTTGCAACATTGGCAAAGGAGACAATAAAATAAAAAGGAACCTGAAAAGGAACCAGACACAAACAGGAACCCGTTGTTAAGTTTGGACACCAAATCACGCATCATTTATTTTCTAGAATCGTGTGTTATATTGTCAAAAGTTCTAACCAGGAAATTCATTCTAGCTTTTTTACATCATGTTTTTTTGTTGCAGTTTCCAACCGATTACCAATAAAAACATGAGTGCAAACCTGTTGGTATAAATTTCAATCCAGAGCCATCTTCATGGTTTCTAAGTGTTGATATCTTTGATAATATCCGAGCTGTATGTGTGGATCCATTCTCAGCATTAGCAGGCACCTCCAAGTGATGAGACTCTGACTATAAAATGTAAGGCTTCAGCAACTTATTGACAAGCATTAAGCCGTCAGCTGACCTAATGACCTCTGCAAAATGGCTGCATCTAGGTACCATAATGGATATAGCACCACATTTAACGCTGCGGTTTAACAAACCCTGTTTTTCTTCCCAAATGAAACCACACCCGGATAGAGAAAACGATCACATTACTGTTTCCCATTGATTAAACGTCCAGTGCCTGTGCTCTTTAAGGTATAATGCGATCTAATGAGTCTTGGAGTTGGATTTAATCCTAACAGACTAATAATGTCCTGTTTACTGGTCAGATTTATTACATTTAGTAACTTCTTGCAACTTTTAAGTTGTAAACAAGGTCATGTTTGGCAAATGTTACTATTCCACTATTTAAACGTTTATAAGAAGGGTAAAGAGGTAGCGCAGTGGTTAGGGTGTTGGATTGCTAATTGGAAGATTAGGGTTTGATTCCCAGCACCACTAAGCCGCCGCTGCAGCTGGGCCCCTAAGCAAGACCCTTAACCCTCAATTGCTTAGATGTATAAAAGCGATAAAGTCGCTCTGGAAAAATATAACTAATAATCGACTGACTTTAAACATAGGCTTTATAGAACATTTTAGTTTGAAAATGTAATTACTGAGAAAAGTGGGGAAGTGATGGCTCATGATTAAAGTGTTTAATTACCAACCTGAAGATTGTGGGTTCGATTCCCAAGTCACCAGGGCTGGGCTCCTGAGCAAGGCCCTCAACCTGTAATTTCTCACTTGTATAAATGAGATAAATGTAAGTCGCTTTGGATAAAGATGTCTTGCCAAATGCAGTAAAAGTAATCAGGATTGCTGCTTACAAATAACATGTTATGAAAATACATTAGGTTTATTTTTTTACCCAAAGTATCAGCACCTCCCAAAAAATTTACATCAGCGTCCATGGCGTGTACTTTAAGCATCAAGCATTAAGCATATAAGCAACAAACCATCACACTAATCAGGTATACAATGATATATTGTATAAAACAACCATGTCATTATGTGACAAAAGAATAACCTTTGACATATAAAATTTTTTTTTTTTTTTTTTAAGCGGGGGTGGCTTAGTGGTTCGCACCGTTGCCTCACAGCAAGAAGACCTGGGTTCGATTCCCGGACCTTTCTGTGTGGTGGAGTTTGCATGTTCTCCCCGTGCTTGCGTGGGTTTACTATATCTTGGGTTAATTGGTAATTGTAAATTGTCCATAGAAGTGAGTGTAAGTGTATGTGTGGCTCTGTGATGGACTGGTGACCTGTCCGGGGTGTACCCCTTCTGCCATTCGCCCTTTCAGGGGCTCCAGCAGATCCCTGTGTCCCGAATTAGTGAATAAGCGGGTATAGAAAACAAATGAATGGATGAATGAATGAATTATATTAAAATGGTAAATATATTAAGCCAAATTATATAAAGATGGCAACCTATTAATATAGTATTATTATTATTAATAATATTACAATACACTTTTTAATATACACACTCAACACACAAACATTTCCCTTGTGTCATGATTTTGTTGAAAACTTTATACCGTTCATTTGCAATTATGCACTGAAAAAGTAAACCTCATGCAGCACATTGCTTTTTTTCTTTTTTTTTTTTTTTTTGCCAAAGCCTCCTCGGCGCGGCCGGCGTGGATCGATGTTCATTGATCGTCCCTGACGAGCTGCTCCACTTTCCAGCCAATGTCCGCCCGCCTGCCGCTGGGGAAGGAGCCCGAAACGGAGGGGAAAATTTTCTGCCGCCCTGGCGGTGTCGCTTCCCCGCGCTTCGGTTGGCCGCCTTCCAAACGCACAGGACGCTTGCAAGAGGTGGAGTGGACCAAGAGTGGCCACCGGATACAGCTCCCGAGGAACGGAACGGAACGGAGTGGAGAACAGAAAGACGCAAGGGTCTGCAAGTACCTTTACTACAAAACCCATACCGAACCGATACCCACAGGATCCGGTGCAGCACGAGACCTGGACCTGACACAAAGAAAGCCATTCCGCGGGCTAGGGGTAACTAAGCCATTTCATTCATTTTATTTGATCATCATAATTAAATAGCAATTAGAATGTTCAAATAATTATCTGCTAATTACTGTTCTGGTTAATTAAAAAAAGGCAGGATTTGCATGGTCACATGATTCTCTTTAAATGCACACACACACACACACGCAGTAAGTAACGTGAGTTGTTCTTAATCAAGGTGTGTTTTTATTCAGCCTGTAATATAGATGTTAATATAGCTATAAATAGATAATAATTTTTTTGAACATCGATTTAAGCTTTGGCTCTGATTTGTTGCATCATTACAGATGTTTGCAAACATCTGTAACGACGCGACTTTCTGCGCATTTTAGTTCTTTTTTATCACGTTAGATTAATTAAAACAGATAATTAATTAATTAAGTGTCCATGTTATCATGCATCTGATTTGTCTTTCCCAAACTTTCCTAATCAAAAGCTCATGCTGAACACACACACACACACACACACACACACAACACTCCCCTTTCGTCCTGCTTGGTATTATAATAATATTATTATAAGATGCAGGTCAAAGTTCCTGGAAAGCATGAATGTGCAAAAAAAGGTTTGTGTCTTAAAGAAGCAGCCTATAAAAATCCATCTGGCTCATGTAGGGAGGAACAAAAAAAAAATCATCAGCCAACAGCCATCAAGAATAATGTCAACAATGGGCTGCATCTAACCTATCCATGCTCACTATGTTTCTCTCTCTCCCTCACTCTCTCTCTCTCTCTCTTTGCCATAACTATACTTCATTCATTAGGCTACAGTGCACATGCATGCATATGCTACAGAAATGTAACGTCAGCTCTTGCGTCACGTGCACGCGTTGTTGTTGTTATTAAATACGCGGTTTTTTTCCTCGTGCGTGTTTTTTTTCCCTCGGCGCGTCTCTGGCCGGGATGGAAAAAAGTCCACTTCGGTTTTTGCGTGAAGCTCCAAAAATCTATGAAATGTGTTTGCATGTTGCTCTCGGCGGAACGGGGACGTGGAGGAGGTGGGAGGGTAGCGCGAGGCGACGACGGCTTGGAGGAGCCCACGCGCTCGCGTCCGTTCCGACCGAATCCTAGCACCGTTTCCGTTTTTCCCCCGACGCGTCTTTAATACAGTAAACAAAGTGCGTGTGTGTGTGTGTGTGTGTGTGTGTGTATGTGCGCGTGTGTGTGTGCGCTCCCGCTTGCGTGCGTGGATCTTTTTTTACTTTCGTTTTTTTTTGTTAAGAAAAATCAAGCCTGGACATTTATTTGAGGTGAGTGTTAAACGTTTATTGTTCAGATCTGTACTTTATGCGCTGAATGTTTTGTTTATTATAGTCGCTCTAAATCCCCGGCTTGGACGCGCAGACGGTTGAGTCGCTCCCCACAGCGCACAGCCGCGTTCATAGAAAAAACCCCAAAGCCACAAATCCAGAGCTCGTGTGTTTGCGCTGAATATGTAGATTATATAGTATTTGCGGGAGGGAGAGGAGAGAGAGGAGAGAAGAGAGAGGGAGGGAAAGAGGGATCAGAGTTTCGGGGACTATTCAAAGATTCAAAGTTACAATGACATCTTATTCCGGAAGCGCAGAAGAAATAAACGGAAAGAATGTCGGTGAATTAAAGCAGCTCTCTCTCTTTCTCTCTCTTTCTTTTTTTGTCTCTCTTTTTATCTGTCTGTCTGTCTCTCTCTCTCTTTCCTTCCTGTCTCTCTGTCCCTTTCTCTCTCTGTCTTTCTGTCTGTCTCTCTCCCTCTATGTATTTTTGTCCCTTTTTTCTCTCCTTCTGTTTCTCTCTTTCTTTCCCCCCTCTCTCTGTCTCTCTCTCTCTCCGTCTTTCTGCCCCCCCCCTCTCCCTCTCTCTCTCTCTCTCTCTCTCTCTCTCTCTCTCTCTCTCTCTGTACGTGCTCGTGCATACCGAACCGCTGTTGTTGTCGCCATGGACACACTGATCTTAGACCAGCCGCTAAAACGAAAAAAGATGATGATTATTGTTGTTGTTGTTGTTGTTGTTTTTCCACGTCACATGATTACTGAAATGACAGTTACAGCTGACGCTTTATTTGCCTGCGCGCTTTTCCAACTTCTCCACTACTAAACGGACTAATCGGATTTGCATAAAGGAAATCACAGACTAAAGAACCCCACTACAAACCATAACCCATAATAAAACGCTGTGATAAATAATCCGGTGATTTTATATAACCCCCGTTAATCCTGTTTTCTTTTTGTCTGGCGGTTTGGTAGCTTTAGTGAGTCATTATTGACCGTCATGTGTTAAATGATTGAACCGAGACGAGTTGCTGGGAAAACTTTTCTCATTTCCTCTTATTGACTGTGCATTCATATGAATATCTCGCATCCTGTATAGTGTGAGTGCGGGATGATCGTGCGGGATTTATAACGCGTTTATAAGGAAGGAAGAGAGAATGGACAGAGAAGAAGACAGGAAGAAGGTGGACTTGCGGATAGGTTTTGTGCTCATTGTTCCCGCGCCGTGACCGTCATTCTATTGTCCGTCGCTCGTGCGGGAGTTCACTGTGATCCCCCCATACACCCCCCCCCCCATTAAAGCACCGCAATACGCGACCGGACGCGGTGCTTTGCTGTTTTTTTTCTCTCCTCCAGCGCAGAGATGTCGGATCAGTCTGACGGTTTAGCGCAGATCGTGATAACAAATTTCTATTTCTGCTTCTGCTTTTTTTGCCCCCCCTCCCTTCCATGTTAAATATTTCCTCCAAAACATTTAACGAAACTTATCTGATAGTCACGTCAATCATTTATTACCCCTTTGAATGGTAATGCGCCTCGGCCCGAACCCTTTGTCCTGCTTCAGCTACCTGGTGATATCACAACAACACCTGACTCATAGTCTACCTGCCCCATGACACCAGTGTGAGCCAATGGGGATGTATACTTTTTTGGATTGTAAAAGTAAAATACTTATTTCTTTATTTAGGAATAAAGTATTTAATTTAACTATGTCCATTATACAGATTCTGTCTCTAAGGAAAGTGGTAGCTCAGTGTTGAACTGCTCATGGGTTTGATTCTCAGTACCACCAAACTGCCACCTATGGGCCCCTGAGCAAATAAGAAATATTAGAAAATATGATCATTGCAAGTCATTCTGGATGAAAAGCGTCTGCTAAATACCAGGAATAAAGTATAAGTAAAGGTATATATTTAAAAATAACTTTTGTTGAATTGACCCAGAACAATGTGCTTATTAAATTTTGGCATCACTTGATAAACCTGTCAAAGACACAATTTATTGTTTCCGTCTACCTTACATAAATGTTAATTTACCAGGGCGATCGCATGCGTGTGTGAATAGCGTGTGTGTGTGTGCACATTCTCTTCTTCTGCGCCTGAGTGAGTCCCGTGACGGTCTAATCTCTCCCTCTCTCTTTCTCTCTCTCTCTCTCAGAGGGGGGAGGAATCGCGCCTACCTGCCTTAGCATTCTGTTAAGTCGTTTTTTTCCCCTTACTGAGGTCGACATTGCATTCCCGTCATGCACCGTCTCTCTCTCTCTCTCTCTCTCTCTCTCTCTCTCCCTTTCTCCCTCTCTCTATCTCTTTTGCTCTATGTATGTGTGTGTGTGTGTGTGTGAAGTGTAGGTTAAGAAGTTATAACCATATCCCATTTACCAGACTGGACTCATTTCCTAATCCTCTGCCTTCTGAGACAAACATCAAGATGCTATGATGGGATTGGACTTCGTATTTTTAATCTATCAAGCTGTTTTCTGTACTGTAAACAAATCTGCATTCTGCAATACTACTAACTACTAACTAATGGTGTCCTTAAAGCATCCAAATCGATCTGAGATTACTCAGATGACTGTTTTTGCTGTGTCTAAATCTTATTAAAAAAATGAAAGAAAAAGTTGGTATAGTTAAATCGTTTCTTAAAATAATAGTTTCGAATATCTTCATCCGTGCTAAAAAATGAAACAAGCTTACATACAGAATGTAGGCATTTAAATAGATGCAATTATACTGTGAATAAGTTATCAAACAACAACATTACAGACCACAAAGTAAGAATCTGGTTAGCAGCTGTGATAAATGGTGTCCTAGCACATTTTTAACGCATACAAAAAAGCAACACCTAACGAGAGAGCTGTAAAAAACCCAGTTCTAAATGTTAAAGAAAAAAAACCTCATTTGTTTTCTGCAAAATAAAAAAAACCCAAAAAACATCTGGCAGATGTTTCTATTTAGAGCGACATACATTCATTTAATGTATCCAATTAAGCGGTAGGGGGCCTTGCTTAGGGGCCAAGCTTGGTGATCCTGGGAATTGAACAAACAGTCTTTTGATCAGCATACTAGCACCTTAATCATCAAGCTACCACTTTCCACTCTGAAGTTATCCTTAATCTTTTAATGACATTTAATGATTGGTAGAAAGTTAAATTTGCAGGTTTTGAAGCAAGACAAGGATAATTATTAAAATAATGTAGGTCAGTTCTTAGGCATGTTGGTGTAACACTGGGTTGTGTTGTATTTTGCTGAGTATTTTAGCTACAATATGAGACAACTGAGGCAGCATGGTGGGTTAGTGGTTAGCACTGTTGCCTCACAACAAGAAGGCCCGGGTTTGAGTTCCACTGTGGGGTTTGCGTGTTGTCCTTATGGGTTTTTTACTGGTTTCCGAAAACATGTATGTTAGGTTGATTGGTAATTCTAAATTGTGTGTGTGGTCCTGTGATGGATTGGCGTTCTGTCCAGGGTGTGTCTTTCTCCCTGTGACCTGGGCATAAGCGATATAGAAGATAAATAAATGAATATGAGACAAATGTCTTTGTGAATTTTATTATGTAGTCTGTACATTGTTCCAAACCTCTAATGAACCCAATTAGTAAGCATGTTTATAGATATTAGTGTACAACAATTCTGTTCCAAACACTTCAAAAGAAAGTGATATGTTGGGTAGGATTATAGGTATGTGAGACTATAAACATGATGGCTTGTGTGGGTGTGAGTAAAGGAGTGTGGGGTAGCTGAGGTCACCAAGCAAGAATGAAGACAGGCCTGAACAAAGTGATGGCACTGCAGCTGCACAAGCAGCCCAAGAAGCCGGAAACAAGCATTACATTTACAGCATTTGGCAGACGTCCTTATCCAAAGCGACTTACATTTATCTCTTTTATACAACTGAGCAATTGAGGGTTAAGGGCCTTGCTCAGGGGCCCAACAGTGTTGGCTTGGTGGTGCTGGGAATCAAACCCAGGTCTTTCAGGTATCGGTCCAACACCTTAACCACTGCACTAGCACTTCCCCAAGCATTTGTTATCAGTATATGTCAATTAGGGCAGTTGATAAATTCATATATTGATTCAGTTTATTTATGTGCTATTGTGCTGTGTGGAAATGGTAATTATTATTGAGGACATTTCATTTATTTTTATTAAACATGTCATAGTAGTAGCTTTTAAACAATTTATCAAACTTGATCAATTGTTAGAGGACCCCTAATCACAATATCAATATATCAAGCATTAAGTTTATAAATAAGTATTTTAACAAGCATATTAATCCTTTAATTTGTGGTAAATGTTTAAAAATACTAAGGTATTAGAAATTTTTAGATATCGCAGGTAAATCAGTCAAGATCATTTGGAGTTTAAAGCAGTGTATAACATGCAAACTTCAAAAGTTTTATTATAATTTAACTAAATATGGAGTATGCATGATTTGGATGAAGTAATTAACACTAACCCTATATTAGGGCTGTGTATAGGCAAAGGTCTCACGATGCGAGACATATCACAATACATGAGTCACAATACAATATATTATAATGTATTGTAACACAATACATATTGCAATGTATTGCAATCACTTTATTTTCAAGTTTTTTTCCCCCCACCGCAATGTTTGCTTCTAAGACACTGACCGTATGTGTCAGCGCCAACTACAGGATCGGAGGAGGAAGTTGTTTAAAACGCACTGAGGAGTTATAATTAAATATTAATGTAAGCATAAGTTATAAGTCAGTTTAAACTGTCATTTAAATATGTGTCGATACTAGAGGTTAAAATATCGGTACACTATCATGAAAAAAATAGCTTTATAATAGCTTTGTTAGCTTTATCAGTATTTTTACACAGCCCTGATCTATGTTAAAGTAGCAAGCAAATCACAAGCAGGCCAACCTATTAATCACCACACATCTGTCAGTCTGTTTCTAGGTCTCTTTACCGATAAACTGGAACAGATTCGGGAAAAAAGGTAAATCAATATACGCTAAGGTGTTTTGACCAGTTGGCACGATAGCCTTATGGTTAACGTGTCAACATATGGTATATAGCACTACTGCGCTCCCTGAGATTAAGTTCTTACTTGACCTTTCTCGAACCCAACCCCCTCTATCTTCCATTTCCTGTTCACTTACTGTTTTTGTTTTCTGTTTCTAGAGTATTTTCTTTTGTAGTCATCCCCCTAAAACAAACATCGCTCTCTTCCACTACAGATGTCACATAGTTAATGAATTAGCTTTAAAAAGCTTGGAGACGCCACTGTTGTTTGATTGAAAGAAGCTTGAAAACAAAGTTTGTGTCTGATGTGTGTGGAAATAGTGAATAGTTTACAAAAACCTATTCGTTCTTCCCACGATTTTCCCCCAGTACATCCTACAGTATCATTGCCTCCAAACATTACGCCCCACCCTTGTTACAATTACCGTTAACGACAAGCACTGGCTCAACAGTGGTCTAGATTTGGAGTGTGGATTTTCCCCATCCTGTTCTAAAGGTGTTAGATGAGATAGGAGGGGAAAAAAAATCTTCTAATCCTTCCACCTGCACACGGCAACACCATTTCATGCTGTCCAATCTCTTCAGCTGCTTGCTGTTCTGCAGTAACTGCTTCATAGTTGGTCTGACTGTCTTGAAGCAGCAAATTCCTGTTAGGAGAATTTACCAGCTGTATATATGTATGTTCTATAATAATAGGAAATCTTCTTTTAGTAAAGCCTTTAATTAAAGACAGTTACTTAGAATAAAATCTAAAATACAGAATCCTAAACTTCTCTTTGTTTTGTCCATTTTAAGAAACCCTAAAAAAAATTTGACTATAACTTGTTTTGAAATCAAAAGCACAAATAGTTAAGGTTTTGGGTTTTTGACACAAGAATTGGGGTTCAAGCCGATCACTGCCCAGCTGCCACTGTTTGACCCTTGAGAATGGCCCTTTAAACCCTTTCTGCTCCAGTGGTGCTCTATCCTGGCTGACCCTGTGCTCTGTCCTCACCTAAGGACGTCACAGCTTGCAAGCCAAAACTCAGTGTTGTTTGCAAGCATTTTTCCAAATCAATTTTTATCAAGTCTTGGAAAAAGGTAAATCAATATACACTTAGGTATTTTAACCAGTTAGCCTTGTGGTTAACGTGTCAACATACGGTATATAGCACTACTGCGCTCCCCGAGATCGAGTCCTGACTTGCGGACCTTTCTGGAACCCAACCCCCTCTATCTTCTATTTCCTGTTTACTTACTGTTCTATCCTTTGATATTAAAGGCTAAAATGGGCAAAAAATAAATCTTACAAAGAAACCAAGGTATGTTGTTCAGTTAAAGTTAAAAGACTCAGATTAGATTAGATTTAACATTATTCTCATTGTGTAAGGTAGATGTACAGATCCTATAAAATGCAGTTAGCATCTAACCAGAAGTGCATAAGTGGCTTATTTACAATAAATAGCACTGAATAAATAAGGGTATGAGGTTGATAATTACAGAGGTGAGGGTAAATAATGTACAGAAGTTGCAGTAGTATGTATTTATGGTATCTATAAATAAGGGTAATTATAGTATATTACAGTTATAGCTGTGCAATATGGATATATACATACAAGTGTTTTTATGATACAGTAAATACAGAGTAAATATGGATAGAATAGAGAGAAGTGTAAGGATAGATAGTTATGGATGTATATTACAGTAAATACAGAGTAAATATGGATAGAGAATACAGAGAAATAGAGAAGTGTAAGGATAGATAGTTATGGATGTATAATACAGTAAATACAGAGTAAATATGGATAGAATAGAGAGAAGTGTAAGGATAGATAGTTATGGATGTATAATACAGTAAATACAGAGTAAATATGGATAGAATAGAGAGAAGTGTAAGGATAGATAGTTATGGATGTATAATACAGTAAATACAGTAAATATGGATAGAATAGAGAGAAGTGTAAGGATGGATAGTTATGGATGTATAATACAGTAAATACAGAGAGTAAATATGGATGGAATATGATAGAAGTGTAAGGATGGATAGTTATAGATGTATGATACAGTAAATACAGAGTAAATATGGATGATAGAATAGAGAGAAGTGTAAGGATGGATAGTTATGGATGTATGATACAGTAAATACAGAGTAAATATGGATAGAATAGAGAGAAGTGTAAGGATGGATAGTTATGGAGATGTATGATACAGTAAATACAGAGTAAATATGGATGGAATATATAGAAGTGTAAGGATGGATAGTTATAGATGTATGATACAGTAAATACAGAGTAAATATGGATGGAATATACAGAAGTGTAAGGATGGATAGTTATGGATGTGTGATACAGTAAATACAGAGTAAATATGGATTGAATAGAGAGAAGTGTAAGGATGGATAGTTATAGATGTATAATACAGTAAATACAGAGTAAATATGGATAGAATAGAGAGAAGTGTAAGGATAGATAGTTATGGATGTGTGATACAGTAAATACAGAGTAAATATGGATAGAATAGAGAGAAGTGTAAGGATAGATAGTTATGGATGTATAATACAGTAAATACAGAGTAAATATGGATAGAATAGAGAGAAGTGTAAGGATAGATAGTTATGGATGTATAATACAGTAAATACAGAGTAATAGTACAGAGTAAATAGAGAGAAGTGTAAGGATGGATAGTTATGGATGTATAATACAGTAAATACAGAGTAAATATGGATAGAATAGAGAGAAGTGTAAGGATAGATAGTTATGGATGTATATTACAGTAAATACAGAGTAAGTATCAGAGTGTAAGTAAATAAAGACTTAATATGTAATATAGTAATATGGATGTTTATTGTAAATAATACAGTAAATACAGAGTAGTAATATGGATGGAATAGAGAGAAGTGTAACGATAGATAGTTATGGATGTATATTACAGTAAATACAGAGTGAATATGGGTGGGATATAGAGAAGTGTAAGGATAGATAGTTATGGATGTGTGATACAGTAAATACAGAGTAAATATGGATGGAATATACAGTGGAACAATAGATATTTATGGATGGTGCAAAGATGCATAATGATAAAGATCTTGGACCATTTGCAATCAAAAGAGCCCTTGAGAAATGTCTTTTCCTGAGTGTAGATTTTTACACGGATAGCATTTTATCCATGTATTTTTTTTACCCACCAAGTACACCAACCCGTTTAATAATTTTCTGATCTGTTGATAAAGCTTATAAATCTTTGAGGTCAAATTCCCTTGGAACCCCCCAAAAAACTGATGATTGTTCAGATATAACCTTAAAAAGTGACAATGGTCCCCAGGCTACTTTGCCACGTGAACCTGCATGACTATATAAGTTGACCAAGACACAGAGAAAAAAATACATTTCAGGATACAAACATTTGTCACCAAGATGATTCCTCCAAAGGTAGGCCAGTACCTTAAAAACATGGCTGCATTGCACCTTCAAAGTGTTCCTTAGGGGGTCATTTACATGGTACCTTGGGGAGCAGTAGTCTGGCTGAGCAGTAGTTTTTTCTGACGGTTTATGGTTCGGTAATCAGCCAGCTAGGGAACATAGTGAGTTTCCCAAGTGTATATTGATTCAAATAAAGCCTCTCATCTCTGTGAATAGCTGCTATACGATCACCTGGCAGGAAATCTGGATGGAGAGAGATTTGAACAGGGCAAAAAAAATTTAATAAAATGAATTCCAACCAATTTGAACACCAAATGTAATTCCCCATTAAACTGGTTTAAGGTCCAGGCTGACTAGTCAGTGAATAAATGACAAGATTTGTAACAGAAACGGCAAGAACAACAACATTATTTCTATTCTGTCAGCTTTTAAACAAGTCTAGCTATCATACCTCTGTGAATCTAACCCTCCTTACTGTCACTCTACTCAAAACAACTGGAGTAATGGATGTCTTGTGACAAAGAAATGATGATTCTGGTGATACCGGTCACAGGCTGAGCAGTACAACACAGGTGTATAATCAAATAAACACAAAAAGCCTATTCGATTATGAGGGGGGGGGGATACAGGGTTTGCTACTCAGCTGGTGTCTAGAAATCATGAATATAATGGGTCCAAAATATGCAACAAATTTTGCATGAAGAAAATGCTATAGGATATAATTCTAAAACTGATGCATCGTTTAATTTTTATTTGAAAAGTGCATAAGAAAACATCATGTTGTACGGATGAACAATATGTTATGCCAGGTTACATAATGGTACTTTATGTTATTTTTATATAATTACATGTTTACTTAACTGTTCTTATGCATTATATACTAAATGTTATGACGGCTGTAAAAGCTCAACACACTGCAACTTAACAAAACAAATGCACAAAACTCCATCAGTTTGAAAACACATGTGCTGCAAATCCTCACAATGGAAACAAATATGGAAACACACTGCAAATAACACAGACCACAATAAAAAAATGTTTCAAAGCACCCCAAAAAAGTGTTGAACCTGACTGGGACCTGCTTATGGTTCAGTGGTTATTCGTCAGTGATGTTATTGTTGAACTGGAATTTGTTCAGTTTATTTTGATATCCATCTATTTATCCATTGTGTGGTTATTTGTAATCAGGGTCATGGGGATCTGCTGGAGTCTATCTGAGCTGTCAATGGGCGAAAGACAGGGGTACAACCTGGACAGGTCACCAGTTCATCGCAAGGCCACATACAGAAAAACAAAAACACACACATGCACACTTACTCCTATAGGCAATTAAGAATCACCAATTAATTTAACATTCATGAGTAAACCACCACAAGCACATGGAGAACATGCAAAATCCACACAGAAATACCCCTGCAGGGGATATGAACCTGGGACCTCCTGCTGAATAGTACTAACCTGTAAGCCCCTATGCTTAGGCAATACCTGGCAGGGTTCGTTATTTTTTGGGGGGGGCCCTGGCAGGGTTCGTTATTTCTGTTGTGGTCTGTGCTGGGTGCGTTTCTGTATTTGTGGTTGCATCGTAAGGATTTACAACATGTGTGTTGTCAAATTGATGATGATTTGTTGGTACTCTTTCAGCCACCAAAGAATGTAGCTCTACTTTGTGCTTGCTTTAACTAGAGTTATGCTAGTAAATTATTTGAAAATGATTAAATTATAAGACCAACATTCTGGAAAAACCGATACAATACACACAGTAATCTAACATGTATGTACTTGTAAAGCAAGATAAGCAACACCTATGCGTTAATTATGGCTAGATAAACATTTAAATATAATTAGTGCTAGGAGAATTTTAGATTCATATCTGCTGTTTGGTAGCATTTACAGTATTTACTTATAAAAAGGTATTCAGAATAGACAAATCAGTTTTTTCGATATAATGATAACAATAAGCGTTGAACATTTAGTAAAGAAATCTGATATACAAATATTTTTATAATATAAAAGCGCTTAGAATTTAGCCTAAACCAGGCAAGTCTTTGCTAGCTTGTTAAATTAGCTGGCTACTCATCAATTATTTTGACAACTTTCCTTTTGCCTTCCCTCTTGTTTCCCAGGTATCAATTTTGGAAAGCCCTTTAAAATGTGCGTGAACACGGCATACTGTCAGTTGTAGGAGAGTACCCTGAGGACAGCGCTTCACCTTTGCTGGCGTCAAACTCAGCTGTGCACCAACTAGTGAGAACATTGCTGCCCTTTGCAGTCATCCTCCACTCCTCCTCCCCTTCTCCTCCTCTTCTTCCGTCTCCCTCCCCCTCAAGCTGTGGGCCATGTCTGCCAGTGGGGGGTTGATGGAGGGAAACCAAGCTAGAGAGGACGAGGATGCTCGGGACAGCTGCTGTGCTGATGAAGATTCGTCACCCGTGGTGGAGCGGAGGAACCGGAGCGGGATCATCAGCACACCACTCAGCAAGAGCCTCAAACACTCCCGAGCGCTCTCTCAGTACATTGCCACGTGCTCTGCCGCAGCTGCAGTCGCTAACGCAAATGCTACTAGACTTGCGCAGAGCTCTTTAGTACCCACAGGAATTAAATCTCACTCAGTAGACGCCCAGCACAGGGGCCAGGTGGGGCTTACCAAACTGGACCGAAGCGCACTCGTTTCTAGCCTTCTGGACTCTCCAAGTGGTTTGCATCTGGCTCAGGCAGCGGAGCTCTTACGAAGAGCTAGCATGCTACTTCCTGTCTCTGACTCCTCAAACATTGGTGTGGGTGGGGACATGGAGGCGGTTTCAGCCTCTGATTCGCTGGGAAGTGTGACAGACTTTCCGTTGTTGAGCAATGGTGGTGGAGTTGGCGGCGCTTTTCCTTTCCACCCGGGCCTCTTCATCATGACTCCGGCAGGAGTGTTCCTGGCCGACGGGGCACTGTCGCAGGTGACTGGGGCTTCGGAGCAGCAGCAGGCGCACAGTGAGATGGCAGCGGCTGCCAGCGCTAACGCCAAGAAGAAGCGCAAACGCTGCGGTCTGTGCCCGCCCTGCAGACGCAGGATCAATTGCGAGCAGTGTAGCAGCTGCCGTAACCGCAAGACCGGCCACCAGATTTGCAAGTTCAGGAAGTGTGAGGAGCTTAAGAAGAAACCAGCTGGGGGTCTAGAGGTAATATAATAAAACATTAATGAATGACAAATAACTAGTCTCAAGCAAAAAAAGAAGAAATTGAGTGGACCAAATTGCTGCTCTAGTAGTTTGGTTGTAGTATCTCAGAACATTGCAGGTATATCGACTTTTATGAAAGAACATAAATGACAAGTTGAAGCTATGTACATTATGTTAACAAGTTGTTTGTTCTTTTTGTCCTGGTGGTGGAGGTTTTTTTATCAAGAAGGTAGTATAGGACAAGCCATGAGGCATGGTGGTCGAGATCAGACATTATTGACACACCAGCTTTTCCTGAAGGTGTTGACATCATACAAACTTTTTATTAATCTCCTAACTTTCTGTTTTGGAACTTCTGGCCAAGACTTGATGATCCTGTAGATAACTTTGGTTGGAATCAGTTGGTTCAGTTCAGTTTCTAGAAGAATCAATCGTCTACTATACCCTGTCCTTCAAAGATTTATGGCTGAACTTTTAATCTTATCAAACTGATGAAGTCTCTAAGAAATGAAAAAAGTAGACGGTGGTAAGAAATAAAAAAGTAGATGGTGGTAAGAAAGCACAAGAAATAAAGCTTGGAGCTCAAATGGAAAAAAACAAAAACGTCCCACTTCTTTGTTCAACACATTTTTAGAAAGTTCGCTTGTTGTTGTTGTTGTTGTTTTTTTAAGATTTTAACAAACTGTTATTCTTTTTGTCTAATTTGTAACAGCTTTTTCCACTGCATGGTTAAAGATAATGAGGATATACGTCTGGTTAAATTTTTATGAAAAATTAGAGACATGTTAACAGAAAAACAAACAAAGAATTATGCAGCAACTAATTTATCATTATGACATAAAACGTCGTCATTGTTTAACATAAGCTTAACAAAGGCGGACGACGTGCTGTGATCAACTCAGTTTCTTTGTCTTTTTTGGTGAAACAATATTCCAGACAAAAAAGATGAGCTCATGAAGCGCTTTCAACAAAAACAAACAAAACTGATTCAAGCAATTGTTAAGGAAAATGTGCTAAAGTGGAAATAAAAAGTCAGCACTGCAAACATTATTGAAAAAAACATTTTTGATAAACGAAAAATAAAAATATTTCTGTAATTTTTAATTCTTTGTGCTGTGTTGTAGAGTTGTGATGGTGAGGAAATTATGTCAGAACACTGGTATTACCGGTGTCACCGTGAGGGGTGGTGGTGGTTTTGTGTTCGTTTGAGTTTTTCTTTTTTCCTCGCTGTCCTTCGCCTTTAATTAGCTTATAAATTCCTGTGTGCATTTTACTTTCACTTTTGAATTGGGAATTTGCGTCAGTTGCTTAAAGGGACAACAAACAAACCAGGGAAAAAACTTACAAAACAAACTTACTTAATATAATATACACACATATATATAGGGTTAGGGTTAGGGTTAGGGTTAAGGGTTAGGGTTAGGGTTAGAGTTGGAGAAATCAGACTATTTTGCATTTTTTCTGTTGTTTTGATTCGTTTTTGTCTGTGTGTATGGTTTAACATCTCTAATCACACTAGTTCTTTGTTGTAACAATTACCAGAAGATCATCAGACACTAAAGGTTTGTTAGCCAAATGAAAAGCTTTCATTTCAGTTGTAGTACGCAGGTCTTAAATTCTTCCTGAGCTGAATCACGAGTGTCTTTGGGAAGTGAAGTTATTAAAAACATGCAAAAGGATAAAGAAACTGCTGTAGGTTCCACTGTGGCTGACACCATCCTTAATGCAGGAAATGATTTTGCTCTTTACATCTTCTGAAACTATCACAGTATCTGCCCACAGGGACCTTCTGAAAACTTCTCTGAGTAACAGTGCTGATCTAAAATCGGTCATGATTTGATTATATAGATAATTTGCACCAATTCTGTACTTTCATCCATTTAGTAATTAAATCATTAAGGTACATTTTGGTGGCAGGGTGATGGGAAAAGAAAATTTGACCTGAACTTTTACTTGATCAATGTCCTGGATCAGATGTGTGTGTGTGTGTGTATGATATCCAAATTTGTATCAATATTTACTCTTTCCTCGGGTTAGGGTCGAGTCATTACACACACACAGAAATAGAAGTGTGTAGAAGTAGATTTCTGTACTTATATAATAATGTTTGGAATTGTTTATTAAGTTAAACTTAATGAAGTTAAATTAATTAATTAAAATTGTTAATAAGTTAGTAAGTTATATAGGATTAGAAGTAACCGTAACAAATTACTGTTAAAATTTGTTTTTGTCATTAAATTACATGAAGTATAAGTTGTTATAGCTAGATAAAGTGCATAATAAGACAGACACTGCTATAAACAATACAACAAACACTCCCGACAGATATATAGTAAGTACAGACAATATAGACTAAATATCAATAGTTTTCAGTCAGTCATATGACCATGCGGCACCTGGCAGGCTTACACTGTGATCTCCGTAGAAGCTCCAGATCTCTACTTCAGTGATGTTCACATCTGTCTTGTGGAGATCCCTCGCCTTACACTGCCGCCATATCTTATTACAACCTCAATAAAAAAAATGGATGCTATGTTAAACGTTTCTAAAAAAGATAAATAATTACAAGTTTTTATATATTATTGAAAAATAATCAAGGTTTATCGGTCTGAACGCTAACATAACATTTCGTTATAGTACTACGTATGAACAAATAAAACCATTCGATATGATTCACATTTTTTATTTTTTTACAGTACAATTCAGCGAACAATTTGTGTATCTAATAACCACATAATCAAGGCCACTGTAGTCGATTGCCTCAGTCACGACAACAAACCATGTAAGAATATTAGGTAAAGATATGATTTATGGCTAAAATTATAATGATCAATATGTCCATTGTTTACATGAACTTACTTTTGATAAAGTGTTTCCTGCAAATACGAGTGTACTGTGAAAGCTGCTATTGTTGTCCCCCTTGGGGGACCAAGGCTTGTTTAATGGCACAAATCCACAAATGCAATCCTTTCTGATTTTCTTTCTTAGACAGGATTTTGTAAAAGCATAGCCCAGGCTTGTCTTCTTGTCGGTTAGTGCATCAATCGCACAACAACGCGCTTGCCCGCCTAAGGGCGTGATGTCACGTGAAAATTATCAGTTGTGCAGATCTGAGTTAGCTAAAGTAATTTTAAGATTGCTTTCTTTTTTTTTAAGGTTTTTTTTACTATTTTGTTACTTACAGTCCTATTTTATGAAAAAAATTATGAGATCTGTAAAAATATTCATCAGTTCAAACTCAGTTATACTTTACAGACCAAAATAATATAATAAAGAACAACATAGGTTAATTATTTTGCCATTATTTGGCATTTTTAATCATTTAAATAAATCTCACATTAAAAGCTTTTGAAATGTTTGTGTGGGAAGCTTGTGATTAAATTAAAATGATTCTGGTTCTTCGATTCTTATTTTGTCACATGTACCATAATACACAGTCCAATATTTTTTTAATGACTGCCCATGCGAATAGAAAGAAACATGGAATTAACACTAAATTAAGGCAGATTAAAGTAAAAATGTAGAAAGTAGGATGCAAACGTCTAAAGAAACAGCCAGTAGGGAACATAAATGTTATTTTTGCAATACAGTTGAAATTTGAACACACAACTAATTTGAACACACACATAGTGTCAACAATTTTAACACTACGTGTGTCTTCATATTTGATGACTGTTTAAGAAGTCTTCTTAAGAAGAATTCTTTTATTGCGTAAACAAGATGTCAGTGTAAATCTTTAATTTTTTTATAAAATATGAGAAAATATTACACTTTTTTTTTTTATCAACTGCAAGTCATTATTGTATAATTGTGTTATATATTCGGTGTGTGTTTTTTGTTATATAGTGGTTTGTTAGATGGAAACTAAAGCTATTGTGTAATATTAAGTAATTATCTCATAACAGTTGCAGTTGTGACATATATGTGAGCAATTGTGAAATAAAAATTGGCGATTCTGTCATAATAGCTTGGAACTTGTATGAAACAAGGTGCAATTACATAATATCCTCGTAATTGTAAGATAAATCTGTGTAATATCTTTTTTTATGCAGTGGAAATGACCTTCCATACTACACGGGCTGTTAGCAAAATTAATTTAGAGGTGCAGTAGATAAGATTTTTAGAAGAAGGTCTCGAATGGATACGTGGGTTCAGCAGTTAAATTGTGCACATGTTCATGAAGCTCAGGATCTATAGTGGCCTGCAGAGTAGCATGTCAATGTAATAAGCATAATGGAACAACACATTATTTCCATAACAATTTATAGAAACACTTAAAAGATGTTTATTTTAGCTGACTAACAAGCAATAATGACATTATTTATGTATTATTTACAATAATATATATTATTTATGACATTATTTAATTTTTGACATTTATCCCATTAGATTGCATTTGATAAGTGTTATGGAAAATATGTTCTATTTTTTGTAATACATAAAAAAAAATTTGCCAACGAGTCTTGGAGTAAAGAAATTATGTCATTAATAATAATTTGTCTTTAAAATTGGCTCCCACAGACCCCAAAACACCACACAACAGGTTAAACTATAAGTTTAATGTAATATTGTTAGACTGCAGTGTGTAGATTTTCTTTGTTTCAGTGACATTTTGTAATTCGGGTCTTATCGTGCAGAAGTTCTAGTTTTACACAGGCTGCCGTGGTAACGTGACACTGTACAGGTGCTGGATTTTTTTTTTTTTTAATGACTAACTCCAGGGTGGTCTGATCATTTCAGTCGTATCCAGTTAGCCATTACTGGGATGTTCCCAGCAGCAGAGATTTTAATAGGTGCTGGAATGTTTCTTTTGAATAGTTACTTATTAAGGCGTAACTCACCTCTTTAAATGAAATGTTTTCATCGCCATGTGTTAATGCACATTTTTAATTGTCGCATAAAAATCCAGTATTGGATCAGAAAATTGAAAAAAAAAATTTAGACTCGCTTAAAGTGTATTTTGCAAGAGTTACGACAATAAAGTGACATGGAAACCCATTCGGCGTTTGCCGAATATTCTGACGTAGCGAATATTAAATCCACATGACTTATCTATGTTTCTGCTAATAGTGTCTTTCTGGTTTCTTTATAACAACATGGCCGCTTAGACATTTATAACTTGGTTAATAATTGAAGTCCATGTCTCCATTATGGTTGCTTTGTTGGCTATTCTGAAATAAATTCTGACATATTAAACCCACATGACCAATTAGCTGTTTCCGATGTTAATTATTTGGATACTTTTGAACAACTTGATGGAAACCCGACTATAAACACTTTTAATTCATCCTAAATCGTAGTAGAAAACTTTTGCATGCTTTTGGGTTAAAATTAATGTTTAAATTCCATGACAAATATTTAAGCACCTTTAGAAACTAAAGCTCTCTAAATAGATCTGAAGATTTTTTACAATTTCAGGTCATGATCTTGTGAACATTTCTACAAATTTTCCAAAAAGCACCATTAATTACCATTACACAACATCTGATTTAAACTTGAATTTTTCCCCACTGTGCTGTAAAAGTGACTGTGTTGTGCGTCTGTGTCCGTTGGCCTAAGTGTACACCAAGTGTATGTGGGGGGATGGGATGAGGTGGAACTTGTGTGTGTGTGTGTGTGTGTGTGTGAGTTATACAAGGTCCATCTGGCTATTGCGGCTGTCATCTGGAGCACCAGGTGTCAGTGTGGCCTGGAATCCTGTCTGGATGTTTGCGTGTCATTTGGCATCAGAGAAACACACCCCTCCCCTAGTCGGGGTGTTTGTAGATGCCGCAGCTCCAGCCATAGATTCAACCGGGTTTTTTTATCAGTTGCAGAGTATATAAAGCTGATAAGCAATGATTATTGTATAGCATGTGTGTTGCTGATCATCTAAGCGTGTGTGTGTGTGTGTACCTGGGAATGCTGACTGCTCCAGTTTCTCTGGGGATAATTGTACTAGGACTTAAAGGGGTCATGAGATCACAGCACTGGACAGAGAAAGGACTTAAAGGTGTGTGTGTGTGTGTGTGTGTGTCTGGTGGGCTTAATGCGCTGTAAACTACAACTGGACTAGTCAATCAGCAGACATTTGAAATGCAACACCAAAATAACATCACACAAAATCGAAAAGAATATTATGTTTAGATTTACATGTATGACATTTGGCAAATGTTCCTTATTCAGGAGGTTGTACACAGTTTCTACTAATGAATACACCAATATTGATTTGCGAGATTTATAATACCATGAACCGACAACTGTGTTTGTAGAAGAGCAACGAGAGAATTTTCAGGTATTTTTTGAAGAGGTGTGCGCATTCAGCCTTTGCTTCAAAACAGCCAATATCTCGTCTATTCTGATATAATTATAGTAAGTTTATTTCACCACCTTAGTGCCAGAACAGAGAAAAGGCTTGGGACAGACTTAACATGGTGGGACCAGTCCAGAGATGCAGTGTGTGGATTATAGAGGAAGTGGTAGTTTAGTGGTTTAGGTGTTGGCCTGATGATTGGAAGATCAGGGTTCGATTCCCAGTGCCATCAAGTTACCACAGTAACAGCGAGGCTCTTAACCACCAATTCAATAAATGTAAGTCGCTTTGGATTAGGGCGTTGGCCAAATGTCAATGGATTAAGTGATTTAAAGAGTTATTAGGGTTGAAGGCTCTGGTTATGCTAGAAGACTGTAGAGTGCTAGTTTGCTAGTTATGATTACTGAATCTACAGCTTACCTTGCTTTTACTTTTATGCTTCATGTGCAAGTACATGTGATGCTTTTAGGTGGATGTTAAAGGGTTGCATTCACCCTCAGTTGGTTGTCTTGTTTTTGTTACCTAGCCATTGTACATGGGACTGGTGGACCTACCGCGTTATCGGTTTTTAATCAACACAGTCTTCACAAAAAGATGTTTATTTTATCTTACTTACAAGCAGCACTATGGGCATTATTTATGGTTAATATTTGACACCTTAAAAATATAGGTATTATGGAAAATATGTTGTGTGAGTCTGTGGCTAAAAATGTATTAATAGCATAATTTCTTTTTAAACAATCTTTAAAATGTCACTATGTCTATTTGTGACATAGAGTCTACAGCACAGTGAAATTTTTCTTCGCATATTCCATCTTAAAAAGTTAGAGTCAGAGTTAGCTATGATACAGCGCCCCTAGAGCAGGAAGGGTCTTGCTCAAGGACCCAACACACCTGGTGACTAGCGGTGGTGGGGCTCGAACCCAGGTCTTTCAATCAACAACATGGCACCTTAACCATTTAAGCCTTTTTCTGCTTAATTATTGCAGTGGTTTTTAAACTATTAGATGCAACTTGTGGATTTTTTGTGCTTTATTATTATTATTTTGTTAAAATGTTAAATTGCAAACAGGTAAAATTAGTAAAATGGGTTAAAAACTGTGGTAAATTTAAAACAATTTAGGATTGGTTGTTTTTTGTTTATTTTTTATTTTTACCAGTAAAGACATGTCCAATGTCTTGGCCCGACTCAATTTTGTCTTCATTTAAAATTTTTTATTTTATTACAAATTGTGAAATTGTGAAGGAAGTCCTAAACACTTGAGTAGAGCTTGCACATGGCCGGAGAAGATAGAATCGCTGTTGTACTATAGTTTTACCACCCATATTTAGGCATCAGACAGAAAAAAATTAGAACGAATTGAAGGTAGAAACTTAAGTGAGAGAAGTGAATTAATCAATGAAATCATTGTTTCCAACATACCAAATTGTTATATTTCCCTTCTACATGGGGTCCTATAAGTTTCCATACAAAAAATAATTTTTTTTTTTAATTAAAAAACATTTTCCCAGATTGCCAGATCTCACCAAACTTGATTTTTATCTTTGGGAGCATTTGAAGGCCATGGTGTATCTGGAAAAGATACAAAACATAAATCATCTCAAGGAATGTACCACCAACGCCATTACAATCATAAGCAGGATACGCATCCAGATGTGTTTTCAGAATAATTGTAGTCATGTAGAGCATATTATATCAATAAAATGAAGTTTTAGAAAATAAATGTACATTTTTTTATTTCTCCTATGTATAGAAACTTATTGGACATCCCGTAGAACAGGAATTTATTAACAATTGCAGTTTCTTAATTTTTTATTAAAAATTGTATACTTTTATTTAAAAATTATGTATTGTTACATTTACCGATGTGAAACATCACACAAGACTGATAATAATTTGAATAGCTATAAACAGTCACTTCCTCACCAGCCTCACTGTTATTCGCTCGTTCTTAAATAAATTAATGAATCTATTTTTATTTTCTATAAATAATGTGAATAATTTTTTCTTGAGTAAAAATTGAAGATTAATAAAACAAATCACAACAACATCCCAATGCCTGAAAAAGAAATGATTACAAGAACACCTACAGTGTGTCGATAGCAGATAACCTGCCGGATGATGGTAACTATGGTAACAGGAACCCAACCAGACGGGGACTTTAGGTAGTGCCAATAAAACATTTCTTATATAACAGGTTAAAAGAAGTGTTTTGCCAAACAAAATATATATAAAAGTTGTCAAAACAATAAAAAATTTAAGTGAAATTTTTAAAAACTGCTAACACTAGAATCCCTTTCCAAAAATTTAAGTATCCATGTTTTTACAAAAGGTTTCACTATGTTAATTTTTACGATTTTTATTTAAAAAATTGTTTATTTTTTTAGGCTTTAGAATAAATTATTCGATTATGGGTTCTTTTTTTTGTTTTTTTTTTTTTTTTTTTTTTTTTTTACAAAATGTGTCTCTGACAGTCGTTCTAGCTTTAATTTGCTACATCTGCCCTTATCCAGAGCGACTTACATTTATTTCTTTTATACAACTGAGCAATTACGTGTTAAGGGCCTTGCTTAGGGGCCCAACAGTGGTAGCTTGGTGGAGCTGGAAATCAAACCCACAATCTTCAAGTTGGTAGTCCAACACCTTAACCATGAGCCACCACTTCCCCGCTTCACCACTTGCTCGCTTCATATACGTCATTGATTCTATTCAATAAAAAAATACCTTAAAGCTTAACTTTAAACAAAATATTGTTGCTAAGGGGTGCAGTCCGACATCTTGGAAAATGAAAACTGTAGCCTGGCAGCACTAAAAGCATACATTCCTCTCTCTCCGTCCAAAGCCACTCCTTCCAAATGCATGTACGCCTACAGACTAGACGATCAAAGAAAACGTTACATGATGTGTCATTCAGCGGTGAGAAAACTTTATAGTACAGTTAGTAACAGTACTAAAATACTAAACTTAAAAATAGTACCGATTCCACGCTGCTGCTGTAGATGAGCTAATTCCTAAGTATACACAAACTACATAAGCTTAGTGTTACTATCAAAACTCACACCAACATTCAATCACACAATATTCCCATCTGTTTAAAAGCAATACTGTAACCATGACATCATCTTTCAGACCCTTTGACTCCTGTAGTTGACTCCAAAGTGGAACCACAATACAACACAGATAGTAATTCAGATTTTTCTCTGTTTCTAATCCAGCCTTTTTTTCCACAGTATGTGGATGCGCTGATAACGTGTCCTGTCTGCACGTTGAAAGCCTATCATAATGTTCGGACCAAATATTTTGATTGGACAAACATTTCTTGGTCCTACTTCCTATATAGAATAAATAAATAAATAAATAAATATAAATACATTAAGAGATTGCTATTGGGATTACTGAGACTTTTAACCAGAAGATAAAAAAATCTCCTATTATACCTTTAACATGACTGGACAAAAGTGTATTGCGACATGTTTATGAGGATATACGTGTAATAGCAGCATGTTGTGTCAGCTGTCATGTGTTATGATGTCTTATCGGCAGTAAAAAGGGATGGATGATGGAGGCATAGTGGCTTTTACGGCTAAACAGTCCTTATTGATGTCACAGAGGGAGGCAGTTATTGCATGTATTGACTGGGTTGTGTGTGTGCGCACGCATGTCTGTATGTGTGTGTGATTATATGAACAGGGTCATATTGATAAAGTGTGGGAACCTACCAGGAAGAAAATGCAAGGCTTTACTGACCGATGAGGGAAACGTGAGTTAGTGTGTGTGTGTGTGTGTGATAATTAGACTTCAATTCAGTCAAGTATTGAGGTTATTGATGTGTGTTAAATGTAAAAGTGGACCATATCGTTGTATGTGTGTGTGTGTGTGTGTGTGCGTGCGTAATGTTTTCCACTTAAAACCTTTGACAGCTGTGTGTGGGACGAGACAGGCATGGCAGTAATCCAGGCTCCGCCCCTTTCCCAAAGAGCTTAAGCAACAGCCAGACAGATGAGGTATTTTAAGAACACGTCGCTGTGTGTGTGTGTGTGTGTTTGTGTATGTGTGTGTGTGTGTGTGATTTAGTAAAAGAAAATTAAAAATAACAGTGAGAAAAATAACAACCAAAACTGTCTGCAGTGTCATTTATTTGTGTATTGGGATGTGTTTTTTAGTTTGTGTGTGTGTGTGTGGCCAGGGACTGATTTGCCATGTGCTTGCACCGGGCGTCCATCTGTGTTGGCTTGTCAGGGGGGTCATGGAAGGATAAGGGGAACTGTATTCATGTGTGTGTGTGTGTGTGTGTGTGCAGATATGCCAAGGTCCTGTCAGCTATCTTGGAGAGTAATGAGGGAGAGGAAGAGGGTGTCCAGGGCAGGAAGAGTGTGTACGAATGTATATGTGCGTGTGTGTGTGTGTGTGTGTGTGTGTGTGTAGGTGTGTGTGAGGTTATTAAGTCACAGAGGGTGAAATCATCGTCTGCCGTGTTACTTTATAATTAAGCAACTTCACTTGTCCTTGTTCTTCTCTTTGTCTCATTCTCTTTCTTTCATGCGATGACGGTTAGCTTTTTCCAGGAAATGCTGCAGTTGGCTTGAGTCTCTCAGTGCCAGTCCCCACGTCCCACCGCCGCCCGGTCGGCCCCCACAGCCGCAGGGCATGCTGGGAAAAATCCACCACTACTGCGGCATTTCAGGCTCCACAGGCTCAGAGTCCAATTCTGTGTTCTGAGAGAAAAAATGAGAGATGGGGGAAGGGTGAGAGAGCAAACGTGACTAATGTGGGGGGGGGGCTGTAACTCAGGCAAAAGAGAGGGAGAAGGGAAAGAGAGAGAGAGAGAGAGAGAGAGAGAGAGAGAGAACAAAAAGAAAGCACAGTCCAACACAGGTGTTAATGCTCCAGGTTTAGGGAAGTTTCTTAAAGCTGGTTTCTTCTCAGATGTTTACCTTCAAGGAAAACTTGGATGTTTTTCAGTCTAATCCCGATCTACTACATCTGCAGCGTATTTGAGAGAATTTTAACCCTTTAATCACATAAAGGGAAATCCACTGACTGTCGCTAAATTCGTTTTGAATCCAATCATTACCAACAATCATCTTTATGCTTTTTTAAGGCTAATATTTCTGAATAGAATATTTCTCAGAAATTTTCAATCAATTTCTGACCTGGCCTAAAATTTATAGAAATCATTTTTGGCGCAGTGCTTTAGATGTTGGACTGATACCTGGAAGATCATGGTTCGATTCCCTGCACCACCAAGTTGCTACTGCTGGGCCCCTGAGCAAGGCCCCTAAACCCCCAGTTGTATAAACAAGCATAATTCTGTAAAGTTGTAAATGTAAATGTAATTTTCATTAGAATTTCTACAAAAACCTAGGAAGGTCTCCGTAGCCCAGAGGTCATTAAATGATGTTAAAGCAACATGGCTGATCACAACATAAACAGTGAACCAATGAAACACCACAGTTCCTGAAGGGGTTCAACCCTAATTAATTGCCCCTGATCCAGCTTATCATGTATTTTAAGGTCGTTAAAATACATGATCTAAAATCTAGGTTTTGTGGTTTGGAATGAGGTTGAAACTAAACTCTTCAGGGCTTTGACCCTCTAGGACAGGGGTGAGCAATCTCAGTCCTGGAGGGTCGGGGATGTCCTGCTGAGTTTAGCTCCAACCCTAATCAACACACCTGAACCAACTAAAATAAAGTCTTGCTAGGTATACTTGAAATGTGTCGAGGCAAGGGGGAGCTAAACTCTGCAGGACACCGACCCTCCAGGACTGAGATTGCCAACCCCTGCTCTAGGAACTGAGTTTGACACCTCTGACCCACATGATACACATACTCAAGGCCGGGCAAACCATTGTCCTTTATTTACTTTGTTCAGGTGTGTTCGGAATCTGGAAGATACCATTTCAAATGAGGATAGGGTGGGGGAAGACCTGGTGATTTGGTATCCCCTACCTTCTGCTTAACAAGCATAACAAAGGAACTTTAAGAACATGGGCTTCCTTTTTGCTCATCACAGTTAGCTAGCCAGATAAACAAGTAGGCCTCTATGTTTTTTCCTCTTACAAAAATCTCATGAGTTCTGACTAAAAAATTATATTCCTAAAACTGCTGTAATAAAATTTTATTGCACTTTACAACCCTGTAACCCTGTAAGTAAAAGAAAAATAACTTTTATGATTTTTGGCAGACAAACGTTTCCAGAGAGACATACATTTATCGTATTGATACAGCCGAATAGTTAAGGTTTAAGGGCCTTGCCTAAGGGCCCAGCAAGGGCAACTTGCTAAACCTGGTAATTAAATTTAGAACTCTCTGATAAGCAGGCTGACATATTTGTTGTCTGAATTTTCAGTAGACAAATTATATTTCCCGGATACCTCAGGTGGAATGGATCAATGCGCTAATTTAAAAGGCAATCATCGAGGCACCAATCAACAAATGATGATGCTACCAGTTGATGTAAATAGATCTGTAAACAGGTTAGCAAGATGATTTGCCTATTTGCCTGAAAGCTAACACTTTTAACAAATAGTATCCTTTATTAATTCGCATGAGAAGGATAGACTGGCCCTTAATTTGATAATAGCCCGATGTTACCTGCTCATACTGAACAACTGTGGACCTACTTTGTCCCTCCTTTTTCCCCACTGTGTCTTGTTTTTAACAACACTGATCATGTATCTATTAGAGGCTCTGGAAAGTTCGTACCAAATTTAGTAATTATAGTCCAATGATCTTAACACGTCACATGGGGAAACTAAGGTTTACACTCCTGGTATGTTGTTACCCGTATAATATTATTAATATACAGGAAACTTTGGGTGCCACCAGAGCAGCCATTTTAAAAATTAAACATTAATATTTTAATTGCTAATGAGAATCAAACTTTTGTATGAAAAAACAAGTTCTATACAGAATAATCAACATATAGTATATAGTGAACAAGTGGAGGGGCAATTTTAGTTTTTCCATATTCATCCACATGATTTGAGCGATAAGATCCATGATGATGTCTTTCAAAATACTGGTCAGATCATTGTAACCAAAACCTATTTATATAATTTATAAAAAAAAAAAAAAATTAACATATTTAACATACATATACATTTTCCTCAAAACATGTATTATATTATTCTATGCTGGGGGGTGGTAGTTTAATGGTTATGGTGTTGGACTACTAAGCGTAAGATTTTGAATTTGATTCCCAGCATTACCAAACTACCCCTGCTGGGCCCCTAATCAAGGCCCTTAGCCCTCAATTGCTTGGTTGTAAGAATGAAATAGATGTAAGGAACTATGTAAAAAGGTGTTTTTAGGTCAATGTATGCTTTTTTTCCCCACTCAGTTAAAGGCGTGTGAAAAAAATTGTGATGTATTTGAAAATGCTTCAGTTACTGACCACTGTCGTTTCTCTTTCGCTCACGCTCTCTTCCCCTCCCCCTCTTTCACTTTACTGTCTCTCCGAAGGTAATGCTGCCCACCGGCGCTCCTTTCCGCTGGTTCCAGTAGGACGACAGCCAACAGGACCCTGGCGAGCTCAAATTAACAAACTGCCAATCACGTGCAACGCCAACGCCCACTAGGACTGCTGCTGGCTCATAAACACTGGCCACAAACAACAAAACGCGTAAACAAACAGCCTCTAGAAAGCAAGAAAGGTTGGAAAAAAAAAGAGACGGCACTAAACAGGGACAAAGCTAGCTCGTTTGAACCAAAAATAGACTGCTATGGCAGCATGTTACTGCTTTGTTTAGTTTTTGTTTGTTTGTTTGTTTGTTTGTTTGTTTGTTCTCTATGTTTCAATCGGGAACCGTTCGACTTCTTATCAAGGAGTCGTGTCCTTTTTGTTGGACATTTTGGAACTCTGAACTGGACTGCCAAACAGAAGATGTACAATCATTTTATTTGTTTTGAGTGTTTTTTTGTGTTTTGTCAGTGTGTGGAGGAATGCTGTATTTGCGTTAGAGAATGTAAACTTGAGACTCTGTATTAAAGCTAGTTATTAATCCAGAGCACTATTGTACAGTTAGCACCAACGTTCTTACTGACTGCTTCAGTATATTTGGATTTGGCTTTTTTTATGTTCATGTTTTGTTTTTTTTTTTTTTGGGGGGGGGTAGTTTGTCATAAAAAAAAAGTTTTCAGATCGCCGTTTGTTATCAAACCAGATGAAAAAAAAAACATCTTCCTGAAATCATTATGATGTAGCATTCCTTTTGGCAAACAAAGAAACTAAGCAAAAAAAATCTACTGTTTTTTTTTTTTTTGTATCGTGAAACAGAATCGATGTAGTTCTTCACTGACGTCATTCAAGGATGGCTGAGACTAACGGAAAAAAAGAGCACAAACACCAGCCGGCGGCGTTTACAGATCAGATTACTTACCATGTCAGAATGTTGCTCCACCAGATCTTGATTGGTCGGACAGAAATCACTGACGCAACAAAGATCCCTAAACAATAAAAAGTAGTCAGTACCCTCATCCTATTAAAACACAGAAGAAAGCTATCCGTACCTTTACCTAGCGTGTGAGATTCTAAGCGAGATTAAAAAAGGCTCAAGGACAAAAGACATCCCTCCCACTTGCACTATAGCCACATGGTGGAGGCCATCTTGGATGGCTGACCACAATCCACTTAATCAGTCATGCTGGCGGTGTTCTGTTCTGATTTTCTGTTCAAGCCTGCCTAGAAAAAAGACAAAGCCCAGGTCCCTAAAGTGTCTCAAGGTGTTGAATGCGACATCCATGTCTCTGTAGCCACCATCTTGACGGCTGCGTTTATTAACTGAATAAATGAATGCATGTATCTGTGTCGGAAACCGACAGTTCTGAGGTTACAGCTTGCCTCGGCTTTGGAATAAATAGAGATACCAACCTACTCTGTTTGACCCTGGAATATGTAAATGTGTCACTTGTGGTACAAAGTTGAATGGATTTGAAGGATAATTAGAAAACAGATAGGGTGCTGTCTCAGAGGTCATTCAGGGTGAAAATCGATGCCAGGTCAAATCTTTGTGTTCTCACGTCATATCAGTGGATTTTTATTTGGAGTGAAAGATGGAACGATTGTCTTGGTCTTGGTCTGGGTTGTGATTTTGTCTTTTTTTTATCTCCCTATGTAAAATCAGTCTTAATTAAATCTTCGGCCTATTACAGGAACTCCAACGGGCCCTGTATACGGTACGCATTATTTAGAAAAAGTTGTGCTTTGAAGCCATACAAAAAAAAATCTCACCAACTTTACTAAAATCTAAAAAATTCAATAGTATGATTTTATTTGTTGATAAATGGCAGTCATTCATAAGGATTTAAAGTAGGTTTGTGATGAAATAAAACCTCTGTCAGCCCCATAAGACAAAGGTGACAAAATGACAACTAAATTAAACTTAAAAAATAAAAGTAAAAGATGACCAGCATTACTTTTTCCAGTAATGAAGCTCAGCCACTGCAACTAACACATACTGACTTTTCCTGCTGTTTTAGGGTGCCATTAATTTTAACAAAATTAAACGAATTGTTTTGTTTGTACTAAATTATGGATTTGTTTTACATTGCAATTTTTTAGATTATTAACTTATATTCTGTTTGTGTAACTGAGATAAGGAAGCTAACAGTAATTACCTTAACAGTAATTAATTTCAGTAATTAAAATTAGTTATAAAAGTTAAAATACAGTTATGGAGTCACCTGAGGAACTTAAGAATACCTAAAAGCGTAGGATTGAATACAATTTATCAATATTCCTGAAATATATAGGACACCACATTTGTTGTGTAAATGCTTATGCAAACAATTAATAAACAAATTTGCTTGTATTCATTTTAATAAATGACGACTGGACAAGAACAAGAAGTTTAGTTTTATTTTCAGGCATTTTTACCTTTATTGATAGGACAGAAAGGGATGAAACAAGGGCGAGAGAGAGTGGGGGTGGGGGAACCAGAAAGAACCTGAGCCGGAATAGAACCCAGATTGCCAGAGCGCAGCCGCGCATGTAGGTTCCGGTCAGCTAAAAACTTTTTAAGCCTTACATATATACAGTTTAATTTGTGAGAAAAGTTGCTAGGCAACTAACAAACATGGACGCTGTGTGTAGCTAGCTAAAGATCGAGCTAGATGTGTATTTATGAGGGGCTGATGCTGGATCAGTGAGGGATATTGTCAACATTTTTCTGCTTCATCTCGACACCAAAGAGTACTGCGCACATCCTATTAACAGGTTCTTAGACAGCTGCACACAAGATCGTCTGAACAATAAAGAGCGAACAATAAACAGGTATCGATTATTTGCATTTTGCAAAATCAACAATTATTCATTATTTTATCTCTGTTTCTGACACAAGGAAAACAACAGTACTTAACTAAACATACATTTTGTAATGTTCCAAACTGTAAATACGGTATTTTTACTTTCTTATTGCAATCAAGTCTTTTTTTCTATAGAAAATTTTTCAAAAGTATTTTGATAAGGTGAAAAAACAAGGTAAAAAATAAAAATAAAAACAATTTAAATAAAAGAAAAAATTCTAAATTATCTAAAATTTGACTCATTTGACGCAGTTGACTCATCTCTCCTCATGATGCTGTACAGTAATAGCAATCTTGAGTGCAATTTTTAAAACAAGATGGCGCCATATATCGATAAAGCCGATATTACAAAACTTTCTATTTCAAAAAAAGCCCTAAAAATCTGGAAAAATCGATTATCGTTTGAGCTCTATTTTGTTTTTTCGATCTTCAATGCAAACTAATACATAGACCACAGGAATAATCTAGTACTAGTAACAGTGACTACTACCAGTGGAAAAAAGTATTTTATTTTGATACTCCTTTAAATTTTTTTTTTATCAAGACTGTAAATTGTGTATTTTTGTCACATATACTTTTACACCGCAGTAAAATTGTTTCTTTGCATATCTCATCTTAGTAAGTTGGGGTCAGAGCGCAGGATCAGCTATGATGCAGCGCCCCTAGAGCAGGAAGGTTGAGGGTCTTGCTCAAGGACCCAACAGTGGCTGGCTGGCGGTGGTGGGGTCTTTCTGGTCTTGAGATGCAATGCAGCGCTGTAAACATTCGAGCCACCACTGCGACTGAAAAATTGTATTCATTCATTCATTTATCTTCTATGCCCGCTTATTTCCTAATTCGGGCTCACGGGGATCTGCTGGAGTCTATCCCAGCCGTCTCTGAAAGGGGAAAAGGTAGGAGGGGGACAGGTCGCCAGTCGATCACAGGGCCACTCACACTCACTCCTATGGGCAATTTAGGATCACCAATTTACCATACATGTTTTTGGACTGTGGGAGCAAACTGTAGAACCCGGAGTAAACCCACACAAGCACAGAGAGAACATGCAAACTCCACACAGATAGACCCCTGTCCCTGGCCTTCTTGCTGTAAGGCAACAGTGCTAACCACTAACCAGGCTGCCCCCCCCTTCCCCCCGATAAATATTAATCAAGAATATTAACAACCAAAAAATGTCCTTTTACCATGAGAATTGTACAGAAATTACTTTCTGTGTTTATATGGTCAAAATCAAGGCAACACTGCTGCAAGGCAACTGAGCGACACCTAAACACTTGAGTATTAACAAGGCTATCTGCTAAGCTAGCTATCAGTTTGCTAATTAGATTTAAATATCTAATTAGCTTAAATTATGTAATCAGCATAAGACAGAACATATCAACATTTTTCTCAAGTGTAAATACTTTAACAAGTAATTTTTCTTAAACTATTTGTAAAAAAAAGTTTTATAACTAAAATGACCCTGCCTAGCGTTGACTGCTGTTGTCAACAACGCAAACCACTCGTAAACTTCCCAAAATAGTAAACAACACAAGAGTAACAAGTCTGGGTGGATTTTTCTTTTACACAAACCTGGTGACCACATGACCCTGTATGAAAATATTATTAGAATGAAGTAAGCCACTCTGGGGTATCCGGTGTGTGTTCTGTTTGTGTGCTACAGGTGCACGGTCATTAGACATTAGTTCATCATTTGTCTCTTTTCCAAAAAGCTAGTGTGCATCAGTGTGTGTGACCCATGGGCACCGACTAGCTGACACCGAGGGACACACTGAAGAGCCTTTCAATGTTATCAGCAGAAGCCAGGCTCCATTGCTCTAAGGTATACATCTATACACACAAAAAAAAACACACACAGACACACACACGTTTGTTTAACTATTTTAATGAGGACATTATGTTGGCAGAATAATGTTTAGATTATTAATAATGTGCTTCACTTACATCCAACCTGAACCTTAACCTCACTGACCAAACAAAAAACGATATATATTTTTTAAATTATGTAATAAAAGCTAAATTTTTTGGAGGACACGAACAAAGAAGCAGGTTTTTAATAAAGACCAGCCGATTGTCCCTGTCAGATAACTCTATACTTCTGCATTTGGCCCCCACCAAGATGGAGGACATGGCCACACACACTTACACACTTTGAGCGGCCTGACAGTCATGTGACTGGGTGTGCGTAAGGAAAGAGGCATGAAAGGGGGGAGGGAAGGAACGGTATCCAGGGCGATGGATGATAAGATATTCGCTCCCCCGCGGTTCCTGCATGGGTTCGGAGGAGGCGGGAACGTAGTGTGGTGCTACTATGGTAACGGCAGCGCGAGACGTTGCGCTATAATTGGTGCGAGGCAGCGTAGCGGCACTTCCAGGTGCGCGTGTCAGCACGATGTTACCCCCTCCTGCTGAGAGAGGCAGAAAAAACAGACCTTGGGCCCGCTTTTCCTTCCTTTTTTCTTTTTTTTCTCATCTATGGCTATGTTTTCACTTTTAATGGGTTTCTGATTATTTAAAATTGTTTTGCAAAAATTTAAACAAAACTGTGTGTGTGTGTGTGTGTGTGAAAGTGCCAACTCTAGTGACTTTTTGACAGAGTCTTTAAGTGTAATTTTATAGGTCATATCATAAATTGTTAAAGACCCATAATAATAATAATAAAAAAACAACAACAACCTAAAACATGTTTGGAGAAGCGTCCTTCTAAAACTGCTGATGACCCGCAAGGCCTGAAAGCACACACACATCACGTGCAGCACCTTTGTAACTCAATCTGTCTGAGCGTGCACGCTGAGGCATGAGAGAGCACACTGAGTGAGAGATTTCTCCCTCCTCTCACAGAGATCAGGAGATTGCTGCTGGTCTCTCTCTCTTTCTCTTTCTCTCTCTCTCTAGGCTATGTCTGGGTTTAATTGCGTGTGGTGGCGGGAGGCAGCAGCAGGACAGGCTCAGGTCTCTCTCTGCAAGGAAGCCATTTAATTCAGCTTCCCCTGCGCAACACACACCAACACAATGTTTGTCTTTACTATACTTGCAAAAACTTTCCCTGGCAATTTTTAATGCACTTTATTAATGCTCGGTCCATACAGACACCTACATCTAGCTCCGAAATCAAATATTAGGAAAATATTAGGCTTTTTTCAATTTTAAAATAAAAGCTTCAGCTTGACGTCCCCACAAGATCAAAACTGTCAGTTAAACCTAACCACCTTTATCCTTTCCACAAAACCACACCAAACACACCTACACACATCCTAATAACAAATAAAGTAAGTCCCAGGTTACACCAGATCCGGGCAGGGTCTTTAGGAAAGTTGCTAGTAGAGCTGTGTATTGACAATAGGCCTTATGATGCCATACATATCACAATACATAGATCCCGATACCATGTATCACAATTTTATATTAACAGGAGCAAAGGAGGATGTTGTTTGACACAAGCTGGGGGGTTTAATTCAGTATTAATGTAAAGTTGAATCAGTTTAAAATGTAAATTCAACATTGTTAAAAAATATCGCGATGTATCGTTATATCGATATATCGATGTACTGTTATGATATTTTTACATAGTCCTAGTCATTACAGACTACACACGGCACATGGTTCCATACTCATAATGTGCAAAATCTTATTGACACACATAAGTAAGATATATAGAAATAATAAATAAATATGTTGCTAAAGCTAGAAATAATAAGTAAATGTGTTGCTAGAGGATAATGTGTAAAAAAAGTGTGGAAATTGAAATGTATTTCTTTATTTTTATTTTTATTATTTTCTCTTTCCTTTTTTTTGTTTTCTTTAATTTTATATCATTTTAAATTATATTATTATTATATTCTTTATAATTTTAAAGCATGTCAAGTCTACAGTAAATTATTGTAAATGTATATATATATATATATATATATATATATATATATATATATATATATATATAACATTAAAGAATGTTGTGACCAGACGGAAGAACATAAAGTAACACATAACTTTAAAAAGAAATCAAACCATGTGTACAAACAAACTAACACCTGCCCCTACAGTAAACCAGAGGCACCTAAACTCCTTTATTTATTAACATTCACATTTATTAACATGAATGAACATTGTAATAGCTACACCTTGACATCTGAAGAGCGTTCAAACCTGACCACCGGATCTGAACAAACAAATCAGAGGAAGCTACTAACTGGTGTATATTAGAGAAGGAATGGAAGATAAGAAGAAAACAAAGGGAAGTGGAGAAGGAGGAGCACAAGTAATACCATAACAAATATATTTTTCAGTCTCAAATAAAAGTCTGGCTAATCTAGTTCAGCAGTATCATTCAGGTGTGTGTATCCTGTGTGTGAGATGACATTAATGTTTGGCTGAAGAAAAGTATATCTGGAAAAAAAGAAAACTAAACAATACAATGTTAACCTTACTCATTCAGTCATTTAAATAAACTGTGGTGTATGTTTGATTCAAACCTACATTTTCCTAAATAAATAAGTCTTTCTGAATAGTAGGTGATATCAGTGATCTGGAATCAGCCTTTTATTTCTTTTTTTCTTATCGGCTGTTCCTTTCAAGGGTCACCACAGTGAATCATCTGCCTCCACCTATCATTAATCCTCTCCTTCCTCTTCACTCACACTCACTGACTTCATGTCCCCATTTATCACATTCCATATCCCTCCTCTTTGGTCTTCCTTTTTCTCTCCTGCCTGCAGCTCCATGTCCAACATCCCATATGTCCACCTTTCCTCCTCCAAACCATCTGTCCTCTCAGACTTTGTCCCTGAAATGTATATCATGATCCGTCCCTTTTATGTGCTGGTTTCTAATCCTGTCTGATCTTCCAAGTCCCTCCTAAGAAAACCTCAGCATCTTCAGCTCTGCTACCCCCAACTCTTCCTTCTGTCTCTACCTCACTGTCACTGTCTCTAAATTGTAAAACAGTAGCTGTTATCAACACCTTCCCTTTAATTCTTGCTGATATTCTTCTGTAACACATCACTCCTTACTCATTTCTCCACCTAGTCCACTTACTTTCTTACCATTTTCATTTGCTCATCATCAAACAAAGATTTTCTAAATGTGTCTAAACGTTTTACTTTTCTCAAACATGCTTGAAAATGTATTTAAGAGTTAAACAAAATGTTTTCATTACAAAAATCACTAGAATTTTAAGAATATTAACCTGGACCCATTTTACACACTTGAAGGACTCCTTTTTAATATTAACCTGGACCCATTTGACACACTTGAGGGACTCCTTTTTAGTGGACTCTTTGCCTGCTTTATTTTAAACTTTTTTTTTCATTTAGCCATTAATTAACACTATACATGAAGGAAAAGCACTGATAATACATTAGACTGTGGTGCTGATGATTTGGTCTAATTAGTGAAAGAGTGTTTATATTAAACAAGGTTTCAGTAGTAAAAGCTTACTTCCTGGGCGACTTGTATGTTGGACACACTGCAAAATCTAAATCTAATATTAAACAGCTTTAAATAGGTTATTTAGTAAGGAAAAGTAAACATAATTGCTGTTATATAGTAAACAATTTAGTATTTGGAAGAAGTCTTCAGTTTTAGTGCTTTGTTAGTAACTGTAAGCATGTTTTAGAAAAAGACAATGACAAAAATAAGACAATTTAGTGTGGTATAAAAGTAATAAAACACACTTAATGAAATTTAATTGATCACACCGCCATGTGCATTTGCTTGATAGTATGTTACATCCTGCCATGTTTTTTTTCTGACATAAATAAAAGAAATGCAAAGACTATAAATAAATATATAAACAACATATTTGTGAGGTTTGACAGCACTGTAACAGCTGCATTGTTGATAGATCTGTGCAATGTGCGAGGACATGGCATGCTGTGGAAGTTTGTATGATAAGTGTGTGTTCGTGTGTGTGTGTGTGTGTGTTTAAGTGTGTGTGTTGGATTTTGCTCTGAATAATTCATTTTAAAGGAGTGTATGTCCTGTAGTATTGTGTGTGTGTGTGTGTGTTTGTGTGTGTGTTAGGTGTTAGGATGTGTATAGGTATTGCAACCTAGTAGTTCGCCTAAGGATTTACTGAACCTAAGTATGATTCTCAGAAATGTGTAGGGACATTTGATAGCAGAGACAATTCTGATTTCCTGAAACGTTTGCAAGCAAGTGAGAAACGGTAACATCGATAGGACGTAATCCTACGCCGTACGTATAGAAGGCTAGTGAGGTTTGCTGGGTTGCTGAGGGGCAGTCAGGAGCACTCGGCACCCTTCTGAGGGCTGGGGGAGGGGTGTGTGTATGTGTGTGTGTGTGTGTGTGTGTGTGTGTGTGGTTTTCGCCACGCTGCTCGAGTCACCAGCAGAGCCTATTAAATCCGGCGGCCTTCTCCAACAAAGACTGACTGCCAATTACAGGAGCCTTTCCACCATTTCCCTCTCTCTCTGTCTCTCTCTCTCTCTCTCTCTTTCTCTCTCGCTCCAGCTCACTCTCTCCATCCTCTCTCTCCATCTATCATGCTTATATCAAAAAATCGTCTTCATTTGACAGATAAAGACAAATTTCTTCACAAATAACCAAATCATCAAAGGGTTGGATATTTACTTATTATCGACTAACTGTGATTTACATGAGTGTTACATGATAAAGCTCAGATGGGTCACGGCAACTCAGAGCAAAGATGAGCCTGCATTCCGATAAACTCGTTTATGCCACTTTTCCCTAATGTTATTCAGTCGGTACTGATATAGCTGATGCTAGTTTTTTTTTTCAAGTTTTAGAGGTTTAATGCAGGTGGACAATTGTTAAACAGTGAGGTTGGCTCCAAGCAGGGATACATGCATTTAAATAAACAAAACGCCTTTTAAAAACATTATTAAATGCTTTGTAATTTGACTATTGTTAAGTCAGGTAATGAACGCTGTTAAAAATGTAATTTCTTCTTGTCTGAAAAAAGCTAGTTAACTAAACAGCTCATTTAAAGTTACTTTTTAAACCCGTACAAATTAGCTATTTGTATGAATTATCAGCTTTTCAGTGAATCAGATCATTTGACTTATTGTCAACTCCCAACCAAATTTCTGTCAATGCTAATCTAAACCAAAGACAAAAAAACAGGTGTAAGTGATAAATGATAAAGAAAATAAAACCATACATACATAGCCAGGACAGATAAAGAAACAAAACTTTCAACTGATTCAATTAACAAAAACATCAAACATGTCCGTGACTCTGACTGGAAGAAAGCGCTTCATCAAGATGAATGAATCCATGCTCAGACTGAGGTGATAAAAAGAAGAGAGATAATTCCACTGAGTCATTTCAATTAAATTACACTACAAAAGTAACACCATTACCTACTAACCACAAAAAAACAGACTTTAATGTGTGAGTCAGCTTGTTCAGCTAGAACAAAACCGTACCAGATGATTTGGGTATTGTTTATTTTCCACTGATATTCAGACATTTCCAACAGTGTCCTTTACAACACCCATACTCTTGCCATAGCCAAACGTGTGTGTACAACTTACCAGCACACCAACATAAGTGTGTCTTTCTCAAAGACTCCAAGTTGGAAGCACACAGGTGCTGTCTTTGTATGTTGTAACATTTAATTTAGCACTGGAACTAAGAGGCACAAACACTGTTCCAGCGTGACAGGCATCTGGAAAAAGGGGTAATGTTGGGAACCAGCCCACATCACTACCCAACCTATGCACATGTGGTACCTAGAGCATCAGGCCCTGGTACCAACAGGTTGGGAAGGCCCCGAAATCAGAGTACCATTTGGGAAACCAATACGGCACTAAAGGAGTGGCAGGTTCTGATCATCGACAGGCTTTTTGACAAATGTGTGCTGTGGGGAACCGGCCTGCAGCATCACCTAACTCACTCTCCCGTGTGCAGCGGCACAAGTAGGACTTCTAGTGGGTCTCTACCTACAGAAGACCCACCTTTACCCATGGCATTGTAGAAATCAGGCAAGTCTAGGTAGTTATCTCCCGCTCACAGGGGGCTGGTTGCAGTCGTGCCGGGACTCCTTTACCCATACAGGCTGGTATTTGCCCTGGGTTAACCCTTGGGTCATACCTCCAAGGCTTGGGTGTGGATCCTCCTGGAGCGTATTGTAGGGGACCTTCCTGGCGAATAATTAGTCTTTTTTAACCCAGCATGATTCTTGAACATTTGTAGGAATTTAAAGCATTTAAAAAGTATAAAGGGAAGAGACTCCATGACCTTCACCAGGATAAAGCAGTGTCTGAAGATAAATGACTCACTGCAGGTGAGACCAATGTCATTAAATCAGTAAAAGTAATGTAATTAAAAAAACAACATAATCTACAATATATGTATAACTGTTTTATAATAATTTGTTTTAATTAAACTACACTATTTGTTCAAAAGTATTGGGACATCTGGCTATCACATCTAGTTATGAGCATGGCTGTGGGTATTTGCTTATTTAGCCACAACAGTAAGTAAATAGTAAGGTCAAAAACTAATGTTGGGTAAGGAGGTCTGGGGTGCAGTTGGTGTTACATGATACATTGAAGGGTAAATGAACAGCATAAGTGTTAGTATTCATTAAGCAGCTTTATTAGGTTGTATTGCTTTACACCCAACCAAAGCTGCCTGACTAAAAAGCCCTAGAAACATTTACAGCATTTGGCAGATGCCATTATCCAGAGCGACTTACATTTATTTCTTTTATACAACTGAGCAATTAGGGGTTAGGAGCCTTGCTAGGGAGCCCAACAGAGGTAGCTTGGTGGAGCCTGGAATTGAACCCACAATCGTCAGGTTGACTCCCAGTGAGACACCGCATCGATTTTAAAATACTACTTTTAACTTACAAAGCTCTAAATGGTCTCGCACCGCAGTACTTAAGCGAACATCTAGTGTCTTACATTCCGCCATGCCTACTTCGATCAAAGGATGCAGGCTGCCTGTCAGTACCAGTAAACGCGCATTAATAAAAACTACAGCAGGGGGCAGAGCCTTTTCTCACAGAACCCCAAAGCTATGGAATAACCTCCCTATGTATGTTCGGGAATCAGACACAGTCTCAGTGTTTAAGTCCAGGTTAAAAACGTACTTATTTAATCAAGCCTTTTGTATTGATTGCCCTTAGATAAAGGAGCAGATCTGGGGGACTCATGGGTGTTGAGTATTATGGTGATCTGGTATGTTTAGATGCTGTCTTCCCCTCTCTTATTGATCACGGTGTTTGATGATGAGAGCGGCTGGTTGCTTAACATATCAGGGAGCCCTCATGTCCTGTGTGTTTCCCTCTGGTTCTCCTTTTAGTTATGCTGACCTAGTTAGTCTTGCCGGAGTCCATGCTTTACTCTACATTATTCATTTAATCACCCCAAACCGTGTGATTACATTGTCACTTAACTGTTTTCCTTCTTTTTTTGCCTTTTTTTTCTCTCTCTCTCTCTCTCTCTCTCAATGTTGAGTGACATACGCCACAACGGAGCTGCCGGTGATCCAGAGACCCCATCTCCAACCCGGTCCTGTTGGACCCTTCCCTGTGACCCTGCCCCAGCGGATGATACATCACCAGGGTGACCTAGGACAACCCACTTCGCCATAAAGACGTTCCAGCTGCTCTTTAAGGACTAATGATTTAAGTTGTTCACACACACACAATGTAACCACATAATCCCTGCTACTTGTTTTTCACCTAAATGAGGATGGGGTTCTCTGTTGAGTCTGGTTCCTCTCAAGGTTTCTTCCTATCTCATCTCAGGGAGTTTTTCCTTGCCACTGTCGCCCCCGGCTTGCTCATCAGGGACAAACTGATTTCTGTTTCATTTTCATCTTATAATTTCTTCAATTGTTCAATTGTGTAAAGCTGCTTTTGTGACAATCACCATTGTAAAAAGCGCTATACAAATAAAACTGAATTGAATTGAATTGAATAGTCCAACACCTTAACCATGAGCCACCACTTTCCCTATAAGCATTGCCACTGTGTGTTGCCAAACAGATATAAAACTGTATCAAAAGCAAAAGCATTACCTTAATGAACAGCAGCTTACAAATTCTTAGCTGACTCACAGGCAAGGAAAGCCTTTTTACACACTGCTCTAGATTCTAGCTAGCTAAAAAAAAATGCAATAATATTCTGGTAAAGACACCAGACAGACTTCTGACTGAAGTGTGGATTCTGAAGGAGGACTAGTGTTAGCATTATCAAGTATTTAATTTTATTTAGTTTCATACATTACAAATGTCTGATGAATATGGCACACAAAACTAGAAACTCTCTTGTGGGATTGTGAAAGTTATTCTGATTGGTTGGATTTACAGAATATCCAGAATAGATATCCCCAGAAAAATTGCATTAGGTTTTCTAATGATCATGAGGATGTGAAGTTTACGATAGACTCATTAACAAACTGTCAAACTAGGTTGCAACCACGCTGACCAAAAAAAACTCTGACTGGTTCCTTACACGTCAGTCAGATGCCTTTTTATCAGGAAAAGCTGCAATAGAGTCCAGATCGTCTGCTGGTAGTTCGGCTATACGGAATCACTGTCCACTAGACTGTTAGCATTTATCGTTTTTTTAATTTATCATAATTATATATATATATATATATATATATATATATATATATATATATATATATATATATATATATCGTTATAATATTTTCATATTTCTTTTTATACATTTCAGTTATCATTTAAGCAGTTTATTTTAAGACTTTTTAAATCAAATTATTAGCTCTTTTGACTAGCTATCAGTGTAGCCTATGAGTGCACATCTTTGTAGCACGGAAACAAAGGAAGGATACGATGACTCACTAAACACTCTGGGGGTGCTTTCTCCTCTCTCTCTCTCTCTCTAAACACTCTGGGGTGCTCTCTCTCTCCCTCTCTCACTCTCTCACACCTCTGTTCTCTCTCTCTCTCTCGGTATCTCTCGATCTCTTCCTCTCTCTCTCTCTCTCTCACCCTCTCTCCTCTCTCTCTCGCTCTCTCTCTCTCTCTCTCTTCTCTTTCCTCTGTCCATTCTTTTTTTTTTCTCTCTCACATTTTCTTTACTTTTCTTTCTTTCTTTCTTTACCTTTTCTTTACTTTTCTTCTTTCTTTCTTTCTTTCTTTCTTTCTTTCTTCTTTCTCGCTCTGCCTCTTCTTTCTCATTTTCTTGCTTGTTGTACATAACCCTCACTTTATCTCTCTTTCTCTTTTTATATATATATATATATATATATATATATATATATATATATATATATATATGATATATATGCTATCTATATGCTATCTATCTATCTATCTATCTATCTATCTATCTATCTATCTCTTTTCCCTCTCTCTCTATCTTTCACTCTAGATAGATAGATAGATAGATAGATAGATAGATAGATAGATAGATAGATAGATAGATATTATCTATATGCTATTCAGCCAGCCGAGTTAAGGGCAAGGTGAGCAACACTACCGCATAGTGATGAGATGGTGGACACACAACCCGGAGCTGTGTGTGGATGTGCGGGAAGATTGTAAGGGTACTGGGAATTTCACAAAGGAAAAAAAAAACCATGAAGCTTCTGCTAGGTGTATTCAGTTCCCTGCTTCAGGTTCTCTCTGCCGCTGCAGGTTTAATTAAAACTCCGATGCTGTCAGGTTCTGAGGGAGTGTTTTAGACAGAGTGTAAATGTTGAGGTAAGAAAAGGTGATGTGGTTGAGCGTGTGCTGTAGAAAAGGGCATAAATTTCTATACTTCTAACATTTCTATTTAATAAAATTGCTCTACAAAGAAAGGTTCTACTATCAATGTATATGGATATGTAAGAAAATTAAAATCATTCTTTATTTTAGTAAAACAACGATAAAAAATGATCACGCAATAGGACATTTTTTAATAAATCCACAATATACCGTAGAACCTCCAGGTTCTGTACACCGCCAACAGAACCTTTTTACAAAAAAATAAATATTATTTATTTAAAAAAAAACCTGTAGAGAGCAATTAGGTTATCAATAATACTGTAGACAGCTGTTGCTTTACCAACCCCAACCGAAGATTATGTGTTTGATTCCCAGCTCCACCAAGCCACCACTTATGGGCCCCTAAGCAAGGCCCTAACCCTCAATTGCTCAGTTGTATGAATTACAAAATTTTTTATAGTTTTATATTTAAAAATTTCATTTATACCGAATGTAATTTTGTTGGGTTTTTTTAATACAAATTTGTTACCAACAGAAGTAATAATAACTACTAATCATTACTAGCTTTAATTTTGGCTTAAATGCGTGACACAGTACTCCCCGTCATTCTAATTGTTTAAATTTGTCACATGTGCATGTTGGTCCAATGTCCTGTCACATGACAGCGGGTGACATCACTCGTATACCCGCCACGCACTTCTACTCAGTGTGTTAATATGTCACATGACTGTATTAGTCTCATTTTTTAAATCTGCCTTTGATACGTCACATGGCCTTGAAAGGGTAACTTTTTGACTCTGCCTACTTTTGGGAGGTGTGGCAATATTTGTTCCCCAAAGAACTTTCCAGTAAATGATTCTAAGCAAAACCTTATTTTTAGTGCCACAAAGAATATATTATTAGTCTGAATAATTATTAACCTTAAATGTGATTGATCCTAAAAAGAAACATAAAGCAAATGATAAAACAATTTAGGTTTTATAAAGAATTGCTCTTTTTTTAAATCTTTTTCAACAGAAAATAGTATGAATAACATCAAATAAGTCTAAAATACATAAGTATTCATTTAATCTGGATAAATGTAAAGATAAATCAGTTTTCGCACTCAGTTTTGTATTATCTAATCTTTATCTGGAGGTCCGGAAAGGTAGAGTAAGTAAAAGCAAAGCGATCTGTGTTTTTGGCTTTGTGGATCTGGAAATCACGGCTGTTTTTCCTGCATCCCTGGCTTCACATTTTCCACATGAACACACACTGGACAGCGATTTCCACACCTCTAATTCCACTTTTCCGGAAATCCGTCCTGCTGTCTGTGCTGCTGTAGGGACTAGGCTGCCAACACGCCAGCAGGCACCCGAGTCTGGCAGAGTGGCAGATACAGGAGACGGGATGTGGAGGAGGAGAGGAAAAGTGAAAGGGGAATTGTGAGGGAGCAAAGGAACAAGGAAATAGGGTCAGATTGTAAAGCAGGATGGACAGATAGGAAAAGCGATGGCGAGGGACAGGATATAGGGACAGGGAAGAAAATTAAGAGAACAGGAAATGGTTTGAGAACTTTTAAATGATTAAAGTATTGTTTATGTAGATTTTGTTGTTATTATAAATAAAAACGTAGAAATTTAAGTAAGAAAAAAGAAATTATTGTATTTTATGATTTATTTTGAGAAACTACAAAAGTTAGCATTTCTTTCCCAATACTCGGCTATGCCCTCTACTCACCTTAACACCAGCTCCATCTTGGTATTTTGCGACAGTTCCTGTCAATTTGAGCTCACTCTTCCACTGACAGGGTGACAATTCCACCATAGTTCTGTTGTTTTACCTGCTCTTCCACATAATCCCACAGGTTTTTTTAGGGACTGTGATTTTGCAGTCAATCAAAAAGTCATCATGATTCGTCAAAAAAACGTCACACAGATTCAGCTTTGTGCACACTGTAGGTGACTTCCTAAAACAACATCAGCATTAGTGCAGTGCTTTATATAGACACGAAGTACAAATTACAGCGTTACCTTGACCCAACTAACAAGTTTTTCAAGATACGAGTCGTCTCTCGGGAAGATTTTTTGCTTTGAGTTGCGAGCTAGAATTCGGGTTACGTGCCAGCTTCAGACACCCAACCGCTAGTTAGGATAGACTACGGTGAACGCCATAACATCCGCCCGGCATCCCGTGTCTCACTCGATAGCTAGTCAGACATGCACGTTAGTGTAACAGACTAAAATTTGTATGAGGTGTGGATATGGTAATTTTGTGTCAGCAGTCATTCTGTGTGTGTGGGTGAATGCCTTTTTCCCCTTGGGCTTGCCATAGTTTGGTGAGAGTGCATGCGCGCAAGAGACAGGAAAAAAATTACAAACATATGTCTATATTTAATAAACCAGTTCAGTACATTTTGGACTGCTTTCGCTCTTTATTCTATTATACTCAAAATTTTAGGCGGACCTGCGACATTAGCTTTTAGTTACTATTAGTTACATTAGCAAGTGTGTTAGCATGTGGAGTCGTCTGATCTCCAAGATAAATGCTGTACATTATACTTAATAAAACCAGTTTATCGCAGTAAATTCTACTGTATTGTTTTTTATGTACAATATTTGTATTTATAAGTTTATTTTTCTTATTTTAAAAAAAGGTAACAAAAAATTGTGGTATTTTTTTGGGGACCTGGAACAGACAAGCTCCATGCGTATTAATAAACAGGGGGAAAACTAAGATTCATTTATTCATTCATTCATTTGTTCATTCATCTTCTATACCTGTTTATTCTCTGATTCGGGGTCACAGGGATCTGCTGGAGTCTATCCCAGGCATCTTTGAAAGAGCAAGAGGGAGTAGGGTTACACCCTGGACAGGTCCCCAGTCCATCACAGGGCCACACACACTCTTACACTCACTTCTATGGGCAATTTAGAATCATCAATCAACCTAACATACATGTATTGGGACTGTGGGAGGAAACTGGAGAACCCGGAGTAAAGTAAAGGGAGAATTATTATTCCTGGCCAATCGAGTAGATTTCTAGGGTTAAAATAAATTGTAAATTAAGTTAAAATATCTTAGAAATATCAAAAGCAAAGCACAATCACACATCAACGCAAATATAAAAGGATCACATTTAAAAAAACAATTAATTTTACTTAATATAAAAAACTGTAATATAATAAAACCCCTTATTCATGCTATAATCCAGTCAAATCAATCAGCCAATCATGTCACTGTATAATACATACAATTCGGCAGATAAAGCATTAAAAGTTTTAGTTTATTTTTACAATGATAGTATTAAAGTTAAAAGTGTGATTCTAATTGGGTCTGATATGGGAATAGCATAGTGGTAAAGGTCCCTTAACCCCCAATTGCTCAGTTGTATAAAAAAGAGAAAAATGTTAGTCACTCTTGATAAAAGCATCTGCCATAAATGTAATAAATGTAAATGTCTTTGTCTCCTAAAATTTTCATATATAACAGTCTCTAAATGGTGCAAACTAAATGGTGTGAAAATGGTGTGAGCATCAGTTCGGTGGTAAAAACACCTTTTGTTGGGAGATATTACAGTAGTTATTGGTTCATGCTTACAAAAAGGATGTGTAATGACGTTCATGGTGAGCCTGAAAGCATTTCAAAACATGCACAAAACATCAAACTTTGAGAAGAATTAGATACAACAGAAGAAGAGCATATTCCTTTCAACCAAGAAAAAAACCCCAAAGGCTATGATAAGCAAATGCTTACTCATTTTCTTCTTTGGCAGAGATCCTCATACAGAGTAACTTACATTTATCTAAGCGGTTGAAGGTTAGGAGCCTTTTTCATGGGCCCTTTAGTGCTGAATCCACAACCTTCCAGCAATTAGTATAAAGCTAAAAATAAATCCAATATGCAGCTAGCTAAAAGTAGGTAAGCTAAAATTATTTGGCAATATATGAAGTGAATGCAAAAGATTTTAGCTAGCAAAATGTATTAATTTTATTAAATTGATCTAGCTTTTTTATTTTTGTAAAATTGTAAAATGTAGTCTTTTGTTCATTCAAACTTACAACTGGTTTTGCAAAAAAAACAGGAAATAGGTTGAGGTTTTGTATTTGGTTAATAGTAATATGCTGGGAAATACTAAAGAGGCAGCATGGTGGCTAGCAAGTGGTTAGCACTGTTGCCCTGTGTGGAGTTTGCATGTTCTCCCTGTGCTTGTGTGGGTTTACTCCGGGTTCTCCGGTTTCCTTACTCCGGGTTCTTCCGGTGATTCTAAACTGCCCATAGGAGTGAGTGTGTGTGTGTGTGGCCCTGTGATGGACTGGCAAACTGTCCAGGGTGTCCCCTTCCTTCCTTTTGCCCTTTCAGATCCCTGTGACCCTGAATTAGGGTATAAGCGGATATAGAAGATGAATGAATGAATACTAGTAATACTAGTGAACTACTATTCCGTACAGCACAATTCATTTAACGTATTGAGTCAATCAATAATCCATTAGTAGTCTCATGTAGACAGAGCTTTTGGACTGGACAAATGTAAAAATTCAAAATTGATGTGGTTTTATGTCTAACACAGACCGGCGTGTAACCATCACTAGGTCATTCATCATCCGTTGCATGGACCTAGAATTGGAAATTCAGCCTTTAGCTGATTCCCATCCGTGCTTATTGTCACATGTCATGTAAACATGACAACTTCCTTCTTCCTCGAAGGAAGTAGAGAGTCACAATGGCTTTGTTTCTAGGCAGACTGTTCCAAACACAACATACACATCTTCTGAAAAAAATCCATAGGTGTATAGGTGCTTTTTGAACACTACATACACATCGCCTTTAGTTTTGCATAGTAGTGGTTCACCTCCTGTACCGTAAACACACCATTGGCGTATTGCACTAGGGGGGAAGTGGTAGCGCAGCGGTTTATGTAGTAATGCAGTAGTGCTGCCCATGTAAGTTAAACTATATTAGCAATTGGACTGTTTCTTTAACCAATCAGATTTCAAGTTTATCTGCAGCGCGTCAGCATTTTTCGTCCTCTGATTGGTTGGGCAAAGCAAAACTGTTACAGCAAAGTTTAAATAGCAAAACACGTCTGTAGCGATCTGCAGTTTAATTATAATTCTTACGCCCACAATGGCTGACTGAGGAGGAGAAACTGACTTGGTATTGGACATACTTAAAAATCAAGTTTTAAGGCAGACTTTTACAGTAAAGCTAGACATCAGGAGAAGAAATCGTCCCAGCCCAGGAAGGGGTTTGTTTGCCACTTTTAGACCAGTGTCTACGAGCACTACCACTGACTTGGCTACCAGTGGTGGATTAAGAGGTGGACTAAGTCTGGTAAATCCCCACTGAAGGCTCAGGTACCAACTGCACAGCCTGCCACTGGCGTCTATATACTGCAGTTGTACAGTGCAGGTAACACTAAGCGTTATGTGTGTTTATATCAGACGTTTAGCGAATGGTTTGTGGGCGTTGTGTCTGAGGATGAAAGTAATCATGAAGTAGTAGGAATAAAAAATGAAATTTCTTAATGAAGCACATATCGAGTAGCATCTAATAAAAGGTGATTATTTATCACATATACTTTACAGCACAGTGAAATTTGTTTCCTCACATATCCCAGCTTAGATATTTGGGGTCAGAGCACAGGGTCAGCTATCATACAGCGCCATGGGGCGAAAGGGTTAAGGCTCTTGCTCAAGGACCCAACAGTGGCTGACTGGCAGCGGTAGAGTTCGAACCCAAGGTCCTCCTGGTCTTCCAAACAACAGCTCACTGCTTTAACTATTTGAGCCACCACAGCAATCAGTTCCTTTATTTAGTCCTTAAAATTGATGATGAACATACGGTGTGATGTCACACTATAATGTCAGAATGATTAGTGACGACATTTTGTACCATTGAAGCTGTGTGTAACGGCTTCAGTGATCAGCCTCCAGCCTGTCTTCTACCTGGATCAAGGATATCTTTTCAAACGTATTTCACACAGGAGAGACAATGTATGTGTGCGTGTGTGTGTGTGTGTGTGTGTGTGTGTGTGTGTGTTTAATGTGGATCGTTAGCAGTTGGAAAGCCAACTGAATCCATAAGACTGCCTGGAAGCGATGTGCTGAATTTAAGCAAGGACATCTTTTACAGACCAAAACTAACCAAAATGTGTGTGTGTGTGTGTCTTTTCTATGTGTGTAAAAGTAAAAATAAAATAATATTATGAAAAAAATAAGCCTGTAATCAAAAACGGCATGAGTGTTAATATGTGTGTGTGTGTTTGTGTGTGTGTGTTTCTGACAAAGAAACAGACACATTGTGTTTTCCTCAGGAGAGCTGATGGAAGCTGGAGATGCTGCTTGGAGACAGCATAAGAGGGCAGAGAACATCAGGAAGTGTGTGTGTGTGAGTGTGTGTAGGTTTGGTGGGAGAATTCTGCAGCACGACTGTGCTGGTTAATCATTAATGCTTGGTAGAGAAAGGTTGACTTCGTTAAGCACAACCATGTGACTAATGCAGTGAGCTGTGCTTTGACCCTGACCCTGTGTGTGTGTGTGTGTTGTGTGTGTGTGTGTGTCTGCATGCTTATGTGTGAGGTAACACCTGATTTGTTGGATGTCAGCAAAGATTTTTCTTTTTGCAAAATTGTTCCTCATAGCTTGTGCCCACGTGTGTGTGTGTCTGTCTGTGTGTGTGTGTATATCATGAGTAGATTACATGGTTCATGCAATCATGTGAAAAAGGTGTTAAGGAGCTCGGGGAAACATGTGACCACATGTGATCATGTAAAAAAAGAAGAAAGAAGCAAAGTTTTTTTTCGGAGGTAACGTCGTTACCAGCTAACGGAAGCCGCCACAGTGACGACGGTTAAAAAAACTGCCTCATTGTTTGGGCTCAGCAGAGACACACCAGACGTGTCTGGATTTACAGTCTTCTTTTATCTTAATGGACATTTAGTTAACCTGATTATAATCAGCTACAATGACATTACTGACTAAAACTCTTTCCTGATGAATGTTTTTCTTTGTTGAATTTTACAATCTCGAATTAGCACACTCAGCTAATTGTAGTACTACCGAAATGAACAGTATGGTTTTTTTTACATTAACATTTCTGGTACTTTACCCTTATCGAATTTATCTCTATTCTAATCCAACTGCGTATTTCTATCAGGGGCAGTGGTGGCTCAAATGGTTAAGGTGCTAAAGTTGCTGATCTGAAGACCAGAAAACACCTGGGTTCAAGCCCCACCGCTGGCAAGCCAACCACTGTTCTGTCCTTGAGCAAGATCCTTAACCCTTCCTGCTCCAGGGGCGCTGTGTCATAGCTGACCCTGCGCTCTGACCCCCAACTTACTAAGATAGGATATGCAAAAAACACTGCATTTCATTGGCTCTGTACATGTACCTTGTACAATGAAGTTGAATATTTATTTTATATTATTTATTTTAAGGGTCTTGCTCAGGAACCCAGCAGTATCAGCATGGTGGTGGCTGGGACTTTGAACCAGCAGACCAACATCTTAACCACTTCTATTAATATATATGATTTGCAGTATGTATATATTTTACTAAGCTTGTGTCCTAAAACTGGGGAGGTGGTAGCTCAGTGGTTAAGATGC